>CM073771.1:27635790-28136058 GCA_037158775.1 Hetaerina titia | reverse complement strand
GATATTCACTGTCATTGCACTGGAGGTTATAAAAATTTAATATACTATTTTATATTTTTTTCTAAATTGTACCTATTGCATAAATCAATATTTCCATATTCATATTTCCACAGATTTATCCAGAATGAGTCAGTACTTACGTAAATAATATTTTTTTAAGTTTTCATTTTTTCATTATAACTTATTAAATTGTTAAATTATGGCCCCACTAAGTTCAATCATGGGCTTGTCAGAGGGTTTAATTTTCTATTTTATAGGTCCCTCGTTTCTGCCTAATTAATTTGTATAGTGCTTGGTTTTAATTTGATGCAATCGATCTTTAGGTGTACAGGTATTACTCTGTTTTTTTTAACTCTTTTGGCAGTTGGTTCAACGTGTTTGGTACTCGCGCATATTTCCCACTCCATGGCCGTTTCGTTGCACGATATACACAGAGAATTACCCTCGTATATAAAAGATATATATCATAATTAAATACATAAATAGCATTTCTATCAATATACCAAGCAATATGCATAAGGCTTTAATTACATGCGAGCAGCCATAGTTTTTTTCTGTAACATTATGGATTAGTTTTATCATTCTACTTTTATTTTGTTTCGATATTGAGTTATGCACACAAGTAGCATTTATGAATATGTTTAGATGATATCAATCTACCAATATGGTTTTGTGATTTTATTTTGTTTCTGGCTATATTGACGTAATCGAAATACATGCCTTATTTTGTAAATCTTTGTTTATAAATCACTCTTTTAAGCTTTCCATTCAATTATCTATGCGCATTATAAGGTTCATTAATGATAAAAATAATTCCACAGGTACTAATTTTATCTGCTTTTCCCTATCTTGTTACTTACTATACAATATCGAGGACAACTTTAGGGGCGTAGCTGTACATATTCCCCTAAAATAAGCCCCAAGCTCTACTTTTTGGAAGACTCGATGAATACAATTGCACACACATACCTACTTCATCTGCCCTCTCCTTGATTAATTTGACCATACACCCTTGGACCTCCGTTACGGGATCTGCTACAACTCAAGAAAATAACGATTGAAATGCTCTACCCTTCTTCCCAGTATAATCTCACTCCCTCCATTCCAATACTCCCAAACCTCATTCTCTCACATCCCAGTGCACCAAAAACACTATTGGGGCTCTTTAATACGCTTTTTGCTTCAGTTTGCGACGAAGTTGTCCGATCCTCTTTCCAACTGGCTCAACTAGTTTTCTCCCGTATTGTTCCTCTTTGTGACTTCATTTATATACATCACGATGAGATTCAAACTGATGATGTGTTAATTTCCCCAAGGTTGTCAAATCGTGGTGTGAGCAGTCATGAATAACAAGAAGAAACAATTCCTGATTCCAATTGTATCAATACAATACATAGAAAATCTAGATTACAGAAATAAGATAACTCGGAAGTGAACGGGGTGAAAACTTTACGGCAATGTTCAGGAGAGAATTTCTAAGTAAAAAAATCAATTCTACCCAAGTGAAACGTTTTATAATGTTTTTATAATGTGAGCTCTAACTAACTGTTGTTAAAACTTAAAAATAAATATTCAGTTTTAATTAATGATCTTAAATTCTCAATATTTTTTATTTTCTTATTACCATCTTGCGATCTAGGGCTGAGGTCTAAAGGGTAATCTTTCAGTGAATTTGCTTTAGTAACAGATGGAGCTTGCAGACTTCCAATCAATGTGTTAAATATTAAAAAATAATAGCCTAGTTTAGATTAAGACTCAGTTGTAAAATAAATTGCTAGAGAAAGTAAAGAACCGATCGTTTATCAACTTTAGAGAACCTATTCTATTTTCATATTTGAAATGTATGATTTTTATTCACCTTATGAAAATCGTTTACATGATGTAGTAATTTATGTATTTCATTATTAAAACTTTTATATGAAATCCGTATTCAAGAGTGGGTAGACATAATTATTTTCTAAAGCCTATTATTTTCACTTTATAATAGGCCGTGTCCGATACACTTGAGCTTATTATTAACGTATTTGAATGCGATTTAAGCTAATTTCAAACGGTCATTATCAGTTGTGGTCAGCTATTCGTAATTATTGATTGGATCCACGGTTTTATGTTATGATTTTGATATGCAGATCCAACTCAAATGAAATATGAGTATGGTGTTAACGATGGAAATCCTTACTTTCAAAAAGTCCTTCACTGAAATGACGTCGAAAGAAATCATTTTTATTTCACCCATGTTCAATAATAAGCATCATTTAGGCTCGGAAATTAATATTGGGACCACTTACATACATCATGAAGTTTCAAGGTCTAATTCATTCCAGAAAGTTATGCACGGTAGAACAGAGCGCAGCCCCTTGAACGCAGATCC
Organism: Hetaerina titia; assembly: GCA_037158775.1. Taxonomy (NCBI): domain Eukaryota; kingdom Metazoa; phylum Arthropoda; class Insecta; order Odonata; family Calopterygidae; genus Hetaerina; species Hetaerina titia. The sequence continues at coordinate 28,133,687 of CM073771.1, read as the reverse complement.
AATGAAAAATATATTGGCTCAATTACTGATTTCTCCTGAAATATTACTTGACTCAAGTGTTCCATGCTACTTTTCATTTTCGTCCACAACAATCCAACCCCGTGTTTTACGTCGGCACGCGTACCGACCCTACGGTCACGGTGATGTGACTGTGTTTATCACGTCCGTGTCGCACCGCGGTCTGACACATCCTCCTTGGACAAAGAACGTTCTGCGGTCTAAATTTTGGTCTAATAAAGCCATTCGTATGTCGGCTCCCTCTCGACCCCTTTCTTCTCCTCTCTCTTTCCTTCTCCCTCTCTCCATCGCCTACACTTCCCCCATTTTCCTTCCTCTCTCTCTTTTCCCTCCCTTCCTGTCCTCGCTCGTCTCCTCCCTCCGTCACCCTTCCTTCCCCTCGGATCTCCCCCTCTCTCTCTCACCCCTTCCTCGCCCTACCCCCTCCCGGTCCCCTCGCCTTGCCCCAACGCTGATCAATACGGGGGCCGAGGCACCCGCATGAGCGAGGGAGAGAGAAGGGGTCGGGAGAGTAGCGGAGAGGGCTAGGGGTGGGGGTAGCGAGAGGGCGAAAGGCGCCGAAAGAGGAGGGAGGGAGGCAGAGAGAGGGAATTGGGATAAAGATGGAGTTGACGGGGACGAAGGAGATGTGGGAGAGGAGAACTCTGGTGCCTCGCTTCTGAATCAAAGGGAGGGGGGTCGGGTGTGTGGGGAGTGTGAGCAGTGTGCGGAATTGGTGAGGTAGTGGCCGGGCGGAGGACAGAGGTGAATCGGTGGGTCCGTTGGAGGATGGCGGTTGATCCACCGCGAGGAGGACGAGACCGCACCGGGGAATGGGTTCGAGTTCTCCCGGCCCTGAAACAAACCGTTCCCTCCCGGTCATCGGGAGGGAAGGGTTTGGTTGTGGGGATGTGTGGGACGGACAGTCGAGAAAATGCGAGGGCGGTCGTAAATAGGAATGCGACAGTTTCATCTCTCCGAATCTTTGTTCCCACCGCATCATCCGCCTCTTTGATGAGGACAAAATTCACTGATGGGGGTGAAATCCCCGGAGATTCCCCCTTCCCGTCAACGGGGCCTCGTTGGTGGGTGTTTGGGTGCGATTAATTCTTGGTGTCAAATCATCATTGTATTATTTTATTGTTGATGCTGTAAATTCCTCGTCGCATAATAACTTCATTCTTGATCATAGAATTCTCTAATTTCTACGATGTCATTGTGTCAGTCGTAAAAGTTGACTTTTTCAGAGATAAGTATGATTGTATGTTAAAATGTTATAAATAAGTTTGAAATGAACTTCACTTCATTTTCATGCAAATAAGAGAAATGTTTTTCTGACTGCTCTATTGTATTCATAGTTTTATTCAGCGTTAAATATGTGCTACATATCTTTTTTAAGAAAATTAGTACTTATTGTATAGTACATTAATATTTCTTCGTTACAATCTGTAAACGAGGCTGTAGACTATTAATTTTATTGATTAAACCTTCTTTAAAACGCGTAAGAAACCCTAGCGTTAAAGTTTAATTTGCCAACGTCTGTAAATGCAAGGAAGTCAACTTTTAAAGGTTAAAGGCTCGTCAATAACATCATATCATCCTCTTCTTTCGCAAAAGTAGTATTTTATATATTAATGGTGGATATATTTTGCGCAACAGAGTCAATTCCATCGCAAAGAATTTTTAATTTATCGATTCTTCTAAAAATTTCCTAGCCCAGTCACTAGCCCGTGTTATCAACTGCCTAGTTGTAAAAGTTTCTTGGCTAACACAAATCTTCTCCTGATGTCACTACTAATTTGACCATCTTGGGCGAGAATATTTCCAACATAGGAAAAAGTTCTGCCTGCTCCAGTTTTTACTCTCCTATTTTAACGTTAATCTAAGTCCTATTCCTTCTCACAAACCTGATAACCTTTGTTTTACTCACATTGATTTTTATCTCGTACAGAATAACTTGTTTTCTATTGTAATTAGCAATTATTGTAATTTCTTGTTTTACTGGCTAACTTCAGCTTTATCATCCCCAAATCAACCAATTTTCATTCCAGTCTCCGGTTCATCCCATAACTTGTTACTATTTCTTTGAAGTATATTTTGGAACACGGATAGTGTATAATGCCCGTCTCACTTCTCTGAGTAGCACTGATCATTCTGACTCTCCATCAACCACACACAGCGGAGCAGTCTGCGATGCATGCAGGTTTCGAATAAGTCGTCTAATGTTCCTCTGTACTCCACACCCACTAACATCGCCGAATACAGGCCAATCAGCATTTTGCCTCCTTTATCAAAAGCATTCGAGAGACTCATACATGAACAAATCTCAAAGTTTCTGAATGAAAATGGTTTATTTGATCCTCGAAAATCAGGCTTTTGGTCCTCTCTCAGCACAGCTACCACTTTCTATAAAATAACAGATGACATTTGACTATCCATGGATTGCGAAAACGTGGCAATAATGAGTCTCCTAGACTTTACAAAAGCTTTCTACATTATTGACAAGGATATTCTCTAATAAAACTTCAAATCATGAATTTTTCTTCCTCGTCTTTACAATGGGTTCCCTTATACTTGAGTAACCGATTTTAAAGAGTCATTTCGCCAGTTTTAGGCTGTAACTGGCTTCAAATACATAGGGATGTTCTATAAGGATACATTCCTGGACCCTTACTTTTTTTCCCTGCATATAAATGATATTAGTTGAGATATTTCTATTTGCAATCACTACCTTTACGCCGATAATTTACAAATATATCACTATTCCCGCCCTCACGACCTACCTAGAGTTAATAAGAAAAGTATTCAGATTTTGCTGCTTTGGCAGTATGAGGTATAAATAATTTACTGAAAATAAGCCCCATCAAAAGTCAGTCCATAATAATAGGATAGCATAAACTACATTTTAAATTAGTATTGAGTAACTCCCATCATTAGCATTGTAAGTATCTATCATACCATACCAAACGACAGTAAATAATTTAGGTATAACCATTAATGAAACGTTATCTTGGACTGATCATGCAATTGCTATCTGCAGAAAAATAAACTCATTCCAGCATTCACTGAAAATAAAAAAGCACATTGCTCCCCTCTCCTTAAAGATGCTTCTTGTAGCCTCTCATCTCACATTCCATTTTGATTACTTTGATGTGGTATACCAAGACCTTTCAGGTGAACTGAAAACCAAACTCCAGAGGATCCTGAATTCCTATAAAAAAACCATAAACACAGTAATCAACCCGAAGGTCGGTTTAGTAGGTGATGGTAGAGCTCACCCATGTACTAAGCCCGACGGCGTGTGAAATTCACACATCAGGGTAGGGGGGCCAGTTCCTTTCCCTGTGCCGGTTATGGTTTCCCAGGAAGATCTGGTACCCGAAAAATCAACTAGCTTGGGTGGATCTGCACCCCCTGGATTACCGCGATCCACCATAATTCCTATATGCGGTTCATATTTGATCTTGGAAAATACGGTCATATTTCCGAGTAATTCACAAGAATACCCTAGTTAAAGGTAGAGGGGCGCAGGCATCTACATATTATTTAAATTTTCTGCAGGATATTTTCAAAACACATGACTAAATATTTGTACAAAAATGTCCTCCCCATCAGCTCAATCCACAATAGGAACACTAGAATTAACATTAAACTTCTTTTCCCACACCATCGCACGGAAATCTATGACAAATCTTTTCATGTTACAGCATGCCGTCTGTGGAACTATCTCCTAGATGACATAAAAAACTTCACCCACAACAACATTTAAGAGAGCACTTTACAAGTTTCTTTTCCTCAGGTACAAAACTTAAATTGTATACCTTCCCTCATTTCACTCAGCTGCTATGCAGATCACCGTTACTTCGGTCAGGTACTTTTTCTTTTGCCATCTCAAGTAGTAGAATTTTGTATGATTATTTTTAGTTGATTTTATGTTTCTCAAAACTCTTCAAATTTTGTTGATGTAATTACATTTTAATTTCAGTTGCATAATAATATGTAGGTGTACTATGTAAAAAATAGTTGTTACAATGTATAAGTATCTTTCCTCTGATTTATAGGGTTTTTGCAAGTTTTTTTCATCCCCCTAATCATCGTGGGTGTTTTCCTACGTGGGTAGGAAAACACCAACGTAAGAAAACCTACAGCAATGTAACCCTCTCCCTAGCTTTTCCCAAAAAACTCATTCTTTGCTTGGACTTCCCCTATTTTATTTTTCTCTTCCTTCGCTGTCATTAACTTTGAGTATGTGTGTATGTTTAGGTGTATACCTAATTTGTATATGTACGCATATATATTTTTTCGAGATGCAAATTCGTGTATAATATATGTATTTCTATATGTATTTATGAATATGCATGTAATTATAAATTTTATGGCTAATATCCTATGCATACGACGATAGGTTTGAATGAAAGAAGGGATCATTTGGTCTCAAACTCACCCAAATAGGACCTCTATTTATCTATTTTCTACAATGAATTCGTTGATTCTACCGAATATATTCTTTCGATCGCCTTTCTAAAATTCACGGAACAAACAAACGAATCCTAATTGTGTACTTTTTTCTTTCCCATTCGTGACCTCATTGCTGCCATGGCATCACGCGTGTCTCTCACCTTCGTGAATTCAAACTGATCATCTTCTTAGTGATAATTTGCTTTTTTTCTACCCTCACGTTGATGGCCCTAAATAAAACCAATTTAGTTGTACGTCAAATGAAATTTGTTCTATGTACCCACATACAGCTGCCCCTTTTCCTTTATTGGGATGTTAACTGCCACTGATCTGACAAAATTTTTCGTCAAAACCCGTCTCTTATAAATGCTGTGCAAAAGCTCATATAAGTCTTCCTGCCATGTTTTTCTTGGCCCGCAAGTAATTTTGCGAGGAATTTTTCCCTTATCTACCTCATATTTTATGTAATATTTCTAATCTTAATAATATCCTATATAAACTTTCTGGCATAAATATCCTTATCATATAGATCCTCTTTATATTCTACCTATCTCATTTTCCATGTGTAAAATAAAGAAATAAAACAGATGGCAATTATGCTAATGATTATAACTTCATCAAATCAAATGCTTGCTTCGCAAGGAAAAATTAATGTCGGTAGATATAAATAAATGGGATACCGTAAGGCAACCATTTTAGTGCACATTTGCGGATAGCTCCTTTAAAGTTAATGTCTCGGCATCTGCCTCAGTTCTTTGAATACGGGATACCCTAAGGGAAGCCAGAAACAATAAAAAGCTGAAATTGGAATTAATTTTCTAGATATTAATTTAATAGGCATGTGAAAAATCCTATTTGGACAGAAAATATGTTTCACGGATGCCCTTTTCTGGGAACATATTAAAATTCCGTGAAAGATAAATGCCAAAAATTAGGCCACGTTCGAAAAATTCTTCACATTTTTGGCGAACGCTAAAAAAGATCAATTGGTTTTATTTCTAATATTTTTGTTCGCTGGCATAATAGAGGAATGATGAAAAAATTAGCTTTTGGATGCAAGAGACAAAGCGAAAGGAAAGTTGGAGGGAAAATTTTGAATATGGAACGCGGAAGAAACTACCTTTTTGGAGCCAACTCAAAAAGTTGGAGCAAAGGTCGGCGTCTTCCCTTTTTACCGCGCAGCCTAAGATAAAGAAAGAAAATCTGAAACACCCCGACGAAACAGAGAGCAAAATACATAACCGCGACCGCAGATGACGAACGTCGAGGTCTCGGAGGAATGAAGGCCGTCGGTGACGGGACGCGCGGGTGAAGCATCACGAGGTTTGCACTCACCTTCCGAACGGCTCTGTTCATTTATTTTTTGCATGCTTCCCTTCGTGAATGGGGGCGCACGCGTCGTTTGAGTGTTTCGTCTCCCTCTTCCTCCCCCCCGGCCGCAAATCCCGCCGCCACCCGGATGCTTAAGGGAAGGGAGGATCTTGGCCTCAGAGCGCGAAAGCGGAAGGGCATGAGATACTTTGGAGGACACGTCGTGTGCTCATGTGCGCGGAGGGCTCAAGGTCTCGGGGGCAATACGGAGGGCGATGTGATGAGGTGGGGAGAACCACCTCCCTCGGTGGGGCGGGCAAGACGCGTCCCACTGAAAGTCGGCTACCCGACGGTAAAAAAAACCGCGCACCTTATTCAAACGGCGGAAAACTACTCGGTAGAGGGGGGGGAATGGAAGAATTTCGGGAGAGAACTATATCCATTCGTGAGGCCATGATTCTGAGGCATCGGTTCACGGTCCCCCTCCCCACTGCCAGATGGGTGGAAGGAGGGGGGTGTTGAAGCGGCGCTGGAGGACCTGGGGAGGAGGTCGGGAGGTCCACGCGTTATTACGAAATCCCTTTCGGAACCCTCTCTCAAACCCTTTGCGTCTGTACACCGTTCGCTACGCTTCCCTACCCCCTGCCCCATTCCTCCTCCCACGAGTATTAAGGGTGGCGTCCCCTTTTTCCCTCTCTCGATGCCGCTCCGTTGGCGCATGCGCGGTTTCGTTCTGGGTAACGTCGCATCCCTTACACTCACGCATACATGTATTTTTTTCAGCTTTCTCACACCCCGCACCCCCATCCTCCTCCAACCCCGCCCTCCACGTTCCCTCCCCCGATTCTCTCCTCCCTCGCGGCCTCTGTTTCCATTCCCCTCCATCTCTCCTCCCCTATTCCCCCCTTCTCTCTCTCACAGCCCCTGATGTGTTTTCCTTGCCACCCCTCCCCCGCCCCTCGATCCCCGCCGCCACCCCGCCCCTAGCCCCACTCTCTCTCTCTCGCTCTCTGTCCCGCGCACCTCCCTAGCGCCGCCACCGGCGAGTTCCGGCAGCCGTGGAGATGCCTCAGTACATTTTCCACAGTCGGACGGCGGCGCTGGCAGGTGCTGCCTCTATCGTGCCTCCCTCTCGCCCGCATTCCCACCCACCCGCCCACCCCCAATATCGCCGCCCCCAAAGCGGATACCGGCAGTGTTTTCATCCGTCGCCGTGGTCGACGTTCCCGTGTGTATTGGTCACTCCCCGAGGAGATCGCCGTGACTTTGCCCCGTGGTGAACCGCGGTCGTTGGTGGTGGAGAATTCCTGGGATTGTGTTCTGTTCCTTGACCTCTGAGAGAGTGGGAGGGAGGGTGACGGAGGCAGAGGGTTACTGGTCCTCGCCAGGTCAAAGGGGCACAGGAGGAAGGGTCTCTGTTTCCTCTTGTCAGCAGGGCTGTGCTGGTCTTCGACGACGTGTGACCGATTCGGTGAGTTACATAACAAATATCTTTGGATGCAGTTTCAGTTATGACCTAGTTACCGTTCACGGAAGAAAACGCGGTTAACTCCTTTGTTGTAAAACTTATCTCTTAATGGAAGCTTTATTTAGAAATATATCATCCAATGCTGACTACGAGAAGGTATTATCACGGTTTTCGAATATCAGTGTTCGCTTTGGAGAAGCAATATTAGATATAAGCCATAGAACATGCGTAAAATTCAGCTCATATGCACTGAATGAAAACATTACTTCACGACTCACTCAAAACTCTCCGGGAATTTTTCACTTATGATCTTTTTTGTTTTCAAATTTTTTTCAATACCAGGAGCTTTTGTTTTTTTTAGCTATACTGAAATGAACATTAAATATTTCTTCAAGTTTTATCGATTAAAACACATATCTTTTTCTGTTAGACCCATCAAAGAATGTAATAACAAAACTCTCACTTTTCTCATTGGTTAAATTTTAGCTTTAAATGTTCGGCATCAAATTTCTGGACAAAGGTGCGTGAGTCTTAATGTGTATTGATTTTTATAATGATAAAACTCTTTTACTACCATCGAGGTCTTCTATACTAAATTGAGTTGGTTGTTTCCCTGATAGTTGGCAATTCGTCCGTCTTAAATATTTAAAACGCGGCAAATGCCGGGTTCACCCATCTTTTTACTCCCCCGAGAAAAGGAAAGTTGTCTCTCCAACTCCGATCTGATGGGAAAGGCACGTGGTCTGATCCACGTTTGCTACCCCCTCCTGCCTTCACCTTTTCCCTCCAAGACAACCACGTGGTCATGGGAGATGCAGGCAGAGCCATCTGTGCCCCGTGGCCCCACTCCTGTTGCCACCATAGTGCACCCTTCCCCCTCCACTCCACCCATCCCGGTCAATCTTTTTCCCCCCTCTCCTCACAGATACCTTTCCCGCCTCCCGCAGCGCACTCCCTGCCTCTTCGGTGATAGCGTTCCGTGACTGGAGCAGAAGGGCCTTGTGCGTCAGTCCGCCCGGGAATCTTGCGCCGTGGATCGGCCGTTTGGAGAAAGAACGCGGTCCCGCTCTCCTCTAATGAGCCTGGTCGCAACCAACACTCACTTTTGTCGTAGTTTCTTTGACGGCCATTATCATCGTCAGGTGGGCGTAAAATCGAAGGGATGGGTGAGGATATGTTGTCACGAGTGACAATGAAATTAATCATGAGCCTACATCGCAAAATTAAAATCCATTGGATGGAAATGTGACTGTCAGAGATTGGCTTTAAGCTATGGCTCATTCATATGCAATCAAACTTTCATCTTAAACGAGTCCTTCAAGATGAAATTTTGGTTCTTAAGATGTAATTTGCGAACCTCGTCGCTTATGCACAAATAATTTAATTACAGCGAAGCTTCCACCTTTGCGTCGCATAAATAGGATACTTCTGTAAAACACGAATAAACGGAATGTGTTCTCATTAGCACTCCCATCAAGAGAAATTTTGATGAAAGCGATGTTTTTCTTGTGATCTCTATGAATCTACATAATGTATTCAAGCAAAACGCAATACTTGCGTCAAAATGACTTACTATATATTTTACGTACCCACCCTCTTCTTCAATCCCTGTATATTCAAGAAAGTATTCCGTGCTCTATACCCTAATGTACTCTACTCTTTCTATTTGAATGTACTCTATACATTCATTGTAAATGCAAATACGATATTTACACTATATGTATACTATATATACAATAACAACTCATTATTTCATTCCTTTTTCAAAATCAGATTGAAATATCTTTTATTTATACAGGTAACTGTAATTGTCAGCGTTGTGTGTGAATTAATATTGCATAAAGGGAACCTATATCGATATATGCTGCTGCTTACTTAACAGATGATCTGAGAAAACCGTTGAAGTTAAATATTGAGAATGTTTCATTTTAAGAAGTGATCCTTTTTGCGTCGTATAAATAATTTTGGCCAGAGGAATATAAGAGAACTGAGAGTAGGAAAGAGCGGGAGCTGGTCGAATTGTCCGATCAAAATTGTTTCGGAAGAAATCGAAACAAAATTTTACTTTTGTTTCCCTCGAATTATACATTGGTGCACTCGCATGCGTCTGGACACGCCGCTGTAAATATGAACAGTGTGGAAGGATAGTGGATTTTGCTCGCGGTTTCCCTGGTTCGCTCTACTGACGTCAAATCCATCGCGCAAGGGTGTCGAGACGCCCCTGGTCTGAGGACCGCCGCATTGAAGGGCCAGAGCAAGTGTACCCCGTCCCCCTTCCACTCCGAGAAAGGGAATGAGGGGAAGCAAGGGGGTGAGTGGGAGGTGAGGGAAAGTTGCAGGGGCTGGAGGGAGAATCGCAGAGGGCTGCGGAGGAGACCCTTGTAAAAACAGGCGGGAAAACGCTGTTGCTGTGGAAACGGGAGATGGATCCCGGGGATGCGGAAAGGTCACTGAGTCGAGGTCGCCTTTCAGTCGGCGTTCCCGTCTCCCTCCCTTCCCCTACATCCCTCTTCAAAGCTCCACCTCATCCCTCCCTCCCTCCCTCCCTTCTCCTTATCGCCACATGATTTTCATTTGTTCGCATTGCGCTCGAGTTTCGCCTATATCTTTGAGGTTTCGGGAAGACAACTTCACTTTCCCTTAAAAGTGAATGTGCATAAACACGAAGGATTATAAGTTATATTCAAATATTTATGAATCTCTTCAAAACACAATGGTGCTAAAGACGTTATCTAATCAAATGGGTTACATATTACCGTAGTACCTTGAAATATAAAAATAAAATAGAAAACAAAAGAAGACATCTGGGGGAATAGATAAGCATATTGGAAGAAATTCTTAAAAGAAAGGGAAAGTGGGTAAAGGAGTTATTCAAAGGCAAAAGGATGCGAAATACGGTGATAAAGGGTAACCCTTGGGAAAAATATATAGAGAAAGATAGGTCATATTGAATGGAATTAAGTAATATTTAAAGTTTGTAAAGCTAACGGATGAGTTATTGTAACATTTATTACGTTTTTTTGGGATATGCTTCTTGTCTTCGTCAAGGCCTAGGAAAATAGTAACGTATAGTCCCAGGATCCATCGATAGCGTGGTCTAAGGCTGCAGGTTACAAACAATAATAATACATTTTTATAACTCATGAACTCTCCTCATAGACAATTCGTATAGGGTGTATAATATTGGCAATAGCTGATTAGTTGACCAATATTTGTGACTTACGTTATGAAACTAATATTATTAATTTTTTCTTCAAGCCTGTGATTTCATTTAATTATCACGACTAATGTAAAACCAACTCACCAAGATGACTAAACGTACTCATAGACGATTATGTTTTTCAGCTCTTTAAATGATCCAAACGCTCCTTTTCTCAGCATTATGCTTTTATTTACTTAATTAGTGCCCTATAATATGCATATTAAGCAACGGGGCAAGAACTTTGCCAATTAAAGAGGTAGTTGAGAAATAAAATCACTGCAAGAGAAATGAATTATTGAGAAACAGCTGTAATGGACCACTCTCTAAATTAGCACACCTCTAAATAAAGCCGATTTACAACATATTTGTGGTGATAATTTAAGCGGAGGTCATAGTGACAGCGTAAGGAATTAGTGAAGTTCTTAAGAGCAGCATTATATGATGGAAAATGTATGAGCTTATATTTACGAAGAAGATTTGCTACTACAGCGCCAATTTATGTTTTTCTCGATTTATTAATTGGAAATTGACGTTTATACATAATATGATATGAAAAACAATCTATGAAATTTGCAATAGCCGTTAAGTATAAAAATTAAATAAAGCGATACTTTTATTTAAAGTGTCAGAAACCACAAAAACTACATAATTTCATGAATAATCTACAGGTGAATTGATGCATTTGAACTATGTAAATAATGTGAAACAGTCAAACTTTGATTCTAGAGAAGGTCAGGAACAGGTCAGAGGTCTTCATTTATTTAACACACTATATCCGCTGTTTCACTCTCGCTCAATTTTCCTGATAACAGCTCTTTGGGGTCCACAAAGTCCAAGTGATTCATTCAATCTAACTTTCGGCCATAGGCGTGGATAGTATTTTTTCTTCTTCCGTCTCCTTTTTTTCCAATTCAAGGTCCCCGTTGAACTTACCCTTCGCCAGGAGATATTGATTTTCTATTTTCAGTCTTTTCCTATCAAAATACCATAGTAAAAGTTTTATTTGCCGATGGATCCAGTCGACCCTAACCTAGAAGCCCCGAAGGTCGATTAAATATTAAATCAAGAGACTGGGTTGATTTTACGAGATCCTTTTTTGATGATATAATCATCCAAAAATGTGATTTTATATTTCCTTTAATCCGCAAAACTCTAACGTGTTAATAGCATCTTGCGTTACTATAGCACTCACTTAGGCTTATTTATTTGAAATTGAAAACACTACGCATGTTTCATTCTTTCCACATGATAAAACTATAGAAAAGACCACAAATTCGATTTTTGAATGACCCCTGGAAAAATGCTTCTCTCTTAGGAATCGTGGATGGTCTATCATTTGAGATCACTTTTACTTTTTATAGTACACATAAAAAACTTGATGACAGATGGTAATAATACCCTTATATTTGGATGTCCATAAAAGGCTATTGGATGTAATATGTTACATTTTCAATGAAAACTTTATCTTCATTTCATACACGTGTGTAAATGAACCCAGTTATTATTCCAATACGTAGTCATTATTATTTGCATAGTTTTCTAATCAAAACAAAATTACATGTTGTGACTTTTATGCTATTTAAATTGAGGAAGCATTATTTACTGAAGTAGGTTCCTAGATTATTCGCAAAAGAACTGCTTCTTTGAGTTCTTCCACGGTGGACTTAACGCATGTACGTGCCCCATTCATTGTTTGTCTCCAACCTCTGAGTAATCGATGCTTCTTTCAACGGTGGTGATCGCTCATTCAGTTTTCTATAGATTTGGGAGCATACAGAAATTCCTGACAGCGCGGACAATACGGGAAGCCACCACCCACACACACACTGCACTGCTGATGCACGGAGAGAGGGATTTCCTCTTCAACCGCGCCTGGCACGACGCACTCAGGACTGCTCTCGCGCTACGCGGGTCGCATTACACGGCGCATCGGGGCGTGCATGCGAGGACGCCGAGCGAGAGGTTGCTTTCACGTCCCGTGGTTGTCGGGAAAGTCGGTGAGCCCCCGATTGTGCACGGTGAAATGCAGCGCTCAAATGAGACGGTGTGCGCCTCTGCGACCCTCCTTTGTTTTAAAATTTTCGCTCAGCTCCCAGGGGGGGCGCCCCACGGTCGAGTCCTTTCTTTTCTTTTTCGCACCCTTTTGCTCCGGATCCTTTATTACTCTACAACGTCTGCTGCTTCGCCATGGTTTTTTTTCCGCACACGAGTCTTTTACCACTCGAAAATCAACTTGCGCCGAACGGAGCAGGAATGACGAACTCAAATATGTGCATTTTACGAAGCACCTCTTTGTGAGCGGAGCTGATTCGAAAACGGATATTTTGGCTAGGTCTATATCCGGCGGTGAAACTTCTTTGGGATAAGAATTTTTACTCGCGTTCAGTTTGAACATATTCCCGAAAAGGTGAGCGCTCTTGTTCGAGAAAGAATTTTCACTCATTTTTTACTTATTTTCGTGCACTATTATAAAGCTACTTTGCCCAATTAACTTTTCAGGTAAATGCAAAGGGCAAGGATTTAACGTAAAAACTCTTTTAAATAAAATGTTGTGCATGTTATTGAATAAATTTAAATCATAAAAAAGTTGGAAAAATATTTTAATTACATTAATTCACTGAGAATTAACTCAAATATTTAGAGCTCTAAACTAATGAAAAACAGCTATTTACCTACTATTCAATCACACAAAAAAATATTGGTAATACCAAACAAAACGATTATAAGCATTTTTGTTTTATTAAACAAAAAGAGCAGTGTAACAATTATTTGACATATAACATCACAGATATATTTTGGAGCAAAGATCTGTTTAAATAAAATGAAATTGAATAATATGTGTGAAATAATAATGTGAAATTGAATATATTTTAATAAATGAAATTGTTTTTGTATTGTTCTGAAAACTGTTTAAAACTAGTGTCAATTCTCACCTGAACCAGGATTTAACCTAAAATCGTCCATTAGTGTTTCAGTATGGTAATGCATTTCAAATTGTCTTATTTTTATTTTTCCTGGATATATTTTCTTCATAATTGATATTGTAAAACAAAATTTTCAGAAAAAATAGCATTTTCACTTATCTTTACTCTCTAATGAGCTTTAAATATGCTCAATTCATAAAAATATTCCTTGTAAATAATTACATATAATCCATAAAGAGGGGACGTGGCGGCACCAGTAACTTATCAGCGAGATGACCTGGACTGAATAATTAAACTCCGTCTTTTTTAGCCGGGGAAATTTTTTTTTAACACTACGAAAAATAAAAATTAGAGCTTTAGTGAATTTTAGTGATTAAAACACGCATAAATTAGAAAAATTTCTTGAAAAATTTAAGAATGAGGTTTATCCCAATAATCGTAAGTATATAAACAGAAACGGGTTAGGGGCTAAGACTATTTAGGAAATAATATTTTGATGAGGACCAAAAGGTCACCTCGGCCGCAATAAGCGCTGCGTTAGCAACGAAGGGTCGCCTTTCTTCTCTTCATTCCTCTTCATGAACCGTCACCTACGGCGCTAATGAACTCTTGGGATTTAAAAAGAATTTTATGAAATCCTTCTCGTTCTTTGGTGGCAGGGCTCTTTGTGAGGACACGGGGGACGGCGGGTGCGTTCGAGAGAGTGCGGGGGATGTTTCGTGGGACCATTTGCCGGGGATCCGTGACGAATGAGTGCGAGCGGGGAGAGAGTGCATGTAATCCGTGGGAAACTAACACCGAGCGATGGAAGAAAGAAACGAACGGGTGGGGGGAAAACCACTCGCGAAGCGTCTTAAGGGGCCAGGTTCACTGAACTTTGAGCGCACTCCATTTGACTTCCGAAGATGTCTCTCCGGAACAGCGAATGTGGACGCCTGAGATCTGAGTGCATGTCGGATCTCAAGCGTCAAAGAAAAGCGAGGACTCTTGAACGTAATGGATTTATGAACACGTTACTAATCTCTTTGTTTGATTATAATCATAATAATTATTGATCCTAAAATTACTGTTGCCAGAAGTTCCTAGGAATGGTCTTTATGCCACTATGGAGAAAACTTTATCCGAAAATGTTAGTCAATAAGCGATCATAAATGTAAATCCTAATGGAAAAATATCTGGCATTTGATGGTTGGGTAGGAAAACAATCGGTTACCTTAACTGTTCAAGATTCCAACTGTTCCGAACTTTTTTTTCTTTTATTATTCTTGTTCATGTGTTTTTTAGTGTATTTAGTTTTAGTGTAGGCGACCAACAGTTAAGGTCGAATGCGCTATTAAGGATGGATGGGAAAGAAGTAAGGGTGGAGGGAAACCCGGGGTCAACATTAGCCTGCTCTTTAAAAGTTTAACATCTCTTCTAATGGATAGGGTACTCACTCAAAGTGCTCTCCACAAAGCACTTCAATTAGGAGTCAGTTAATCACTGAAAAAGATTTTCCGTCTTCAGGAATCGAACCCAGGTCCTCTGGGAAGGAGGCCAGTAAGTTGGCATCTACACCATCTCGATATCCTCTTTGTTCCAAAACGAACCACAAATGAAGCAATATTATTTTTTTTCAGAGAGTATGTTTGTAAACTATGTATTGTTTGAAACACATTTTTCCTATCGTTAAAATCTTTATGCTCTTTAGGTTTATGAATTGTTCAAGATTCGCCGACGATATTTTTGATAGATTCTCTGCTTTATATATTCTTTAATCATTGTGATCAGACTGCGTCTATAGAAATCACCACAAATATTCTCAATATAAAACATCATATTGTAAAAAGCGGACTATTAAGATATCCGCTTATCTCAAGGATCCCAAGTTCATTGCAATTTTTCACATTTGTTTCATAATCTTAGGAGTTCTCAACTTGAGTTCATTCATTTATTTTTAGTACTACGAATCTTTTTAATTAACAAATTTCCAAGAATCAGTAGTCTGTGCGAGTGTGTCAATAATATTTTTAAATTACACAGGAAAATCGTAGCAGAATATTCTATTATGAGTATATTATTTCCGCTTGGTAGATGTTTGAGCACTGATGTCCGGTATTTTGAATACAGATACAAAGAGAACCACTTTAGTGAAACTTAGCATTTCATGAACAGAACTATGAGCTTTGAGGAAAAAGTATGATGGAGGCTCATAAATGCATTTGAATGAACACGGAAAGTTGTGTTGGATTGAGAGGAATCCAAACCAACAAAGTTGTCAGATTGGGTCAGAGTAGAGAGGAATTTGGGACAAAATCGACATGAGACAGAAATATTGACTGATTGTGGTTGTTGAAAGAGGTGAAATTTTTTGGAATTTGGATGGAAGAAATTATGAAAATTAGCTCTAAAAAAATAAGATAGAAAAACTTTTAAACAAAATTGGATTAATTATAAGAGATTTAAAAAGGGTTTTCTCTTAAAAAGAATGTATTGTTTCAGAAGTCATTCATATCGGTTAGCAGGATTAAAGAACCCTCTAAGATCTACATATAAAAACATGGACAGCCTATGAAATAGGGACTTGATATTGTTAAACAGATAATGTTTTATTCTCTCTTTATTAGAGTATTTAGAAACAGCAATATAAAAATGGAAAACAAATGAATATGTCTTGCGTATGGCGAGTAAGTTAGTAGAAGATGACAGGAAAAGATAGAAACAAGATATTAAAATGGCATTATACATTAGCGGAATTTTGGAGGTTTTGAAGTTATGCGGTAATAGCGAAAATAAAAAAATGTGAACTGAATATTAAGTCATTGATGAAGTTGACCAGCTAAGGCAAGCACATGTTTTTATTTTTAGATTTAACCGCTCAGTGGCTATAAAACCATTCAAAACCAACAGAAATCGACTGTATATAATTCTTCGTATACTTAATCGACAGATCGAGAGAAATGGAACATTAATCAAAAGACTGTAGGAAAATACAATATGTATAATGATAGAGAAAGACAATATGGATTGGGTACTTCTTGAGCATAAAAATGGATATGTAATTGTTTTGTTAGGTGTGTGAACGAAGTAAAATGAAAAATTGGGTAACTTGTGGTTTAAGTCAAAATGAACGTTGTTTTGAAGAATTTTAGGCTGTGGGATGGTTAAATTTTGGAAGGAAGAGTGGAAAGTTGAAGCCTTCAAATATAAGAATTGAAATATTTAAGATGACGTTGGATTATAAGCCAATCAGTATGCTGTTATTGGGTGCCAATCGAAGGGTTTCGAGACAGCATTGCGGGCGACGCCGGCACTCTAATCCCCAGCACATCAGATTCCTCCCCATTTGTCGGGCCACTCCACACATCCCACACGAATTCGCTGCGGGAAACGACCCGGCTTCCCCTCCCCCATCAATCCGGAATCGTCATCATTTTCTTTTCCGATATTCAGCGCCACCCGAGAGCTTCTCTATCCAGAGTCTGGGACGGTAAGGATAAAAAAATAACAGAGTCCCGCATGTGGGCGAGGGTGAGTGGGACGAGGAAATTAGGTCGTTGGAAAGCGTTGGTTTGACATGAACGTGGCGCAGAGGGAGGGCGGATGGGAAGGTGGGTGAAGGGGGGTGCGAAAGGGACGTGATGAGAGGCTAGAGGGTGGGCGAGCAAATTCCCAGGGCCCGACCCGACGAGGGAAGATGGGATGGAAGGGTGTGGAAGTGTGGGGATGGTAAGGAGGAAGTGCGAGAGTCGAGAGAGAAGGGAGATAGGGGGAGGGGGAGAAGGGAAGTGGATGATGGGTGAGGAGGAGGAATCCCGAAAGAGGGCGGCTTAGGCAAGAAACGAGGGCGAGGCGACGCCGCGAGAGGTTTATTTTTTGGCGGGATTTCTTCTCTCTTCTTTTGTCAGCGAAAAACACCACCACCACCACCCCTCTCTACCTCGCCCTCCTTTCTCACCTTCCGCGTTTTCGTACTCCATTGTCCTTTTGGGCCACTTCTTCATTCGTAACCTTTCCCCATTCTCTTATCCTCCCGCTACTACTCTAGTTTTCCAAGTTCAGAAACATGATAGACGAAAGAGTTTGAGTTACAGTATATATTGTGATAGTAATGGATTTATTCGGTAATACGATTTACTTGATTTTTGAAACTTTAAGTTGAACCAATACAACTTATTATCCTTTTGAGAATTAAAGTAATAAATAACATCTTCCTGTCCTATCTAATATTTCATTTTAACGTTTCTTAAGGTTAAAAAATCACGGTGTACTCTTAGATGATATTTTTCTTGAAGGTATGAAGTTTTTGATTGCTTAGAGGAGCTGTATTTGAAATTTCAATTACAATGTTTTTGGTTGTTAATGAGGTATTATTTTACGAACAAGGTTTTATTTATTATGTTGAAATTACATTCCATCCGCATAAAGCTTAAAGCATTTGGGTGATTCACCTTCCACTCTAAACTCATAGTATATCCTTCTTTATTAATGGGTGAAATAGCCCAAGCGCTTCAATACTACGGAAGTTCCCATTAATAATAATAAAATGATATGTGTCGATGAATTAGGAAGATTAGAGGAAATGGAACCAACACAATCAAGAAATTGATATTCCCTCGAAAATTTACTGCCATATCAATAAGAGAGAGAGGTACTAACGGTTTTCACAAGCTTTCCCTTACAGGCAATTCCTAGGCCATTTTCCAGAATGGTTTAAAAAACACCCCGCCGCAATTTATTTGATCAGCTCCCGGAGGGTACGCATTGATTTACTCACCAATATATACAATGATGATGAATATGTAAATCTTAAAATAGGTTATTTGGATACACGTTTTGTGTTAGTTGTTGATTAAATTAGTACAGTTGATGAAATGCTACAAAATTTGGCCAAAGGTACCTTTAACAATGTGGTTATTTATTAAAACATACTGATTTGGAGTTTTTTTTAGATCAGCGTGAATACGTGATAAGCTTTTCGGTTTTTCGAGCAGATTTACTTCAACCCTGCGGTAAAAGTTTCTCCTCGCTCCTCCGAGTCTCCAACACGCGAGTAAATGAGCGAACGAGTCTTTCATTCGACACTTTCATCTTTCGCTCCCATTGCCCAACGTAGCAGCCTGTTCCCACGCTCCTCTTCATCGCACTTCCGTTCGTCGACACCCCGTCCCTCAATTTTTTTCTTCCCGAGGACAACACCTCCTTCGCTCTTCAGTAATTACTCCGCGCAAATTATGACCTGAATATTTTCGGTCCCAGCGTGGCGGTTAGGCCTACACGGGAGGAGACACGATGCTAATGCGGAATGCAAATTTGGGAGCCGAGACGTAAAAAGGCGGGGCGGGGGTGGGACGGGGTGAGCAGGTGCGGGGGCGAAGGAGAACCCCCGGGCGGGAGGCGGGTGGAGGCGTACCAGTTGCAGTGGGAGGGAGCGGGAATGGTATCGCCCCAAGGTGTTGAGTGGGAAAGGGGCCGGGGATCTCGACGAGGGTATGTGTTCGGTTGGGTAAAGTTTCGTAGGTGGGTGGGTTGGGGAAAGGGGGCGAGAGAGTGGGGGGGAATTGAAAATGAAACAGGCCCGGAGTGGTGTGTGAGGAAAGTGTCGTTGGAATTCTCACCCCTTATTACCCCGAACCGTGAGGTGCATGGTTTTTTCTTACTGCCGTGCGAGAATGCGATGGCGAGTGCTTCATTCTCCCTGATTCGGCATTGTGGGGAGGTGTCACGTGTGTCTAAAAAGGAGTGCGTGAAATCTCTCGCCCCAGCATGCATTTGTTGATTAAAATGAAAAACGTTGCGATGTAATGTTGTGCGAGAAAACTGTGACGACCGCGTGAATTTCGTAATTTCTCAGCGGTGCACTCAAAATAGAGTCTTTACCCAGTAGATTTGGGTTATTGATAGTTAATAATTAATGGAAATAATAGAGTTTTTCAAGTTTAGGGATAATTATCTTAAATATTCAAAGAGTTATTTATGGGCTACGTAAGTGAGGGTGTAAGATTTTGCGTAATCTGGCAATATTTTGGAGAAAAGTGGGAATAGTGGTAAGAGCGATGACAAAATATTTTTGTGAAAAAATAAGGAAGTAATTTGCGACCTTCTAATAGAAAACTTAAAGAAATCATATGGAGTTTAGCGATGCTCGATTACAGAACTTGGCCTTTGAGGGTAGATGATGAATGTTGATTGGAAGATTTTGAGATAATAGATTCTGTGGATGAGGCGGAAAGTGGTCAAGAGAGAGGAATACAAATAAGTTATAAATATGTTTGAGGAAAGGGAAAGTCGTGCAGGCAATCCAAAGGAAAAAAGAGAGTGATTGGAGGAGATCTTGAGAGGTGATCGTATTCCGGAGGCTACGATATGAGGGGAGAAAGTGAGCTTTGCGTCGAACACGGATCATAATAATAACCATTTTTGATGGAATAAAGAGGAGTATAAAGATAAATATACTTTTTTCATAGGCCCACAGATTTGAAAGTCGGAGCTTAGTGCTCAAGGTTCCCAAAACTACCTGACCCTTGCAAGCACTAATTGGTGGATAAATTTATATTTAAATGGCCGTATGCTCTCGGCAAGTTTTCAAGTAAAATTCATCTTGTTCGAAACGTAGAAACCTGTGAGATGAACAATTAATCGATAATCAAGCATTGAGTTTTGATATTGATACCGGAACTGTAGAACTATTAGTTGAATTTCACAGGATAAAGACCTTGAAATAGATGATTGTGATTTAGCCATTCAAACATTGTCTAATTGCAGACAGTGAAATCTGTATTCCACTAGCCTATTAAGTAATTTAATGCAATATTTATACTATTTAAAAGCGGAAAGTTTCAAGCCGGAAAAATTCTTTGCCAACACCGAGATTCGAACCTGGAATCCTCTATTTCCGGTTAGGAGCTCTAGTTAATTCTGCCTATCTGTTCGTACGAAGCACTGAAATTTTCTGTCCTGTAAATGAACAGGTTTTTAAGTTTAACGTTCAAATGCTTGTAATTCTGCGGACTACCTGAATCGTACGTAAATCACCACGGTCCTCGATGTTGGATATTATGCTCAAACACAATGGTTTTTCCTTTGGACAAATTCAAACAAGGTGCGAGAAGTTCCGCTAGAGAAATATGCCGGCAGAAGGCGAAAGAGAGGGAGAAGGTGTTTCCTTTATACAAAAAATGTTACTCCAGTGAATTGTGTGATGCTTCTTCCGCCAGGTGGCTTGTGTCAGTGTCGAGTTCTTCATAGAAGAACGGGACGAAGAAATCTAGGATATGATTTCTTGTAGCTCTGACTACAAACACGACGGCTCTTGTTTCTGAAAGCTAAAATTCAATTTGCAGGTTCTACAAAAACGATCCCATATACGAGTATGTCATCCCTTCTTTTGAGACATCCAGTGAGTACCAAAAACAGTGCCTCTCCCCCGCTGAAAAACAGATAAGGGGTAAAGAAAGCGCCACCTCAGAATTAAATCCAAGGAACATTAATTGCATTTTAAATACAATAGACCTTAATAATCCAGAATCACCAAAAATTTAATAATCCTCCGTACTCTTTAACCCCTTATAGAGCCTTCCGGATCGTCTCCTTGTCGCTTACAAATGCATTTGAATCCGTAAATCCGATCTTCTTCTTACTCTCCCCCCTCCCGTACATCCCTCTTTTCCCTCATTTGCCTTAGTTCACCGTGATTTCTTGTGAAGACATTCGGTAATAGTTTCCTACCTATTAAATATAGCCTTTCCAGCAAAATGGCGTCGCATCTACTTCTGTTTTCCTCCTTTTCATTCTTTTAATCCTTCCTTAAATACTTGTTTCCCTCTTTAACTAATGTTCCCTACCCAGGTGATCCCCCGTTCCTCTTGAACACCAAAATCACACTGGTCCTTCAGGCACCAATTATCTAAACACTCTCCACTGAGTGACTGAGCCCCTATTTTCCCGTTTAATCCTCTTCAATCCCTCCTCCCACTCCTCGTTTCTTCCCAATTCAACACTATCAGCCATTGAAAACCTTACAAGGAACAATAGTCCACAAAAATCTTAAACGTAGTATGAAACGTTTCTTATCACATCCAGTGAAAGGTATGCTAATCATAATGTATTTGTTCAGTAGTTTCATTTTCAATGTTATGAGAAATCTACCTGATGGTGTGAGGAATCTGCAAAATTTCAATATTGACTTAAAGGCTAGAGAGAATACCATCTTCGGTAAATAATACTTTAAGAAAAAAGTATAATTTCCTTAAATATAATAATTACTTCCAAACTTCAAAGATGGTAAATATACGGTTTTGTACAGTATATGTGCATTTGTACAAAAAATGAGTTTTCATTTTCCTCTTTATTCATACATATTATTTGTTTTCAATATGTTCAACTTAAATGTTACATTGCAGAACGCCTATTATAATTTGGCATTTGCCAATTCAACTATGTGAAGATTCAAGAATTAAAGTTGAATGACTTTTGACTTCATTCCGGTCTTGAAAAATAATTAATATTCGAATAAAATGAGGAGCGAATTTCAAATTGACACTATTTCATAACTAAGACAGAGAAATATCCAGCATCTGGACAGGAAGGGTTACCTACTCGTGCGTGCCCGGTGGTGTTTGGATGTGAACAAAATCCTATCTCATACCGGATTTTCCGAAATCGCTTTTCACTCGACTTACTTCATCGGCTAACTTAGTTGGAGTTTACAAAATACAATGGAATTGCAGTCCATCGATAAATCCAACACAACTGCGGGCTTCTATTTCAGACAACTTTTTTCTCCATTGATGGCGCGGCGTAGCCATAGAAACCGTAAAGTCCCGACTTGGAGCAGCTCCTGATGAATCCCCCTTAGTAACCACCCACTGCCCTACCCCTCTCACTCGTTTCCGGCCTTCATCCTCCACACGCTTCCCACCTTGTAAGCCACCCCTCCGGGGTGGTCAGCGCTTTGGAAGCCACTCAAGCTCAAGAACCGCGACAAACGAACGAAATTAGACGGGCACCTCTCCGGGTCTTCTCTTTCGTTTGATGAGGGTAGCGCCACCAACAAGAGCCCGCACGAAATTACACCCTCGCTCTCTCCATCAGAAACGGAACCTTCTCCTTTCTGTTATTATCGTCTGTCTTGCTCTGGCTTTTAATCAGGATTGAGAACTCCGAGTTATCAATCTCCGACTCCGAAATCTTTTGTCACTCCCCTTTTATCAATTGCATGCGGGTGGAAAGAATACTTAATTTTGAATGTTTTATTTATTTAGCCTATTGTTATCATTCACCAAATGGTATTTTAGGCTTCGAATTTGCCGAGAAATTTGTTTTCCAATGAGCTCAGCCAACAGTTCATTCCGTCCATTTTATGATGATATTTAAGCATTTACAATCGAATACAATGCTAAGAATTAATACCGGAGTGTTATGATTCGAATAATCATAAAAATTTTCGAGGAAAAATATTTTTCGGGTCACAGTTCTGCAAAAGAGATATTTCCTCATTTTGACGGAAGAACTCCTTCATGCACTGTCGAATTCTTACGGTATCAGCTCCTATTTCCGGGTTATGGTGGTTTTGATTGTCTAATTAATTATTTAAAATTGAATTTCTAATTTCAATCTACCTTATTTTTTCAAGTTTACATAACAGCAGAATGACTTTTTTCTCCTGGGTATTATAAACATATTGATTATTTCCAAAATTCCACCAATTTCATGTCTATTCCATCTAATATCCAAAATTCCATGTCTAAAATATACGAGTAAAAATGTTTTTATTTCCTACAAAACTAATGTATGCATGCAAAACATTTTTCTGGGCTCGAGTTTGGTAAATTAAAGGCAATATCAATTTTATTCTAACATTATTCCTTTCCTGTTATTCTTAAAATGGTTATAACACCTAAACTTTGAGCTAAATTAATTATTTATAATAACTTAAATATATTAGTTCATTTAATTACCTTCTGTACGTTATTGTTCAATACTATTGATGAAGTACCCAACTCTATATTCAAAGAGCCGAGTGCACAGGAAATAAATTTCAATACAAAATCTTAATTACGGTATTTATACATTATTTTCTGTCAATATTACTAATTTAATTGTACCTCATACAGTTTTAAAGGAAAAATAATTTTAACTTCAAATGGAAATGAATCAGTTTCGGATTTATTGGCAGAAGATTTGCACAATGTCTCTTTTAAAACATTACTTGGATTTTCTCTAAATTTTCTTCGTTAGTTTTAACTTTACATTTCCCAGATTCCAAGTAAAGTACTTAGATGAATCGGGAAATTTTAAAGCTCTCACGTTTAAAACATTTAAAACATGACAACTTAAAAAACTAGGAACCTACGTTTTAAATTTAACCATATAAAAGTAGTAAAAATATTTTAAACTCGCAACATATTCTCATTAGTCATGCATTGTAATTAGAATACACTTGATTGACACTACTCCTCCATATTCATTACTAAATGGCAACTGACATGATGAATTGGACAGATTTAAATATATTACTATTGCGTACTCAAAACGGTAAAAAGTGACTACGGAAACAAGAAATTAGACGATGATTAAATTAAACTGGCCATAATATTGGCATCTTCCTCCACATAACAGGAAATTGTAATTTATGAATAGTAATTAGTGTGAGGAATATTACACCACTTCACCTATAAATACATAAACCATTAAATGAGCAATTACCGAGGTTAAGCACCAGCATACGCAAAGTGATCTGAGGACAAAAGACGATCTTCCCGGCGAAGTGGCGTTAATAATAAACCCTTCGAACATTGCCTTGAAGACGTGAGATAAAAGGACGAGCGCCGGCGAGCGGGTGATACTGTCATAGAAGATATTTTACTGTTCCGGTCGCCTGGTTGAAACCTCGGTCGCATGAATGTTTTACGACTGCGCAATTACCAGAGAGGCTAGATGGTGCTTCAAAATGAGGTTGTTAGGATTTATGTAGATGATGGATTAACATTACGCCATCGAGCGCACATGTGTGGAAGGAAGTAGCCGGGGGAACTTCATGAATTTTGAAAGAAACCCGACTTATTTCATTCTCCGCCAATTAAATAATGATTCAGTCCGATCATAGCCTGCTTTCTAAATAAATGGCTCAAAACACAATTTAGACACATCTTCCCCATTCCTTTAAGGTCGTCGATTTCAAAGAGGCGATTATAACCGTCGTAAATGCGACGAGAAATAGTTATGTCTGGTTTTCCTTGTAGCATTTCTTACTCTCTCTCCGTAAGAACCGTCCAAGGGCCGTATGGACTAAAAGCAGTCTCAGATCTTTCACCATTAGATTGAGTATTTGAGAAAATATTTTGTGATGTCGATTCCTTTTGAAGTGAACCTTTTCATTTACTCTCGACGTTTTTGCCCCTTGTAAACCTTATTTTTTATGTTTTAAAGGTATTTTAGTATGTAATGTGCAAGCGTGGGTGACATTCCTTCAGGAACTCATGCTTTGCAAGAAACAAACTCGGGTATTGATTTCGATTTTAAAGTTATTGAGAGGAAAATTGGGTTTTCATTTCTGCCTATAAAAATCGTTTGAATATATTTTTATTGATATTAAAACGTATTCTCGAGTGTACTAAACCACTCGAAACTTATTTTCATTGGTAACTTTAAAACTTAAATCCTTAATTTATGCCGCGTGAATATATTTTAATTTGGAAAAACTGTTTCCCATGAGTACCAACGTCGAACGAATTTGATGAACTGACGAACATGTTTTCACTGTCAATATTTTTTAAACCATAAAGAGTTTAATTTTGATCAAAAAAACGAGTGCATGGAAGGCTGCAGGCAAAAATATGCAACACACACCCCAAAATTTGTAAAATTTCCAAAATCACTTTGCTCAATAGTGACATTGACTGAAGAAGTCAAATGAATGGTTAAATACAAACATATTTATATATTTCTATATAAATATATATGTAAACCACAAACATAGTAATCAACCCGAAGGTCGGTTTAGTAGATGATGGACCAAGTACCAAGCTCGACGGCGTGTGAATATTCACACATCAGGGTAGGGGGGCCAGTTCCTTTCCCTGTGCCGGTTATGGTTTCCCAGGAAGATCTGGTACCCGAAAAATCAACTAGCTTGGGTGGAGCTGCAGGTGCCCAAAGTGCCTTGCCCGGGAATCGAACCCGGGACCCTCCGGTCAGCAGTCCAACGCTCTACCCGCTAGACCACCGCGACCCGCATATATATATATAATATCATTGACTTCAGTTAATTCTTGAAAATTCTTATCAATTAACCAACATTTGCCCTACATATAATAGATTCTAGGATTAAATTTTCCTCTTTCTTATATTTTCTCTATGCTGATTAATATTTGAAAAGTTGGATTCTTGTTAAAACGTTTGAAAGAAAAGTAAAACTGTGAAAAAATGTAAATGAAAACTGCATAAACACAACATCTACTGAACAACTTCGTAGTTTCGCAGTGTGGGGATAAATATTCCACGGATCATAATTCTAGGGGCAGGGGCGATACCAGGTCATCAAATGACAAAAACGCAATGATTTGAATTAAGCCTATAAAGTGAGATGTTAATCAGCACTGGGTTATCACCAGTCTCCACAATACGAAGAGAAAGAGAGAGTGGGAGAGAGCGATAGAGATGAAAGGGATGTATCAGTAACCTCCACCTAACAAATCCATCTAACTCCATTACGGGTGTCGATCCGTCACGTCGGCCGGTGATTCGCCTGGGGCAGAGAAAGTGGTTTACGAGGAGCAAAAGTGAGGGGAGCGACGCTAAACACTGAAAGTAATGAATATAGTTGCCACGGAACTTGTCTATTCGTGACCCGACTAACCAAACGGATGAGAGATTCGAACTTTCAGGCGATCGATACGCAGGAAAGATCAAGATTAATGAGATGTCGGTGGAAGGAACCTAGCCGTTGTTGCGTACCGTTCGAAATTCTGGATTTCAATTTATTTCTTCACCAAAGCCCGATTAGTGGATTTGGTGTGGACGTTAAAGTTAGAGGGAGATAATGACCTGAAAAGGTAACATTTTAAAAATAAAAACGCCTTTTTTAACGTATTCATGAAGCTTGTTAGCGTAGTAATTTAAAATGTATTGTGAATATTTGTGGCAACCTCGACTTCAGTAATATCTTACCTGATATCATCTTGATTATATGATATCATTTCTTTATTTCTGGGAAAAAAAACAAAATTTGGCATTACATTTAGTTTTAATCTTTTAATCCGATTATTTTAATCAAATGTTCAGATCCTATTCCTTTATCTACATATCCTCTCGTTTCTTAATTATCCTTCTGAGAACTTATATTTAAATTATATCCAATACCGTTGGGTAATTAATACTTGTCATTGAAGGTTAACGACTGCTCTTTAACTATCTTTGTTATATTAAGAAGCACGAAATTAAAATTAAATAGGGTATGTTCTAAATTTACATTTGGAAATCTGAAGGAAAACTCTATTTTTAATGATTTATCTTGATTGTTACTCAATCAGATACTGGAGGTGGAAAATTGGTGTTATTAGCAAGCTGAAGAAAGCCTCAGACTCAAGTTTTCTTGACAGAATATAAACCAAATAAAATCATATGCTGTGGTTGTTTGGTGGGTGAGAGTCAAGGGTATTTTTAAATACGACGGTGTGTTAAATTCAGACACCTAGGTCAGGGTACCAATTCCCTCCCTTTTGCACCTTCGGTCTTACATGGAGATATGATTGTCATAAAAATTAATAAGTTTTGCTGAATGCTAAGGTAGTTTAATTTTACACTTTCAGAATTAACACAATCTAATTTTCGGGTAAATGAGGAATTTTATCCGTGGTGTTTCAGGTCTGACGTGAGCATTAACATAATTCCTTGTTTTAACCGGATTTGCTCCTGTTTTAACTAAAATATTTAACTTCCCCTCTATTTTTCACTCGGTTAGTTAGGTTTCCTATTTCTCACAGCAAGCAAGAAACGTATCAATGCATGGACGTTTAGCCCATGCGTGGCTAATCCCTCAAATGTAATTGCTCGTGGGCTGTCAGCAGCATTCTTTGAACCCGCGAAAACATTTTTGATTGGAATTTGCCACAACCCCGAAATAAATTTAACAGCGTCATTCATTTCGGATTCAGAAATGATTGCTAAATCTGAAGAATTCTGCATTTTCGGGTTTTCACCGCGTTGTTGTTTGAAGCCGACAAACAGTTTTCTCTGTTCATCTTTGACCTAAAGACGCCGGATGCAACTTCAGCGAAACTGTTCAGTTCGATTTTCACCGCGTTGTTGTTTGAAGCCGACAAACAGTTTTCTCTGTTCATCTTTGACCTGAAGATGCCGGATGCAACATCGGCGAAACTGTTGTCGGATTCAAACAACAACGCGGTAAAAATCCGAAAATGCAGAATTATTCAAGCCACCACCGCGAAAATCTACGCAGCGATTGATAAATCTCTTTAATCGCAGTTAGTCTATGATCTATACAGTACAAATCTAAGTTCAAAAATATAAGTCCGGTAATTAATTAATTCATGCGAAGGAAAACTAAATTTCCAAAAGGAGATTAGGAAACATCCATGTAATTTGAAGTAGGGAAAGAGTATGTAATTGTCGCTTAGCGTTTGTCGAATGCAGAGCAAATTGTTTCGAAATCGCTTCAATGGTCAAAGAGAACCATTTCATTAAGTTGACTTAAATCAATGGGCAGCTAAGCACTTAATTTGCATTTAGGAGGAAATTGAAGAAAATTTGGAGAGGATTTTGACTTTTCCAACATTAAACATCCATTTCCATCATCTTTTTGGATTACTAGATCTTGGTAAAAACAGACAAAGATTTATCTCATATGTTTGTTGTTTAATTTTACCGTCTAACGAGCCATTTTAAAATGAGAATGAAATAAGTAGTTATTAGATAAAATGGAAGACTAATGTCAAATTTTCAAAAGGTGGTGACTATGAACACCAGAGGTCTCATCAGCAAAAATTGGTTTGCCGCAGTTTGTTTTAATCCGTTTTCTTCCCAGATGTTCTGAAGATAAATTTATTCTGAATTCACACTGAATCATTATCTCTTACAACTTTGCGATCCATTTTATTCCTGACCTTTCTCAGTATTTTCTCTCATTTTACAAAATTTCCTGCCGTGAAATATGTGTCTTATTATCCGATATTTTTTCAACTAAATACTCACCTCATCTAAAGTGGATCCTTATTAGGTTTCTTATCGTTGACCCTGTCCACCTTTCTGGTCTATGTTATTCCTTCCCAGCATATGGCGAATAACGACACATTATTGTACTGAATGTTAATTCCCCCTGAAGGTTAGCAAAGGGTAATTCAACTTTTGCATTTAAAAATCACATAACTATATATTTACTTATACTCAATTATTTGGCGTGTCAGTGGAAGAACTTTAAAACTATTGATTCGGTTGTATCACGTTCAGTATACCAGGAGAAATAAAAGAGAAGTTATTATAATTTTTCGTTTTTTTGGTAAATAACCCACTCAGTTACCGTAGGAGAAGTGGATGTCAATAATAAGAAGAAAATGATTAACATTAGACAAAATATTTGGAAGGGTCAAAGTTGGGGTAAAATTTGTTTTCATAAACCATCATCATCATTATCTTGTATTGTTTTTCCGCGTGGTTGTTTCTATCGTGGGTGACCTCCACGTCTTCCCCTAATCCTTTGTAACATCATTCTCCTCATTCATTACTCTATCCTCCCATATACGAGTAATTCATTCCATCCTCCTCCAGATCCACATTTAGAAGGCCTCTATTCCTTTTACTTCATCCCTCCGCTAAGTCCATGCATCATAAATGTCACGTAGAGTAGCATAATTCGCCCAGTTTGCACCCGGATCATCCAAGTCAGCAGCCGAATAGTTCATCCGTTATCCTTCCAGGCCCCATTACCGGACGTGTAAATGGAACTTCATTGGCATACCCCCAATAGGATGATCATTCTTTCATCATCAATACGAGGATAGGTTTTAGTGAAGGGTTCATGAAGGCAAACGAAACCTTTGAAGATTGTATTTGAAACCTTAATGCCTCTGGAATTGTATGTATGCATTGTAAAACAGAATCGTTGAATAGATTTTGTCATTTGTTGGACAGTTAGTAATTTTTTATCGTACATCTACATATACATCAATACCCTGCGACTCACCAGAAAGGTGTGTGGCACCAGGAGGAAAGGGTAAGGGATGAGGGGGTTGAAGTTTTTCAACTGGGTGGGTGAAGGTGGAGGGAACCTAGAAAATATTTAGAAATACTAGTATATATAAAACCACGAGCAGTCCCTACTTTGTAGGTTGGTTGATACTTATACTGTTGAACTGACTCCTGGGGGGTTTCGACTATAAGAATTCTGGTCCCTTATCGTTCTTAGAAAAAATGACATTTTAAACCTGTCAGTCTTGCAGTCTATCTCTCTAATCTTATATTCGTAATCCCTCCGACCATAACACGTTAGGGTTCGTATTATGTTCTTGATGTGATCGGAAAAGGGCCCATCTTTAAATGTTTTTAATAAGTTTAATCCATATTGTAAACGCCACTGTGTAAGAGAATTCCAGCCTAAATTGTCTAGCAAAGTGGTTACGCTGCCACCTTGGTCATAACAACATAACAATCTAGCCCCCCTCCCGCTGAACTCGATCTAATTCCGAGAATTTTATATCCTTTTAAACCCACCCTTTACCAATCCAAGCAAACAAACGAGCGACTTTAGAAGTAAAACTATTTTAGATTTGTAGATTATTCGCTGAGATAAACAGCTACCTCTTACCTAACCTACCTGGCATCTACCTTTGAAATATTTTTATTGGGACTAATGTGCAGTAGTTTGTCTGATCGGTCAGTCAAGTGTTTTGTTTTTGTTTGTTATACACACTTGTATTTTTTAATTACTTCGTTGTCAATGTTGTTGTTTTGTTATGTTATGAATTTAAAACAATACATTTTACACCATCATGTACATCTATGGATGCATGAAAGACCCTGATGCTATTAGATACTAATGATGATACATCCACATCTACTCAATACCCAGCAAGCCGCCGCAAGGGCGTGTGGCGGGGGGTGTTAGGGCACCACCCGTAAATTAGGAAAAATAACCGCACGCAGAAGCCACAAATTAATAGCCCACAAACCAAACATGGTAAACATTCATGCAAGAACCCTTTCGCCCCAACCCTTTCACACACATGCAAACCCACAAACTACCAACAAACATACAAATGCACAATCTTTGAATTTTTCATTCTGTTCCGACTTGTAACTTAAATGTTTTTAATATTTATAAATGGACTTCGGATTCTTACTATTATGATTTCTGATTGTTCTGGGGAAGAATGAGTATTTTAATCTGTCTGTATTGGAATCTATCTCCCTTATTTTATCTTTGTGGTCTGATCTACCTAAGTAGTGTTGGGCCATTATAATTCCTTTTGTGTCATCGTTAAACTCGCTGGTTCTGGATACTCGTATGGATAGTGAGATACTATTTAGGGAAAATAGTTGAGCAATGATTTACATTTTCTGTGGCAATGGACTAACATCAAAAGGAATTAAGCAAAGCATGGTCTCAATTATTTCTCATTTATTTATTCTTATTACAGTTGAACACACACTGGTGTGAATAAAAATAAACAAATTTTGAAAGAATGGTAGAATCTCATGGGTATACATGTATACATAAGAAACGTACGAAAAGACGTTATTTCAGTGATTGTTTTGACTGGTAATGAACTTCTATCTCCACCTAATGTTCTATTCCTGTTGTGAATGCAAGCGGTGCGAGTAAGCCAATGTTCCCATGCTGAAAATTTTACTCACAGCGGTTTTTCCAAACCATCTGACGAACGCATTACGCATCAAGGTGACCTCCCGGCAAAGGAGGAAGTCTTAATTAAGGCAATCTGAAACACTTCAAAATGAGTAACAATTCCAACTTTTTTTGTCGAAGATATTTTTAATGGCCCTCTAATATTGAGATTTTGGGCAAAAGGCGAAAAAAAAAACAAATGATTGCAAAATACCTCGTACACAGTTAAATCATTCATCAAAGAAATAGTACGTCTATCTACCCGCTGGCGTTCGCGAGTATTTATTTCCTACCCTTTAAGGACAAAATTATGCCTTGGACTTCCATATAGTGTGCAGAATTGCAAATAGTTAGTCCATTGTTATTTTATCTGTACGTTTGCGCATTGATCCAGCGTAAGAGAAGAAACTATCTCAGGTACTGAACATTTTGGACCGTCTAGTGTCCGACACTATTTTTTTAACATATTATTAGTTTCATAAACAAACAAATTGAAATTCTCCTAGTACATGCTAAATGCATGAGGAGACACAAAATTCTGGATATGGAAACGACTTTACTGTGCTTCTGGCATGTAAGTGGATGAAAAAATTTCAATTCGTGTCAACTGCAATAAATAAAAATATTTCTCCAATATCTCGAGTCAGGTGGCACTGGGGACCGCGGAGAAAACTTATTCCAATGCGATGGTGGACTTTGGATAGATGAAACGTGGTCCTCACTGCAAGGTAAACGCTGAGCATTACGATTCGACCCAGCGATTTCCATGACTACGGAAGCATGAACTTATTCCATTAAAAGTGGAAGTCAACGAGGCGTGAAAAGAAGTCCCCGCTGAGCCTGTGTTTATGAATGAAAAAACATCGAGGAAGTAGTGCATGTGAAATGATATTCATTTTGCAGTGGCAAATGTGACGGTGGGACACTTCTCGCTCCTTGGATTTGCGTTGAGTTGCGATGAAGAGGTGGTAAGGAGTGGAGTGTCATAATGTGTGACTACGTTATCAGAGGAGAAAATCTCCCAGGAAAGAATTTCCCCAAGAAATTTCACAGATCGTGAAAGTTTCTTAGATTACAAATTTCTTGAAACAAGTTTATTAATTTCCAAACTTAAGTCTATCATTTCGCGGTTTTGTAAATATATT
The DNA here is from genome assembly GCA_037158775.1 of Hetaerina titia. Taxonomy (NCBI): domain Eukaryota; kingdom Metazoa; phylum Arthropoda; class Insecta; order Odonata; family Calopterygidae; genus Hetaerina; species Hetaerina titia. The sequence continues at coordinate 28,101,343 of CM073771.1, read as the reverse complement.
TTTATAATTTTGTAGTTGAATGTTAAAATTATAATTTTATTTTCTTCGAATGTGCACGTATGCATTCATCAGTTTTCTCATCTCAGCATATTTTTGGTTGATTTACATATAAAATTATACAACAAGAGTTTCTTATACATGGAGGTAAAGTAGGCTAAATAGTAGACTATTCGTAAAACAATGTATCTTAGGTGGTAATAGTTCCCACAAACATTTCGGGAACTCGCTCGGATTTTAGATGGATTTTCCAAGTGCATAATTGAACATTCCAACACTGGAGCGCACGGCCTATTAACTAGGCACTAAACTACCGATAAAATTTTCAAAATTAGCGGTAACGCGCTAATATTAAACAAATGAAGTGGACCTAGGTGGAGGCGGGATTCCTCGCTCGCTAATACAGAGTTATTTCTCCCACACTTGCCCTCTGTATGTATATGTATAATAATCTTGCATACAAATTTATAGAAGAATTCCTGTCCGCCGATACAGTCACGGATCAAACCTCTCACTCTCTCAATGCTTCTCTCGGACATCTTGACTTTTCTCATCTCTCCCTTGCCCAACCCTTTGCGGCCGCCATTCTCTTGCTTCTCTCACACCCGTACCTGTGACACCCAATATCCCTCGTGCCGTTCCTCCAAAGAGGAACAAAAAATCTTCGACTCCACCGACTCCCTCTCGCCTCACTTCTTCTCTCTCTTTCCTAAAAAAATATACCCTCCTTTATGTATATATTTGAATATACAAGTGTCTCTCAATGTCTATATATATATATATATATATATATATATATATATATATATATATATATATATATATATATAGTCTGACCTGAGGAAGGCCTCGGAGTGGGCCGAAAGCTCAAATTATCACTCAGTGTGAGTGCCCTTTTACGTGTTATCTGTTTTATTCTGTGTTATATTGTACCGTCCAAAAGTTATATTGCTCTCGTGAGTACTTCCGCATTATCTATATATATATATAATATATGGATAGGGACACATATACGATATATGTACATGAATAAATAAATATATATAAAAGAATATATTTATTTATATACCATAAACCATAAACACAGTAATCAACCCGAAGGTCGGTTTAGTAGGTGATGGTGGAGCTCACCCATGTACTAGGCCCGACGGCGTGTGAATATTCACACATCAGGGTAGGGGGGCCAGTTCCTTTCCCTGTGCCGGTTATGGTTTCCCAGGAAGATCTGGTACCCGAAAAATCAACTAGCTTGGGTGGAGCTGCAGGTGCCCAAAGTGCCTTGCCCGGGAATCGAACCCGGGACCCACCGGTCAGTAGTCCAACGCTCTAACCACTAGACCACCGCGACCCGCTTATTTATATACATATATCGTATATGTGTCCCTATCCCTTTTCCTCATTATCTATTATGTATACATAGTCACTGAAAGTCACATATATAAAACTGGTGGTCACTGTAAACATGGACACTCAAAGTAGAAGTAACTTTCAAGCTTTCTGATGCATAGAGAGATGTATGGAAATATGGTAAAACAATTGTGCGAAAATGCTTGTCTCTCACTCAGTGACATTGAGTGAAAATTCGTCTGTACTTCAGTAACATCCTCACCCTGTCCGAAAATCTTTTCCTTTCGGTGTCCATATAACTCTGTCCAATTTTTTTCTCTTTCTCCTCTCGCATTTGAATATATACAGCCATATACAGGTTGTATATGCATGGTATGGGTCATGAGAAAGATGCCGTAACTTTACGTAAATTTCTTCTCTCCCCCATCACTATCGTTCCCTCGCTATCTGCCCGGTGTCGTCCGTCTCCGTTATATTTTTAATGGTCCCCCCTCTATGTCCCTTCCCCCGACCTTCAGACTTCGCTTTTAAGTCCTTGGTTGCTCCAATATCCATTTGCATCTCCCTCGCTCCCACTCAACTCGCAGTTTCTTTTTTTTCCTAATCTTTGCCATCTCTCATCCATTGTCTCCGATATCCCTCGCTCTGCATTTTGCGTTAAACACATCCTTTTTTCTCTTCTATCTGGCCGTGCATCGGCGAATGAGAAATCCCACCCTCTCTCTCTCTCCCCCTACCCCCCTTTCTCTGCTCGTATCACCGAATTCCATCTCCTTTCACTTGTTGCCATGTGATTCAATTCCTCGTGCTGCGGGGAGTGGCGCTGCAGATATTTTGGCATTTGTCCCTAGCCCCTTTATCTCTTCGCCGAAGAAGCGAATCTGTTTTTGCGCGTGTCGTTTAGTCTACCACGTTTTTTTGACGGAATTGTTTGATTCCGTCCTTTGCTGATTTCAGATGTTAGCGTTTTCAACAGCTATGTAAGCGGCCTATTGGAATTGTTCCTTAGCACTGCAATGTACATGTAAGTGTGAGCCACACAAGGCCTAGGATAAAACAATTGCGTGATTTCATGAGGAACAGAAACATTTGACACTTAGGGGAAACATCTTTGACACATGATCCAGGCATTTCTAAATGTAACTCTGGAATTGATACCTATTGACAGTTATTCACCCATGCTCAAAGCTACAAATATATTAATATATCAATGTGAAAGGAAGTATTTAAAAAGTATCAGAGTAGAGTATTATGAGAATAAAATATATGAGAATGAAATAACAGGGAAGTGTGAGATAAGTACGCGAAAAAATTTTTTGTGATTAAATCATATGATTTTGGGTAAACAATAGAGAATGAGTCTCCTTACATTCACTAGAAGGTTGTTTTGGAAATCGTTTGAAGTCATTTAAACATGGTAGTAATCGTTTGGAGAGAAAAAGAAAAAATGGCCTTATCGCGGTGGTTAATTTAAATTGTATGAATTGAGCCTTAATGCACCATCGAGTTGTTAGTAGCCTAAGGGGAGAAAAGATCGAAAAGATGATTCCACTAGGAATAATTGAGTACGTAGAAAAAGTGAGGATATCAGGACAATACTGTAATCGTAAACGGTAATCAAATTGTTTACTCTATATGAACGTTAGAGGAGGGGTCTTCAGGGAATCAATCTTCGACTTCCAGAGCTAAGAGAAACTTTATGCATTAAGAGAGCACTCACCTTCAACTTTTGAGATATCAACTCAACTTTCCTGGCTTATTTTGCAATATACCATAGCGTTTCCTTTCCTACGCGTCAAATTTCCCCATTAGCACCCTTGGTTCTTTTCCCTGAGTCGTCTTTATGAAACACCTTCTGTACTCAATTACCAAAAACCAATGTTCAATGTGATATTTTGAAGACCCCTTATTTCTTACCATCTGGAATTGTTTAAACAAAACTGTAGCTATTTGTCTTCTCCTATGTCTCGAAAGCATAGTTTAAATGTTCTATTAATAAGTATTTCATTGTGATCCCGCAGGATTCGCCAACTTTTTTTATTCTCTCTTGTTATCTCGTTTCATTAATTATACTAGTTTTTACTGCGTTTTAATGCTACTACGCTTATTACCAAGAAAGGTACTTCGTCTACATTTCAAATGAAATTGAATTTCATTTAATTTCACTTATAGGTAATTAAGCAATACTATTGTAACGACAGTTGCGAGGTCTTACAATCATAAATTAAATCGAAGCTTTTTGTAATTAATTGCAGGAAGCCAATTCTTTCAATCACCAGTTATTAATGGCAAAGCCATTGAATAAACGGAAATCTAGAGATTTCGGGAGGGCATTCAATAAAATTAAATCTTCTGGTAGAATTCTAATTATCAGTTTTGGTCAATAGGTTGATAAAAACGTATGAGGGAGACAAAATCTGAAATTATTCCCAGGTTTTTGCGTTATGATGGAGATCAATGGAGGCCTACGTCCATGCAATTTGTAAGATTATCCGTTTCGTTTTTTTTCTTATCGCTTCCATAAAAAAATGAGAAATATCTCGAAAATCCTCGAAAACACTTGAATGACGAATTAACTTAAATAGTTGACATGTATCTCCGATGAGAAAATTATGACTGTGAGCAAATATTATATTTAGAATATTTTTCTCCATGAACCGCTCTAGAAAAAAAAAACCCTATTTATGTCCTCTTGAGAATTCTTCATTAGAATAAAAATTAATAAGCATATATATTTTTCTATTTATTTTGATTGCGTATTGGTTGCAATCTGAAGCAATTGCCCTCTTTTCGATACAGATAAAAATTTAATTGGTTACAAAACAGTGACAGTACACTTATTGAGTACTCTATTACCAAATTTTATTTTGAATAATATTTTTTTTTAATGCTTATATATTTTTATTCTGCGATTCCAAAGGGTAGAGCCGCCTTTGTTATATCCTATTGGTAGCTCTTTACGATATATATTTCAAAAAATTAAATCAAACTTTAACTTTTTGTAGATGTTAATAATAATGAAATTTCATGGTAATACTATAGACCTCGGCTCATCTTAATAGTTTAAAAAGAAATTTCTTCGATAAAATTCAAATAAACTTAAATACAAAGATAGACCTTTAACCCCAGTTATAATATCAGTAAATTAGAAATTAATCAGAAGAAGAGAAAAGGAAATGCGAAATATCAAACATCTCTCTTCACATATTATATACCCTTTTTCAGTTATCTCAACAACGTGAATTCGACAGTATATATTCCCTTGTACTCCACGCCAGTATTTTCCTTCAGCCAGACTCCCCGCTCAGGAGCATAATTAGCGACTCTCTCGAAATCCGTGCCATCAATCTTTTCTTGTATCCATCTCCATTGCCTATTCTGCAAGTTGATGGAAACTTTTCTAAGGGTTCCTTTTTTCAACGAGGTCCCAGACCGATTGGGGTCTGCCGCCTACGCCGTCAGGGAAGCTCTAACAAGGAGGAGGACGGCTCTGACACGCATCGTCGTCCCCTTCTGTCATTTCTGCTTCGGAGCGAGGAAATTTCCCAGCCTGTCCTCCCCCAACTCCCTTCGCGGGAGAGGAGGAACCGAGGAAATGTGCGAGAGCGAGGGAGCTTTATCGATGCGGTGTGAATCCATTTCTCGATTATGAGGGGAGAGAGTGCCGGATCGCGCGGGGGACACCGCGTTATGAAGATTACCATCCTCATTCCCATACTGAGTCTTCTAATTTCACCGTGTCGTCTCCCTCTACCCTTATCCTCATTTTTGAGGCATATTCTGATCCTCCATCAATTAGCTCGCTTCATGTATGCGGATGATAGCTGAATACAGTGGCAAAGTGAAGAATAGACACTATTTCACTTTATTTAGGTCCAATTTGGAATATCCACTAAGCATTAGGGTCTGATAAGAAGAGTAGTAATTAGCTAGATCGTGAACGAAAATTATCCGCTTGATTTCTCGAAAATTATCCCGATAAGGAAGTTCCGAGGTCATTAGAGGAAAAAGGCGACCTGAATTTGAATGATGAAGGGACGTTTGCACAAAGATGGCAATGCATATCGAGGCATCCAGGTTGCAGAACATTCTAAGTTATTTCGTAGATCGAGGGAATTCTCTACATCCAAGAATATTAACGGTGGAGAATGAATAACAGGAACGTTATGACAGTAATGAGTCTTTTTCTATCAGATGTATACATTCTTTTTCCTTTCGAGCGATTTGTGACTCGGACACCATGCTTTAATATACCTGCGTGTTAAAGGTCATGTTACTTGTTCAAGAATACCCTTCCATTACCCTTGGATCCCTAGTAATATTTCTTATTGAAATCCATCTTTTCGTTTAACAGAACGCTGCGTTAAATAAATCCGTTATCCCTCTAATCATGCGATTTAGAGTTGTTTCTCGAGCCGTCACGCATCGATGTGGCGGGTCACGAGATATGGTGTAGATTTTTATCTCCTTTAAATTAAATCCTACTCGTAATATATCCTCCTTTCCTCGACTGCTCACCCCCCCACGCCATCTCCGGCGGGGTATCTCCCCTCAGTTGTGCGTTCCAGGTCGTATCTCCCGAATCAGGTCCCCCCAGGTGCCCTCCATTTTCATTCAAATCTCAATCCCGCTCGTTTCACACTCCCACTTTTCATTCTTTCCCCCCTCCCTTTCCTCCACTCCATTCCTCTACTCTCCCCATTCACATCCACCCATCTCCCCCGACCGACATCGTGTGGCCCTCTCACCAATTGCCCTCTTTGCCGTCCCTCTTTAAACTCTTTCGCTTCCCTCGTGCCCTTTCCTTTGCCCTTCAACGTGAAGATATTTTAGGATGATGTTAGTGGTCCCCTCCTTCCCATTTCTGAAAGTTTAGGGCTTTCCGCGATACTCGAGATCGAGTATCGTATTTCGAGGTAGGAAATGTATCGCAGAATTGAGGATGCCCCTACATCTTTTACCTTCTGATTTTCAAACTCTCACCTAACTCTAAACTATGCAACTAGGTGGCTGCACTATAATAATTTAGCACCAAGATATCCCTGCCCTACATTAAATTCATTTCAAAATGCATAATCTCTGTTCATCTCTCTTCCTAGATTATCTAAGTTGCATTTTCTATCACCTTCATTAACATCCAGTTGCCTCTCAGTAATTCGTCTACTATCCCCGTCTCCCATGAATTTTTACTCTCTCTCTTCTCCACTTTTATGCGTAGGACTACGTTTTCATTTCCGTTGAAATACTTTCTCCATTCTTTTCCACACTCTCTCTTCTAAAACATTCAATCTACGCTTACCCTTTTGTCTTAATTTTCAAGTTTCGGAGCCATAATTAAATGTTTTCAATAAAATTTTCTTTATTCCTTTATATAAGTTAGCAGTAATCAACTCCCGGATTTTTATAGACGCTGCTTTACCCGATGAAATGAATTTTTAATTTAATGCCTAACATGTCTCACTTACACTTCTGTGAAAAAAATCAAGATTAAAGATCGTAATCCACCTGTTCTGGTTTAATGCTTCCAATTAAGTGACGCTAAACATCCAAGTTTTCAATATTGTGGATTCAGACTTGATGTTGTGGAAGGCGAACATGTTCGTTTCGTAACAATTAATAATGCACTAATACACTGTTAGCGGTGGAATATTGCATTATTATTGGTTCGAAACGATAAATATTTTCGTTAATATTTTCCAATAATCCTTGCTTAAGTTTGGTGTGCCCTGTTGTAACTTTGTGGAAGGACGTTTTCAAATTAAAAAGGGATTCTTTACAAAAAATGATGAATGATAGTGGCTCAGGTGCTTGTCATCAACTCTGTCATCTTTAAAAATGTATTTATTTTTACTGAAATTCGTTCTCCTCTTGTTTTATCTAGATAGCCCATTTCCGTTCGAAACGATTCCTTAATTTGTGACGTGCTCCATCTACTCTAATTGATGTCCTACTACTTTGATGTTTAAATTCTTTTGAAGAATCTCCATTTTTTATGGCTAATCCGATACATCACTTCTTACGCTTCTTGTCATGCGCTCAGCAACAGCAATTTCAACCCTTTGGATGACTGAATAATCGTAGAATGATGATGATGGACAGGCATATCATGATCTATAAATGAAGAGAGTATAGCCATGGGGATGGAAATGAACGGCATACCTTATCTAAGCATCTAATATCGTGTGATATTTCATTCAAATCATTATTGATTTTGAAACGAATATCGAATAATTTCGTAATATTTTCAACTTTTGCATTGGTATCCAAATTTGCATTGCTTGGTGACCCAGCACACATTGCGATTTCTCCGTGAAAATTATACATTTCAGCATTGCCTCTGTGAGCAAGCTTTTCGGACGCCTGCTCTTTTCCTTTCTCCTCTTCAAGATTCGGGCTGAGGGTTAAAACACTTTTTCAAAGTAATTTAACCACTCCATGCCTCTCGTTCCGTTGACCTCCGAGGCAACCACACCACGCTCTCAGAAAAGGATGGTATGCCTGAAAAGCTTTAGGATTGCCGATAGTTGGAGTCGGTTGTATAATTCATTCGGGGCTTGCCAGAGACGAAGCTCTAATCTGACTTTGCTTCTTCCAACAGCATTTATACTTTTCCTTTGCTCCTTCATTGTTAGCTCACATGCGTGAATTGAGCGTAGTTCAGCCATTATTCTTAAATAAGGTGGCTGGCTCACCTCCTTGGTTGGTTACAGTGAATGCTATAAGATTTCATGGAATTTCAAGAGACTTGACGGATCGGTTTCAACCAAATGAATTCTACGCAAAACAGGCACCATACATTATGAAGAGCTGTCAGTAATTTCAAAAGTTTCATCAGAACATTACCTGCTTTGAATACTTTGGTTTGAAAATGCAATTCTTGATTCCAAACAAGAAAAAAACTACATCATGGAAAAAGTCCGGAATATCAATTATGATTCACTTTTGGTTTAGCGTTGAGAGAATTTCAGCATTTCAATTATATTGTACGATTTCCTTCGCTTAACCCTTATTCACAATGTCAATTTTCATGTTGCATTATCTCCTTTTTTGAAACCGTAGGCATGTTCTCTAAACTATGTTGTTCACTGTCACGAAAATCGGTCATTAACAACTAGGATGGATGAGTGAGGCTTGTTAAGGGTGAGAAATGTAAGAGTGCGTGTTCTCCAAAAGCCGTCAGGATAATTTAAACTTCAGTATCGATATTTCGATCAATGTGGGTGACCGTCAAAGGGAAGGAGCTGTGCGAAGGCGCTGCTTGACTTGGGAAGAGAACAGAATAGAAGTACTTATTATTGGTTATCGCGTCTTCCTCTCACCACGTTTTTGAATAGTTCGTACTGTTATTATTCCTTTTCGATCTTAAATTCGTTAATATATATACATATGTATTCGTAATATACACACACACATACCCCAACAGAAAATGTTAGACATGGTGGGGGAAGAGAGAGGATTCGGAGAAATCAAAAAGAAGTAGGAAAGATTAAAACAAAACGTTTTGATTGGCAATTGAAGTTGAAGACTGTGGTATGGTGGTGGTGTTTCTATGGTAAATTTTCTCAACTAAACGAGCTGAACCAAATCGTTTTAATGTAGGAGTTTAACTTCATCTTGGTCTGTCAACGGTTTTGGCCAAAGGTAACACGGGGGTATTTATTGTTCAGACAAGTGGTAGGAAATGGTTGTCCATTCATCCCAAGCGTTCTTTAGTCCCACCATGGGACCAAGGACACGACAGCAAATTCCTTTTTCCTTTCTCCTTTTATCGTCTATCTTTCCTAACATCTAATCCTCTCTCGCCTTTCCTCTTCATCGTATCTCCACCGAGAGGGACTACAGAGCGATTTCTTCCACGCCAACCTCTTATTTAAGTCAATAAATCGGCAATGACCTTCGTTCAGACTATTCTAGGAATTAGTGCAATTGAAATAAACTTGAAAAAAATGTGCATCTCCATCTTCTGAATATGTTTGCATAGAAGTCTGCATGACTCTTGAATTGAATATTTAGCTTACACGAACGACATAAAGATAAACTAATATCAAATACAGCGTACTATCATTTGCATTTTTTAAGGTTATGTTATACCTTGCATTTATTTTATATCTTGAAGTTACAATAAGAAAGAATATTTCTTTAGCATCCCAAAATATTTTATCTGCTCATTTCATTAAAAAATATACGCAAAAATGTGGTATAATTAAAAAAAGGTGACTACATCTAATGTAAAAATCTGATATATGTGCCACACACTTACTCTCCTTAATTCTGGCAAGGTAAGTCCTTATTCCTTCCTTACGAGCTTCATTTATCACCATAATGATCCTCCACGTATTTTCTTTTGCTTTCGTGACATTTCGTGAGACACACACACACATATGTAAAACCATAAACACAGTAATCAACCCGGAGGTCGGTTTAGTAGGTGATGGTAGAGCTCACCCATGTACCAAGCCCGACGGCGTGTGAATATTCACACATCAGGGCAGGGGGGCCAGTTCCTTTCCCTGTGCCGGTTATGGTTTCCCAGGAAGATCTGGTACCCGAAAAATCAACTAGCTTGGGTGAAGCTGCAGGTGCCCAAAGGTGCCTTGCCCGGGAATCGAACCCGGGACCCTCCGGTCAGTAGTCCAACGCTCTACCCACTAGACCACCGCGACCCATATGCATATAATTTATTTATTATTTATATCGTAATAATAATTACTTAAAGTGTCCATTTCTTCTTCTCCCCAATAGTTATCTACAAAATGGAGAAAAAGCAATTAACAGTTAATTAATGTACCTCATTGTTTGTAATTGTTTTTGTCAGTCTCTGAACTTTGCCATTTTCCTTACACGTCTTATGATAACATACTTTGGCCCAAACCCATCTTCGGGTACTCCTCTTACTATGTCAGTTAGACGTCATAATAATTTTAATGTCTTTCAATACAACTCCCACATTAAAACTAGAATTTGTTATGGATCGCCTTTTCAATGCCTTCATAAAAAATTATTAGCACTTGACAAATTTAGAGAAGTTGCAGGAGATGCCGCGACCGTAAATGTAACGATGTAACCAGCTAATTATTTGCAAAAATGTTATAGTGTAAAAATCCTTCGGTTAAGACTAATGTATTGTACTCTTTAAATTGTCACATTGTAAATAATGATGAAGTTAAGCCACCTTTCGTTTGACGTTATTGATATTTGGACCCGCTGGAATGAGGTTGGTAGGGTGAACAGGTTTACGTTTCGGGCGGATTCTTCGACCGTAGTCATGGCGTATACATAATTCTCTGAAAAAATCTTTGCAGTAAAGATTAATGAAATGTCAAGAACGGGAACCCAAGAGAAATTTCCATTACTCGAAATCCGTTTTAACTGAGTGGCTCGGAGATTATTCGGATGAGCGTCCTCGGCTACAGATTAACTGTTCCCTCTTTCATTACCGGTCGCTGCAGGTGCGCCCGCCCACCGTTCCTCTCTCTTAATCCCTATTTCAGACTTTTCTCCCCCCCCTTTCTTAGTTTTACCATATTTTTTGTAGCTTAAACTTAATTCACTTCTTGATGGCATGGTTTCCAGTTATATGACCTGTTATGGGAGGAAAAATATATGTATACACAGGGTACGGCAACATAACTTCATTTTTTCAAACGCGTTCATATATAGAAATATATATATATATACACACACAAATATAAATACATAATTGTAATGCGAAACATAGACTTGTTATTGTATTAAAATATGAGGGCGGAGGATTACGTAAATTCTGATAGAGACCTAAAGATGACAATAATCTAGTTCATATGAACCAATAACAAGTCTGCTCATATTTGAACCCTTGGATATTTCGGTCTAGTACATAATTAGCATTCAACTGCTAACTTAAGAGTGGAATCCGATAACTGTATGAATACTACAATTGAATGTATCTGAAATATTAATATCTGATTAAGCAATATTAATGCAGGATTCAACCAGCAGGTTGGTTTGATACAATTGGGCATGAGAATACACCTAGTACTAGCCCAGAGGCGTATGAAATTCATTCATCAGGGTAGGGAAAGGAGTCATTACCTTTCTCTGTATGACCTGGAGTTTCCCAGTTATATCTACTACCCGAAAAATCACACGGTTTGGACGAAGCTAATGGTGTCCAGAGGCGACAGACGGAGTTGAACCCGGGCCCTCAAGTTAGTAGTTCAGAGCTCTACCAACTCGTCTACAGCAGAATAAATATTAGAATTAGAACATAAAAAGAAGGAATCATGAGAATTAATCCTTCTTAAATAAATTTATATTATTTAGTGCAAATTTTATTTCCATAATTTGGATTGTCTTCCTATATCGTACGTACTACGTATCCGTATTATCTTACTACGCGCATATTATCTGTGTGTACCTGTGTCTGGGGATTAAATTAATCAAATGATCACCCCAATTTGAAATTATAACGCTTTTTCATGGGAGTAAGAAAAACTAAAATACTGATCCATATCAAATCAAAGAATTGACGTATTAAATAATATTGATTACATAATGAATACTCCGTTTCCTACCAACGTTATAAACTGTCTGAAAAATACCATGAGGGTGGTGAGAGTTCCTTTCAGATTAACCGCGTTCGATATTTTTAATAACTTCTTAATGTAAAATCCAAGAGTCCAATTATTTTTTCCTTCTCTTTCATGTGGACTTGCTGAAATTTCAGAAGTTTTCAAAACTAAAAATGCTAAATTTCCCTGTTTTCCCTCTTTACTACATATTTCAGGCAAATATTCGTGTGCTATGGACTGCACTCTTCTCCAGTGAATGTATTAGATGATTGTTTTGGTTAGATACAATATTTCGCTTAATTAAAATTAGCAATTTTCCACAAAAATAAAATTTATTAATACGACCGGTTTCAATGCAACTACATCATCTTCTGGTGATGTAGTTGCATTGAAATAGAAGATAATGTAGTTGCATTGAAACCGGTCGGATTAATAAAATTTTTTTTGTGGAAAATTGTTAATTTTAATTAATCATGTTATTCCACCATATCACGCCTGAAACGTTTTTTTTACAATATTTCGCATTTTCAGAAGTAAAAATTCTATTTCTCTCAGACCGCAAAACTTTTCCGAAATATTTACAGACTCAAATAATCTATTCACGTGAAGTTCCTAGGCTCTATCCCTCGCCTACTTCACTTTCATCTTAATCAGGATCTCCCTGATGGCACGTCATTTGTCTAATGCCACCGCAATATTGCTCGCTCTAATGTCATTTTTGTTTGAGTCCTTCCGCTCCCTGGCATATCCTTCTTGTCATCTGTCTCACTTGGCATTTTTTTCCTATAACCGTTCTCCTCCATAAATAGACCTCTGCGTGGGTGGCGGAGACTTTATCTTAAGGGTCCACACTGGCCTCTTCTATTTCTCCGCATCTCCTCCCCCCGCCTCAACCGTCAGCTCTCTTTCCTCCGCCCGCTCATCAAAGGCCCCTGGTTGCTTACCTTTGGGGGAAAGTAGCCCTCCTTTCCTGGAGAAATATAGCCTCGAACCCGTTCCCAGCCGCTTCTCCGATGAACCACGAAATCCCCTGCGCAACGCATGCTCTTGGTCTCCACCTTCCTCCTCCTCTTTCTCCCCTTTCCCTCGACCACCCTCCTTGCCAACCCCCTCTCAAACCCTCTCCTCCTTCTCTCCGCCCACTGCACCCTGATTCTCCTAGTCGACGCGATCCCTGACCCTTCCCCTCCCGTTTCTCTACCACACTCATCACTATCTCCCGTTCCATATCGCAGCGTCTCCCCACGGGAAAGGTCAAATACACCAAAGGGGTCCACTTTGGTGTAATATGGCCCTTATCCGAACCAAGGATGAGTTCCCTCCTTCCTTTCCCGTTCTCCTCCTTCTCTCGGTCTCGTCCTCTCTTTCTTAACCTGTTTCCCCACCTCCTTTCTTACCCTACCTCTCCATCTCTCATCTCAGCTTTCCCTCATTCTTCCATCACGTCGATCTCTTATTTCCACGGTAAAAGAGTCGATCAAACGCTCGCTTTGCTATGGAACGAATAACGCGGTGTGGGAAGATTCCGTGAAAGTCAATCGAGCGCTTGGCTCCCCACGAACAGAGTAGTGCTACGCAGGTATATGGAGATATGGAGTTTCGTCACCCGTGCGAAATTCAATAGAACTTGGTTAAGTTTTTAATTGGATTTCGTATGGATTATTTTAGTCCAATAAAGCTTGTATACCAGTGATTATCGTTTTGATTTAATTTGAAATTTAAAATTTCTAAATTCGATTTTTAATACGAATAGTTTGTGTTTGCTCATTCGAGTGGAATCTTTTATTTTACGCTGATTACTTCCACCGCTCCTTGAATTTTAGTGCGGCTTAAGAATTGGTGTGCGCCAAGGGCTATCTTAGGTCTGCGTATATCACAACTGGCATTCCTATTCAGAGTAGGAAATTTGCGTATTACTGAATGTCTTAAGTCTATTATATACCCCTAAATACTGGCATTATTTTCATATCATTTTTATTTACGGTACATGCAAATTGTAAATATCAAGAAAATTCCATTTTGATGATGCTTGGTGAAATGTAGGTAAACGTTTCATGATATTTCTTAGTGTTAATTTCCTTCCACATAATTAAAAACCATAAACACAGTAATCAACCCGAAGGTCGGTTTAGTAGGATATGGTAGAGTTCACCCAGTAATAAGCCCGACGGTGTGTGAAATTCACACATCAGAATAGGGGGACCAGTTCCTTTTCCTGTGCTGGTTATAGTTTCCTAGGAAGATCTAGTACCCGAAAAATCACATAGCTTGGATGGAGCTGCAGGTGCCCAGAGAGCAGAGTGCCTCCGGTCAGTAGTCCAACGCTCTACCTCCTGGACTACCGCGACCCACTTTTATATTATATAGAACCAAATCCAATATTTTTAGCAAACAAATAATGAAAGAGTTCAATACCTGCGTAATATTTTGGCTATTATCATTGAAAATAGTATTCATGCCTCTTGATCTAAGTTTCCAGGTCATATTGTTTCACTCTACCCTTTGCACGTTTGTCTAGATTAATGAATCGTTGATATTAAGGTATAATAGTCTCCATTTAAATTTGGTTTCGATACCAAAACACCATACCATTAATTAACTAAATGTTGTCTCTATAATTTGAAATAATATTTAACCGTAAAAGTGAATTTTCCTTGAACTTTGAAGAAGAACTTGGAAAGTAATTCTATTAAGGTCGTAGGTTTCCTCATCGTTGCATATGAAATTAGTAACTTTTTCCCCTCTTTTAGATCAACTAACTCTTTTACCACCTTAAGGGCATTATCTCTCTTACCATCTAATAAACTTCGGTTAGTACTAGCTCTATAATAAATGGGTAAGTTTAAATAAAAAACAGAAATGAGTCTTGTTTTAGCATTGATAACGATGGATGGAAATACGAGTGCATGTAGAAAACTACATGATAAAATCAATGTTGAGTTTAACACATTTCCACCTCAGATATTTTATGTAGTCAAGACGGTGATGTATCCTTAAGTGTCGACTTGATGGTTCAATTAAACAAGTGTTATATCAAGTAGAGGTGGTAATTGGCTTCGAAACTTTGGTGGTGTAAATTAATATGGCATTGCAGTATTCTTCTCTCAATCTCCAACATGAATGAATGTTTTCAAGTATGCGTTCAAAATACCATTTAAATTTGCACACATTTCCAAATACAATTTAGTTCATGGTAGTTTACTATGATATTGCTTTACTGATCGAATTTTTTTGTCAGACCATGAGAAGCCAACGGAGCTGTACAGTATTTTTCGTGCCTACCCTCCTCCATCATCTTTCATGGTTTCGTATACTCTGCTAAACATCGATAACGTCAGTTCCTTCTTCCCGCACTCGCCTTGCTTCAACCTTCCCAAGGTTTCCTTTTAGTATGGCCATCGATTGAAACAGCCATTTCTTGATAACCGTAGTTATCGGCAATCTCTATCCAATCCCTTTGGCATTCCCTCGAGTATCGCAGATTGACCCACCAGTGAATAAACCTCCCTCCTTGCACTCACCCCCCTCTTTACCCTCATCTTTAGATCCCCCGAGTCCTGGAGCTTTTAGCTTTTCCCACGATGAATATCGGATCCATTACTCCCCATCGGTGCCCACCTAACGCTCCCCCGCCTCACGTCGTCCTCCGTCTGGTCTCCATTCGACATTTTTCTCATTCACACTACTCCCCAACCCCTTCTCTCCCTCTCTCGCTCTCCGCGTCTTTTATTCACGCAACTCTCGTCCATTACCTCCCACCCACGCGAATTTTCCCTCCCGTCCCCCGCCCCACCCTCTCCCTCCATGGGAGTGGAGACCACCCACCGGTTCCAATCCTTCGATCTTCCCGGCGACGTGACGATGAGGAAGCGCCAATGGATTCGTCGACATTTTCCAATTTTGCCTCACGGTACGGTTGCATGGGGAACTCTGCATTTTCCCTCCCCGTTTTTAATTTCTTTTGGCTCTTCGTCTTCGATCCCTTAGATTTGATTAACTATCAATCGATTCCTGATTGCTTTTTGAAGGCGGCAAAGGGACTGTCGTTTTTAGTCGCGCTCTTTTTACTTTTTTTCTTCCACTCCGCCTTCCCTTCCGCGCCCTCTTCCCTCTCATTCCACGGCACGCCGTCGGCTAAACAGCCAACTTTCCATCCTGCTGAATTCCCATTCCCTTTGGTGACAAGGCTGATTTAATTTGCCGGCGGCGATTTGAATTACTTAAGTGTGAGTCAAAGATTAATGGGGTGAAGGAGTGTAATTTTTTTTATTCCTCCTGAAAGAAACTGTGCACCTAAACCTTTCAACTGCCTTCCTGATTTGTGAAATTTAAATTACATTCAAGTCCACAGAGAAAATATCCGAATTCAATATGCAAGTCTATGAACTAATAACTAATTTTAATTTTAGGATTAGTATATTGCCCTATTTATGAAATATTTCGTAGAATGAATAGCGTTTTATTTTATAAATTTCGAACCCTAATAAAGGAAAAAGTCGGAGATATTTTTAATATATAATTGCCTTCTACTATTAATACGTAGTCACTATGCAGGGTCATTGGTGGTAGTATAAGTACAAAGATATGCTATTTTATACGTCATTTAATATATAAATAGAAGGAGACGATTTTGATATGATATGACCATGAGAGATGCATATAAAATCCTATCTAGAAGAGAAGATAGGTTTAGGAACGATTATTATTAGATTAATTAGAGGTCACGTTTTTGTATTAAATATTTTGAAACCTAGATAAGATGAAGTTTATCTGAAAAATAAACATTTTAACCTACGATAACCTTGAAAATCCCATTAAAAGATAATTAATAAAGCGTTATTATAATTTCGTTCAGTTAAAGCTCATATAATCATTCTTTGAACATTCTGTAAATTGGTATGTTATTTGGCGTTTTGACATTGAAGAGAGCGTTCGATTTGCAGGGAGGTTTAGATTATGCTGAAAAGTGCATCGAACAATTGAAAACCTTTTCTAAAGGTCACATGCATGCGTCATATTTATGCAGCGGTTGAATTAACATTTTCAAAACTCTTATGCTAAATTCTCATGCATCCGGTGACTTAATTTCTATGTTTTCGCAAACTTTTCATCCAAAGTAGTTGTCCATCCAAATATTAGCTTACTTAAGTTTTCTGCTACCTTCCAATTTTAAAAATTTATTTCTAGCCTCTTGTTTTTATAAATTCCATCTTTGGTAATTATTGACACTACTCATCCTTTTGATATACTCTTCGGTAGAATAGTGCTCATGAGTTTGTCCTGTAAATTTTCATTTCTATTTGCACAGATATCTCCCTGCTTCTTTTCTTCATTTATTTTATGATCTCTAAACGTTGATCACCGCATACATTATAAATTACCATTCCTCGGAGACATCATCCTACAATTTCTTAAAATACTCACTTTCCTGCTGCTTTCATCAACCAAAGTCTTTTCTTGGTTCTTATCTGTTAGCGAGGTATTTTTCCTGATAAAATGCCTCCTTTACCTGGGTGATTCCACTGACCGAGTACCTTGAGTCTCCTCTCACCAATGATCTCGCATCATTGGTCGCAACATCCTCCCTCGCCTGATTTGCTTCACCTGGAATCGAAACGGGCGCGGAGGTTATTTTATGGGGCTGCGGGAATGGATGTGATGAATTCGATGCCGTAAAAAAATTATACCTCTACTCCGGGAAAACTTCCGTTAGATTCGGTCGCTCCACTGCCTCAACCCGAAAGCCTCGGGCGACCGTCCTACAGACCTTTGTGAATCGCTACTTCTTCGGGGCACTTGGTGCCCGGCTTTACTCTCTCCTCCCATGAGTCTTTTTAGTAGCCTCTCCATCGATAAAGCCTTCCCTTTGCTCTACGTTCCCCCAGTCTATTTGATTCCTAAACGTAAGCCACAGTATTCACTGATGAATTTCAAATATCTCCTCTACTCCGGTGAAATGGAAGTTCAGAGCACGGAGTTCAAGTTAAGGGGGCAAAGTGGCAACCCGCACTCGTGTGCTTGCCTTTCTTCAAGGAGGATCGACTTTGATCCGGTCGCGACAATGCATTATTTTTCACGTGTTTCCATTGCTATGGCGAATATAACAGTGACATTTTCCAATGGATTTAAAATGTTGGATCCGTTAGAACGATACAGCCGATGAAATCATCTCATATAAAATAGAAAACTTGGATGATTTACCCAACGATTCGTAAAAGTTTCTGGATTTTAAAGGTTTATTGAAAATGATATTTGCGTTGTGAAATTGGTAAAAGTCTCTTAAAAATGCCATTTAGAGCGCATGCTATTCTATTTTGCAAAGTCAATGAAAATATTCTGTAGACTATTCTTCATTCCATTTGGAATCTCACCCTATGCTTTATCTTTTCAAGGTACGATGGGTAAATTGTCTATTAGACGATTCAAGTGTGCGCTCGTAATTTTTGTGGTGGAATGGTATCCTCGGAGCGAGCAGGCTAGCGGGTGCGTCATCAATCAGCCGAGAAACAGCGTGAACTCGACTAACGTATCCGCGCGGATCGTGAGCACAACGCGTGACAATTAAGATGAATCGCGCGGCATTATCTGGGTGGATAAAAGAAAAAAGGGGAAAAACCCTGAGCGCACCCCATCTCCGGAATTCTCCATCGCGAACTCACTCTTTTTCTCTCGCACTCCCCGACGGAACTGAACAAACGCCCGCGACTTCTTTTTTTAATATGTTTTTTTTATCGGCGGTGGGATGTAACGAATCACACCGCAGCCCTCGGAATGACTTATTGCCGGACGCCGCCCCCTCGAGACCGCTCCACGGATCGCACAGATTCGGCCTTATCACTATTTCACGTCTCTCCCCCATTTCACAGCCTCCCCTTGTAACTCCCTTCGGGGTTTTTTTCGAAGGAACTTTTCAATCCCTTCACCCATGCACACTCTCGCCTTTATCTCCGCTCCACTTTCGGGATTCTCTCTCGTTCCGTCACACCTCCTCCCTCCTCTCTTCCGTCACGTAGCTTCCCCCAGACCCGTTGACCTCGCCCTACCCTCCATGTCGCCCGCCAGGGATCGTTCGCACCCTCGCCCCAGCCAACCGAAACCATTCCGTGCGGAAACATGGAATAGGGTCGCGGAATTCGTCCTTACTCGTGGAAGGGAACGTTTGCCCTCAGTTCTCGTTTTCTTCAGCCATCAACGCATCAGGACTTTTCTCTTTGTCACATTCAGCCGTTCGTCCATTGATATTTATATTGATCTCCTCGTTTTTTTGTTTTCTCACTCTACGCATACCTATATCTGGCACGACCTTTTCAGCAATTTTTTTCGTTCAACTTTTAGTATCTTATTTATTATGATAGGTTCGTAGCAAAGGATGTTCCGGTTTCTACTTTATTTTTATAAATAAAACAAGATTTATTTTTTTCCTGAATATTGATATGAAAAGATTCCATAATTTCAGTCACCCCGTTTCTCACAGGATCTCTTAAAAGAATATGAGTAATTATTTCATAATCACATCGTATTTTGCTGAAAATAATTCTAATTGTGTAAATATTACAGTCACACTAATCATTCATTTATTTAACTTCACTTTAACGGCGTAATCATACTTTTAGAAAATATCATTCTCTATTTTAAACATCCTTTATGCAGTCAAAAGAATTTTCTATTAATCACTGAAAAAAGATAAATCAAATCTGAACTTTTTAAAATAATTGCTACATCGGTATAACATGAGACTAATGTGTTGTTCCAGTGTTTCTAAGTGAGATCAAGGCTTTTTAGAAGTCATTCAATATTTTTAAGCTTAATTATTCAATCCAGTAGTTGAGCTCGAATAATTTAGTATCCCTAGGTCCTTCGAGAACCTTCTTCCATTAAAATTAGTCACAGTATTAAATTCTTTTTCAAGGTGAGACGTTAAAATATCGAATCCATCACTTGAGCAAATTGGACTCGAATCTTTTACCTAAATAGTTTGCTTTGTAATTATTTAGTTTATGTGAGTATTTGTCGAGAAAATCATTTGTTGATCTTTCAGGGTGAAAAATCAAAATCTCTGCTCCTTTCCACCGATATTACTTGTATGCATCCGTTTTACTCGTAAGAATGAATATTGAACATAATTTTATCTCTGAAATAAAAATTAAGACCGAAATAAATTTATAATTTTTATATAATTTTTAGGTAACTAATAGAAAGGAATTTTTGCGTAGTTTCAAAAATTCCACCTATCCAGCGTCTGCCGGATAATTCACCTCGATCTTCGTCGTCTAAGGAATTCTGATTGGATCCGTCTGCGATGCCTCCCCGCCCTTCCCGAGTGCCCCTCAACGGAGTGTTAACTCATCCTCTTCCCGGATTTTCTTCCGTCCCTTTGTCCCTCCCCGTCCTCCATCTCTTTCTCTCCCCCTCCATCATCCCTTCCATCCTACAAGTCCTTCCATCTCCTGGGGCCACTCCCCCGAAGAAGTTACATTCACCCCCGCTCTCATCCAAGCCCCTCCGAAGGTGCAATTCATCTCCCAAGGACTTCAGCCCACGCCCAAAACCGAAAAAAATACCTCTCCTGGTAACTTTCATTCCAACCGGACCGAAGATATTGGCATTCCCTGCCTACCTGTGAGCCGTTCACGGGAGTAAGGAAGGGACCTTCAGGGGATGATGGAGGACGGAGCGAGAGGGAGATGGTGTCAAAGGCAAAAAGAAACGGAACACGGGGTGAGAATACGAGAATATCCGAGTCAAACGCTCGCCGCTTCATAGGAAAACGGACCGATTCCACTCATTCTACTCCGGAGAGAGCTAGATGGGAGTTCAAAAATCGGCATCTTCTTTTATTTAACCTTTGTAAGTCACCTCGATGGTGAGTGGCAGGAGTTTTACGGTCTCTAGGAATTTGTATAATGGATGAGATCATAAGCACTCGGTATTATTTTATCTTCATGAAGTATGGCTTATTGTGTCTGCGATCCATACTGCTGTGCTCACGAACTGTGCGACGGAAAAGTAGTTGCTTAAGTTGCTCCGTTCGGCAGTCAATTTACCTTAATTTCCTATCTTGGCCTCGCCTACAAGTGAAAATCAGGTATACAGTTAGTTCCTATATGCCAGCATTGAAATCTAATAATCTGAATCTTTAGCGTAGTTTAAGGTTTGCACGTAAAAATTATAACAAGATGAAAAGCACCTACCTCAAATGTAAGTTTAGTTACGTGGTGAGGACGTAATATCTGTCTTCGAGCTTGTTCCCCCATACTTTCTTTGTCACTTGGTTTAGAAGTTAAAATAGTAACTGAAAAGCGCAATTCTCTCAAATTCCATCCCCATAGGTACAACAGATAATTGAAGGGAAATTGTTACTAGAATATTAGCATTTAATTAATATTTGTCGTTTTTGCCTAGTAGTGGTATCGGCCTATCTTCCTAAGTAAGGCTATATCTTTCCTGCAGAATAGAATGATATTATTATAAACCGGAGTATATCTGCTTAGTAACGTTTTAAATGGGCAAGAATATACGATAATCCACTCACACTTGTAATGCCCATTTGGACCTCAGAAATGTTAAGGAAAAATTAATGATAGGTAGTCTTGACACTTCATATTGTTGCTTTAATAAACTTAAGAACTAAGCACTGCTTCTAGTTGTAATATCAGTCTAATCCTATATGAATACCCTAAATCGTCGTAATTAAATAAATTATTTGCCAGTTACAAATATTTTACACTACCGTCGCCTTCCATAAATTTTACGTACCTCTTCGTCCCTTATCCCAATTCTCCATTCTGCAATTATCTTCGACTTCGAAATTCTTTCGCATCTAAACAATGCCTTCAATTTTCTATCATGTAACGTAAAATATATTATTTTTCCAAGTAAAGGCCACAGCGGTAACGTTTCTTTGAATTTTATCCGTGTCCAAAGCCACAGGGTGAAGCTCATTCACTTTCTGTACTCCAGCCACGTGATCGGAAGTCCGCAGTCTTGTCTCAAGGACGATGACGTCACATGCTCTCATTCAGCGCAACTTCTATTCTATGGTGCGGGCGGAAGCATGGGGTGTAATGGGGAGGGGGGACGGAAGTGGGATGTGGGATACATGCAATACAGGATGGAATGTGAACCAAGGGCAGGGAGAAGAGCGACGGCACAACGTGTTTCAGAGATCATAGGGTAGGACGACTTTGAAAAAGCCGGTCCTCCCGCTGGTAGTCTTAGAGGCTCCACGGAGAAATAAAGCACACCGTTAAAATGGGAGCGGCTTGGGGGAGTCAAAAGGGAAAAAGTAGCTGCCGCCGAGGACTCATTTGCGTTTGCATAACGCTCCTGTAGCCGTCTCTCCAAAAGCGTGATGGAAACGGAGTCGGTGTCTAAGGCAAAAGGAGAAAAGGGTATGCGGAAGAATGGTAAAGATTCAAATGGAGAAAAGAAAGAGAAAATAGTGTTTCAGGTAAAGGTACGTATATGAATGGGAGTTCAATTTTCATCATTGGCTAAAAGGACTATTATATAGTGTTTGAGTTTGCGCTTGAATGAATTCATGGTAGCAGATACTGATGGCGGTACCGGTTACCGATAGCGGTAGAGGTTTTGGGTTTGCAAAGTAAACCAAATGGATCAACATATTTTTTCTGAATAATATTGCCAGCATTTATAACAAAAATGTAAATGCGGGTTTCCTATCTGGGTTCACATCCCGTAAAATATTTTCGAAGGTTCGGAACGAAGTTTTCTATTACTCTGTTTTGTAATTACAAAAACACATCTTTGGTGGACAGATCCTGAGAATGTACCCTCGGGTCACAGAATCTTTGCCGTCTTGCAAAAATTCTCCAGGTCTTTACAACAAAATTTTCAAATATCGTGAAGAATACATTTCTTGGTGCTCTGATTTTCGTGGCCATCAGTACAAATTCCTCCAAGTTTGTGCAAAGGGGGATAAAAGATTCATGCAAGCAAAACCTCGCTTACGAACACTCACATCGAACCTAGGAGTGTAATTTGGTTGAGCGTATTTTTATTGTTGCTGCGTGCAAATGACTTCGGTAATGAAAGGCCACTTACTATTTTACGTGCAATGCAAAAGTCTCTGTCACTAAGTTTGTAGTTTATGGACTGCAAATATAAGTGACTATAAATACACCATAATATTTTCACATGTTTTAAATAGTTTTGATTTTTTGTTTGCGAAACGTATTTTTCGCGATTCTACGAAAAGGGGTTTCAGGTCACAAAAATATAACATAGGTGTTTGAGTTTACCACAAATTGCAGTCATCGAATTTTTCCATTCTTTTCCAATTTAGATCTCCATTCGACTCGATGTCAGTCTTGCATTTGAGCTCACAATGTCATTCCCTTAGTTATTCGAGAAAATTTTGTTCCGTAGAAAAAAATTAGAGTATACTGCGCCATCAGAAGTAAGAGGGGATTTCCAAAAAGATGTCACATTTTAAGTGCATAATCCTTTTTCATATCGTAATCTAGTTTTATTATTAATTCTTGTTTTCTTTATAATATCAACCCTCCTAAAGAAGCGAAGGTAGCTTTATCAATTTATTTCAAACAAATATGGAAGTAATATATTCAAGGGTGATATGGTGAAATTGAGACATTCGGCCAAATAGGAGCTTTTTTCCAAGAGATATAATTTAGCACGCAAATAAAATCATTTATTGGTATTAAAAATAATACTGCAAGATAGGTAAGCGTTCCCGCAGGACTACTTAATGGACTAGAAAAACGTGGATGGAAAATTATATATTGATTGAACCGTGGCATTTGCGTGCGATAAATTTCATCAGATTATTGTTAGCTGTCATCCCAAACATGCGAAAGGCACCCGTGCGTGAGGACTTAGGAACGATACGTCTCATTTCAAATACAACTAAGGTAGTGCATAAGAACATCAATAACTGACAGCGCAAGAGAGCAAATGATTACTTGCAGGATGTGTGACGTATATTCGGAATTGGAAAAGGTACATGTTTTGTTACATGTGAAATGAAATCGCTAAAAGAAAAGAACAACGAGTATAATGAGGATGAATTGGTTTGTTTCGTGGATTTTGAGAATAATATCAACAGAGAAAAAAGTAGAATTAATTAGTGTATTACAGAAGATAGTAGCAGATTGGAGGGATAGGCGTCTAATCCGCAACCGGTGCATGTCCCAGGCTGTGTGGCGGATGAAGAGATGGCATTGGGAGTTGCGGTAGGCAGGGGTGTCCACTATTGCCTGTTGTTTTCCATGCACGAGGTGTGTTCAAAAAGTAACGGGAATTTAATAATTTCGCATAGAGCATATTGCATCACGTGTTCCTGTCACAAGGTCAAACAATCCCTAAAATATACCATTTAGAAGTTCAATGCCGTTAACGTGAAGGAATACGTTGACAACGACCGTATTTATGGTGAAACAATTCATGACTTTTACTCCATCAAGATAATTCACCTGCTCACACTTTATTGCTTATTCGTAAATATTTGGCTAAAAACAGCTCTTCAATGATGTCCCAGTCTCCATATTCGCGAGACATGTCCCCGTGTGACCTTTTTCTGTTTCTCAAAATAGAGAAACTTAAAGGGTCATCGTTTTACAGGCATAGATTAGATTTAAAAGGCATCGCTGAAAGAGCTAACAATTACACCAAAGATCGAGTTTCAGAGGTGTTTCGAGGATTTGAAAAAGCGCTGGCATAATTGTACGAGTTATTCTCGTATAATATGTAATGGGGACTAATTAGAAGGGGACAACATTGATATGGAAGAATAAATAAAATTGCTTCACAATAACTCAAATTCCCTTTATTCATTGAGCACACCTCATATACCCTAATGTGAATTAATGATAAGGGAGACATGGAAAGGGATAAAAGCCGAGAGGAAAGTAGAAGTGGAGGAGAAGTGGAAAAGCCTTCAAATCTTTTAAGGATGCGGATGATAGCTTTAGTTAGCCAAGTGGTTACAGTGGTACATTGCCGAGCGAGTTAGAAAATCAGTGTGATCATAATGGATTGAGAGATAATATAAACAAAACAAAGGTTATAAAATTTTAGGAGGAATGGTCAAACGCTACAATAGGAGGGAAAAACTAGAAGAGGTGGAACAGTTTTACCATTTTGAAAATGTCTTGGATCATGGTTGCAAGATCAGTAGGGATATTTGAGGAATTGCGTTGGGAAAATTTTGCTTGTAGATCATCAAGCTTTAGTTTTTCTGTCAACCAAGGGGTTGCTAGCATTGCAGAGCTAATTAGGAAGTCCATTCCATTGAAATGGGATGAAAATAAGTGTAAGGAAAAAAGGTATATGTAGTTTTAGAGAAAAATCAAAGCTAAGTTGAATATTAAATTAAAAATTCATAAGCTAGGGCAAGCGGAACAATTTACCTCTTCGGAAGTTTTTTTGACCAAAATAGTGCTAGTAGTAGAGGTATAAGATGAATAATAACGTTAGGCAAAGAGACTTTCACAAAAAAAGAGGGAAATGATGACAGGGACAAGAAGTGAGGAATTAAAAAAAAATATTAAATAACAATGAGGGAAATGAAAGAAAAGTACAGTCATATTGGGAAAATTGAAAGGAGGTAAAATATAGTATGAGCTGATTTGAATCAGGTTATTTTTGTTTTGTGTGGCCAGGTTGTCTTCTGGGCAAGGCTACGAAAGGTAGGTATAGTATGAATCCATCCAAAACTTAGATAAATGATAGGCTGCCAAATTATTTTTAATAAATTATTACCTATTAAAAATGGTTTATCTGGAGGAACTATTGTAGAAGGAAAGAATTCATTGGAACAAAAATCTGGATAAAGATATTGGAACTGACGCGGATGGTGCAGCGTGAGCAATTAAAAGCAAGCATCATATGTAGAATAATCAGATTTTTCATAATGCACCCTGATGTGAGTTGCACTGCTTAAATATGAAGTCAGTTATCAATACTGTGAATCATAAAACGGATGAGGAGAGTTTTATTTCAGTAGAAAGAGAAATGATGGATTTGAAAGGGTGTGAAAGGTGGTATTTTAGGCAATTCTGGCAACACAAAGATGACATTGAGGCACATAAATTGGAACTGATTTTGCGAGAGATTATGTTCTTAAAGCGTTAAACTCTTCCAGACTTAAAATAAACTTCGGAAAATATACAAAACAATATATCCAAGGGAAATTAATTTGAAATTCGCTATAAAGGTTCCTAGAATCACTACATGATACCTAATTTATCGATAAGGATTTTGTTACAGGTGGTCACTAAAATTTTTATCATCGAGAAGATCTAAAACTCAACCGCAAAGCTTGAAAACGAAATGCTAAGGAGTATCTCCCTCAGCTCCTAATCGTTTGTACAGAGTTCGTCCGGAAAATAAGTGTACTGATTTTTTCCCGCCGCTCCAGGCGCGCCCAGCACCGCTCTGACGGGCTGCGATTGGAGGGGGGTATGTTGGTAAGCGACGCTGAAAAAGGCAGTCGGCTCTGAGCTGTGGTGTAGTGAGGAGCTCTGTTAACGCGAACCTCCACGCTCGACCCACGTCACGGAACGCGATGCCGAAGTTTTTGGAGCAGCGTTATTCCATCAAATTTGTGGTAAAGCTTGGGAAATCGTCTACCGAAACTGTCGGTATGATTAACCAGGCTTACGGGGAGTCAGCTATGTCCAGAAACATGATCTTTCGGTGGCACAAGATGTTCGTGGAGGGCAGAGAAGAGGTCGACGACGAACCACGGCCTGGACGCCCATCAACGACACTCACCGACGAAAATGTGCGAAATGTTCGCGATGTACTGAACTCTGATCGTCGTCTTAGTGTTCGGATGATAGCAGAGCAGTGTAATGTGCCAAAAACAATAGTGCACGAGATTATTAGGGACCAATTACAGATGCGAAAAATTTGTGCAAAGTAGGTGCCGAAAGTGCTCAGTGATGATCAAAGACTCAATCGTTTGGGAATCGCGACACAACTTGCGGATCACTGCAAAAATGATCCACAGTTTTAGAGAACGTTTTTTCGGGTGACGAGACGTGGGTCTTTGAGTACGAACGCGATACGGGACTTTGGACGCCGTCAAAGAGGCCGTGACGACGTGTCTTCGAGAGGTTCCCGATGATGCCTTCGCGGGAGCGTTCCAGGAATGGGAACGCCGCTGGAACTAGTGTATCGACTCACAAGGGTCCTATTTTGAGGAATATTAGCTTAAGATATGTAAAAGTGTAATAAATTTTTTTTCCTGAGCTCAGTACACTTATCTTCCGGACGAACCCTGTAACTCTTTCCAGGGTATCGATACATGCATGTTTGTTTTCCATTTCTTCCTTGAGACTTATGAGAAGTGAGTGTGGATTAAAATAAAGAAAATAAGTTCAACAGAGTGGAAGATTAATGACATTTTTTTAATATGGTGGACAAATAGCTACTGAGGATGGAGGAAATATGAGGAGTAGAAGGATTTTGAAGGCCATGATAGAAGGGAAAGTTTTGCGAGGAAGAGTCTGGAAAAAAAATGTTTTCAGGCGGCATGAAGGAAGGTGCTGCCGAAGAAGTATACTTGTATTTTATGGAGCAAAAAAGAGGAAGTTCTCGCAATGTATGAAAGATAATAGGCGTTACAAGTCTACCTTTAATAGACAAGAGCCTTGAATAAATGAACTAAGGATGAACTCTTTCTTGCTTGTCCAACATTTTTTTCTTCTATTTCGGCTATCAAAATACATCACCACCATCAATTTTTCGTCTACGCAAAATGTTTCTAACGGCTTTCTCTCGTCCCCAGTCACACGTAGAGCTCCGTATCTCTACTTTCCTCGGCTCTTTTTCACCGCTTTTCTCTATAAACACATCTCTCAAGTCTCTAATCTAGGCTCGGCTGCTTTCCACAAAGACCAGGCTTCGGTAGCGCACGACGTTACGCTCCGTGTCAAAGAGTTCGCTAAGCTTTTATTTCCGACTTTGCTCGGAGCCCTTTTCATCGTCTCACCTTCTGTAAAATTTCCTTTGCTTCTTTCAGAACTCACAGATCTTGTGATACTTGTGGGATAGGAGTAATTTTTTTGCTATTATATTCATATTAGCCGGCATGGTTAGAATATTTTCCCTTCTTAGGTGAGAGTATCATTGAACTGCCACTGCAGACTTTCTTCTTATTTATCGGTAATTAACTGTTCCGTGAGGCATCATATGTTTGAGGATGGAGCTATGGCATTCCTTTGGTGTCAAAGCGCAATATGATGAATTTTAACCATCTTTGAAGGAACTACTGTGCCGTCTGAGAATTAATTCGGTATCTAAATAAATTAAAAATCATATTTTGACGAACAATGAATTAATATACAGTCCATGCCGAAATTTTATACTAATTTTCACATTTATTAAAGGAACATTTACCCGTATGTTGTGCTTAAGTAAACTTTACTTCACATTTTTAGTTATTTTGTAAAATTGAAGGAAAATTCTTCTCGAACTGTGAGAGCTAATGTCACCAGAATGGCGTGATAACTTACTTTATTCAAATTTCTTATTTTCGAAATCAACTTTAGAAATTATGCTTAGTTTTCAAAAAAAAAATTAAGATCATACTACAGTGGCTTGTGGTATTCACCCCCCATTGGGAAAGGGAAGAAATAAATCTATTCCTGTTTATGTTTGTATAACAAATCAGCTGGGTGGCAAATTTTACATATTTGTGAAGCAATGACTCTAATAAAGATGGAATAGGCCTTGATGAAGGACGCTAGAAAATTACGCTGAGTTAAAAGTGATTTCGAGAAGGAAGGTGCTGGTAATGACGGATATCCTAATTTTAGATGTAAAATAAATAACAGTTTTACTTTGACACCATTTCTGTTTGAAAGGTAGCACACGCATTTGTTTCACACATAATAAAAAATTGCCTTTCTAATTGTCAACCTCAAAGCTTTGCCTGATGCCAAAGGTCCTTTACATCTCGCCCTTTCACTTCTTTGATCACGAGTAGTTTTTTACCTCAACGCATCAGGTGTCTGATCCAGACCCCCCCACCTAACCTTTTCAATGGTTTCAGGTAAAAAGACAGAACTTCACCACGTCACTTTAACCGTTCCCTTCCACCCGAATCGTACAGTTTTAATAGGTGACTGGAAGAGTTTATTTAAATGGAATCCTGTGAGCACGTAATGCGGTGAACAAAACACTGATTAGGTAGTTTTTGCACGGTCACTGAATAACTAACGTGAATAAAAAATTACGAATGTAACTATAATGCAATACACAATCAGGAGCAAATACAATTGAAATGCAGAATCTATCTATAATGCACCATATATTTACTCTTTTGGCGTCCATGGCATGAATTCTTAAATTAGAGAAATCTGGGCCGTTCGTAGTAGTTTAATTTTATGACCTTTTTGCTTTAGCAACGATAATTTTATACCAGCCCAAATATGAGGATTCATTTTCAATATCCTACTGGATGTAACTTAACTGGTTATACTGGTTGATTCACGTGGCATATTAATAAAACCGCCGTAAAAATTTAAAATACTTAAATTGGGTCCTGTAGCAAATTTAACATAGCTATCGTGATGTTACGCACTCCGGCCGCCGACAACCCTACAATTTCAAACACTTTCGAATGAATAAACACTCATCCAGCTCTGTGGAAGAAATAATTAATCTACATTGAAGAGTATAAACTAGCTATTGAATAAGTATAAATGTTGCAGCTCAAGTTAGTGTAGATGGTTATGAGGTATAAAATAGAAGGAGTATAGTATTCCTAATTATGAGTAAAATTCTCTCTTGTAGCCGTTACGTCTGAGGTGTACTCGTAGAAGTTTGATGCATGATTTTCCTAATGCAATTTAAATATCCATGTATCAAATGTTGTTAAACATAGCATTAGTGTTGTTTTTCATAATTCCTTTCGCCTAATAGTTTTAATAAATGATTTCTTGACATCACAGCAACACCTGACTTTGAAAACATGTTCTATTATTCAAATTGCGCCACAATTTTCTTCTTACTATGATGATACGAGTGCCTCTTTCATTCAGTTTTTTCTGTCAGTCATACAGTGTTAATTATATCGTCGAGGAGATTTTCCTACCTTCCTGATTCGTTCTTTTTGTATCAAATTAGTAGTAAGTGTGTGTTCTCTTTCTGCGGTGGCCATCCTTTTAAATAATATGAAGGGTAAAAGTTAAAAATTATAGGGGCTGGACCCTGAATTATAAGAGGGCCCGCGTTTGATTTCAGGTGGCACCTCTTGACATTGATCTCAGTAGTACTGCTTAACTATCACACATAACTTGGAATTGATTATTAGGGTTATAAAACTGACCGACAAAGTAATGAGAAAAAACTTCATAAAAAATAATTCCAATGCTATTTTTTTCTTTCTAACTCCGATTTCTTCCAATTTTATTTTAAATTAATTTAATTTCATTATAAAACTAAATATATAAACGGTAATCGCTACTCCGTGCCGTCTATTCAGCACCAAAAGACGGCATATTTGGTGAATAGGCGTCAATATTAACAACTTTGGTAAATTTCCATTCTTGAAATGGGAATATACTATAACTATTGTAAGCAGCAAAATGATTTTTAGTAGTAGAAATGTTCTCCAATCTGCCTCTCAAAAATGGATAACAGTCACAATGTCGCCTTGGCGCAGCAATTTTTACGTATCCAATTTATTTTTGGTCCATAATCTATTCGTTTACCGACTGAATTCTTTTCTAAAGCGACTAGTGCATTTGTAAACTTGAATTACGTTTTGCACGTGACATACACGGACTGCCGTCATCGCATACGAATTGTCCACGGACAGAAGAGTTTGCATTCCACGCAATAATCTCTTGAATATGCAAGCTCTCCCGATGCGTTCTTTGAGTGATACAATATTGAGTCCCAGTCCCGACTTCCCTCTTTCCAAAGTGCTCAAAGGTATGGAAATCGAATTGGAGAGCCAGAGACTGGGAGTGGAATTTTGGAGGAGTCTGCCGCCGACACCTGGAGAAGGAGGATCGCAGAGGATGGATTCGATATTTCCAACTCCTGCGGCTAACGGCGGAATAAATCTCCTGCATCTCTGAGTCACTCGATGGTTCCGTGCCCGCCTTCGCCCCTCGCCATCCAGATCATCCTCTTCTCATCCGCCCTTCAGGTTCAACACGGAGTTCTCGTTTCGCCGTGCGCCGCCTCTCTCATTATACCTTTCCTCTCTTCCCCCTCCCGTCCCCATTCGATATCCATTCACTCCTCGCCTACGTTCACTTCTCCTCTCGTACACCTCTTCCACACTGCCTCCTCCGTTTCGCCGCCACCGACGACATAGGACGCTCCGCAAATTGCACGCGCACGCATTCCAATACTCCAGCCTTTCACACTTATTTCGAAGAGGGTTGTATTTTTTAATAAGGACAAATACCAAAGTCCTCATTTATTCTCACGGTAGTAGGTTTCTCTCTTTTTATTGTGTTCGATTCATATTATAATTGAGGGATTGAGTGCACCGGCAGGGCAATTCCAAAATTATAATTGTTCAGGAGAAATAAAAATGTTGCCCTGTTCATGCAGAAAGCATGAATATGGTATGGTAGATTTCTTCATCTCAGCCAGCCAGTAGTAAGAGCCTAGCGTTGTTCGTGATCCTAATTGGAGGTGAAGTTTTTTTTTATAATGAAACCGGAAAATCAGGAAGTAATGAGGCAAGTGGGTGTTTCTGAACATTGATTTAGAGCAACTCGTACGGTATAGAAGTGCAACTTAGACCACTAAATTTGTGTAATAGTTTTTAGACCTACCTGTATGTAAACGTGCCTCTGAAAGGTATGCTATAAATGATTACGAAAAAATTTATCAGCTCAGGAGCTCTTTCACATAGTATTTCATTTTGATTACATTAAACGCCATCATTCTCATTTGTAGACGAGTACCATGCTAGCATTCAATTGTTTTTTTCTCACTTTCAAAGATCTAGATTGCGTTCACTTACAAAAATTGCAGTCAATATTTTTTTTGCTAGACAAGCGATAACTTTGGTCCGTGCACCCTTGGGAGAAGCTACCTTCTGTGTCGAGTTATCAGATTTCCAAGGGTCACCTTCCACCTTTTCAAGAGGTTCCATAACAGCAACTAGTCCCGTGGCGAAACCTTATCAGACTTTTAGATGTTCTCTCTATCCATCGAACTAATATGGCTGACAGTTTAAAATAGTTTAATATACTAATTTTATTTTTCTAGCTTTGCAGGTTTTATTTCACAAACTAGGACAAGCAATCTACAACCAAATAATATCCAGCAAGGTACCATAAGAGCGTGTGTAGGTGGAGGCGGGGTATAGAGCACTATCCTTTTGTGAGTATATATTTATTCGTGATTATATATTTGCACACACAAAACTTAATTACACTAGATCAATTACTTATTGACCAAACAATTATTTGACGAACCTAGAGGATATTTTTTGCTAAGTATGATTCCTTAACATTTAGCACCTCCTAAACGCCTTTGTAGAGTTCAACATGCACTTGAAAACATATAATGCTTCGACAATCTTATTATATTCAACAAAATATTGCGTCCCCAAAATCGGGTAATCAAAGTGGCTATACGGACTATGGAATTTGAGGATACGTTTGTTTAATTATCTATCTCCTTGCTTTCCCGTATCAATCTCCTCGGAAAAAAGCCCCCGAACTGTCATTCCTGCATTGCCTTGGCAACTTCCCGAGACCTCGACCCCTGGCTTCCGAACCAACTGTCAACTCGCCACACCCTCCCTCACTACCCTCTCAGCCCCCCCACATGCCTCCCGCCTCCCCTCCTCAACTACTTTCCCGCTCACCACTTCAAACGAGGGTTGCAATTACCCAAACCCCCTCCACACAACCGTCTCCCCAAGGGCTTCGACAATGCGAAACAACCCCCGCCAAACAACTCGAAAGCCACGCGAACCTGCCTGCCTCTCCGCACCCCCAACCCCCGCGTCATCAGAATCCCCTACCACCAACTTCCTCCCTCCCATATTTTTTCCAGGCTTCGCCCCGAGACCTTCAATTGTCTCCCGTGCTCTACGTGCGTCCGTCGACGAGGATTCCTTCTTTTTTTCCTCTCTCTTGAGTGGCACTCGTTGTGCGAGGAGGGCTGGCCGGGCTGGTGGGTTCCCAGACGGCGTACCTCCCTCGCTACTAGGCGGATGGGCGTAGGAGGGAAGGGGCGCTGTGGGAGGGGGTTGGCCGCTTGCGTGTATCAAGTAGGATTCCCGGTAAGGGGGAGGGGGAGAGGGCGCAGTCAAGCGCGATCCAGGACGCACTCTGACAAGTGGTGCGGGGGTCGAAACCAATTTCGCAGCGAACTCGCAATTTCCCCGTTGCATTCCAGCAAGTGTTTCTCGGGAAAGAGTGAATAAGGGTGTGGGGGAATACCTTGGACCATGTGTCATAGAAATGTATCAGCAGGCAGAGTTTAATTACGGGATATCATCAACATGTCAGACGGTTTGTCTTTTCACTTCCACGAACTAAGTTTTTAGAAAGAGTTCATCACGCGCGTGAGGTGGAGAATGGTGGTAAGACGTTGAGTCTAAAGTTTTTTCGTTCATCTTTTTACTAGCGAAATCGAGTATTCTGCTTAGAAATCAGTGTATCTTCCAACAAAGCTTAGAAGTTTGAACCATTATGCACAGAATGCACAGCGGAGTATATGGCGGAAATTTAAAAATCTTTATCAAGCCAGTTCAACCAATCAGTTTTTGTTCCATATACTCCATTAACTACATCCTTGCGCTGAATACAATGAGCAATATATAATTTCAAGTTATACCATGCAGTAGTTTTTTTCATGGTCCCCCCCCCTTGAATTGGATTTTTTCACTTAATTTTTACGTTGATACATTTAGTAGATAAAGAAATAATTTAAAAACAACAGACAATATTTTTATTTGTATTAATCATCTACAAAATATTCTCAATGCATTAAAAAACAAAGGACGAACAGCTTTATCGGAGCGTCAGAAAACAAAGGAGAAAGTATCGAATGAAGCTGGTCAACTATACGTATGCACCGCCGTGTGGTGTAATTTAACTTTAAAGAAATTATTGGTTTGTAGGTAGTAAATTTAAAGGAGCACAAAGTCCAATGTTTTTTCTTCTCCCCTTGACACAGTTGCTTGATTTATTATGTGGTGAGTTGATTTCAATTTCTTAACTATGCATTCGCTTGCCTAATTTTGCTTAGATTTCGAAAATATTTGTTAATTTAGTTATGGGTATTAATGATCTTATCAGAATTCAAATTAATAAAAACTGGTAGATCCAGATAACCAACTGTGGCAGTTTTCATTCAATATTTTTGTCTTCAGTTTTAGAGAAACTAAGATTGATATTTTGTCAGCTCTTTGTGCTCTTGATAGGAAAAAGTTATTGGGCTCAACAGCGTGATACTTATTTTGAAATGTGAATGTACCACGTAGAGATAAATATGTTTATAAATCCTAAACGCTGGTGTAAGTCACGCATATTAATAATATTATTCAATATGACATAACTGGAAAGTAAGACGGCAGCGGGATCAAATATCTGGGAAGTATAGACAAAAAATTCGAGAAATTTTAATTGGTCACAAAGGCGAGAAAACCTTTCTTGAGCCATTTTACTAGATAGTGATTAATAACAATCGCTCCCGTTCGTAGACTTGGAAACTGAGTCTCTGTCAGACGACTTGCGACCCATTATTCTCTTAAATGATCCCCATATCTTATCACGCAAGTCACAAAGCCGGGTGTACAACCATCTCAATAGTTCAAGCCCACCTTTATCAGCGAGAGAGTCCTACGAGCAATACAAAAGAGAATTGATATGGAGGAGCAGAGGGGGAAGGAATATTGCCTATCCCAGGTGAACCCGCCATAAAGAGAATATAGGGGGGTGGAAGGCGGTGGAACCTAACCTCTCCAACCAGATTCGAATACGACCAGCAGCTCAATTGATTTTCAATCCCTTCTCTACCCACGTCACCCTTTCCGCAACTCTGGAACACCATCCTCACTTCGCCTACCCCACTCCGCCCCTTGGCTGGATGCTATCTCGGCTACCGAACGGATTCAATTATCCAAACCATTCACTGCCACTTATTCCCATCATTATTCCACTTTCTTCATTCCCCCAGCAACATCACAGCCCCACTCCCTTCCTCTCTTCCCACGTCCTATCCCCCCCTCGCCCTGCCATTGTTTCCTGGGGTTGACCTTTCGAGAATATTCTGAGAGGATCGACGGCGTCCCTCCCCTCACCCCTGGCGTGGCTCCCTTTCCCCGGCCGCCCCTGTCCACTCATCAGGGTTCACTCATTTGCCTTTCATCGCCCGTTCTAATCAATTCCTTTGTCTTCCTGCGTTGGTGACGCTGGTTCGCGTATTCTTTTTCAAAGTCACCAACTTTATTTTTTTTCGTCCCTCCGTTGGGCACTACATTTTTATCCCCTTTGTCGCTCGGCCGTCCAGTCGTTTCTGCGAACCGCCGCCGTGAGGCAGAGTTGATGGTCCAGCGATTAATGCAAATGAGTCAATTTTGGACCCTTTTATATTTTATTTGAGGGAGAAATATATTCGTTCGTTATGGTCAAACCTCCGGTCCCACGTTTTAAGCAAGTGCAGGACTCAATATGTTCAATAAGGTGCTTTTGTTACGTCGTTTTATCTATTCTGGCATTCCTTTCAATCCTTTGGTTCGTGTATGGTTCCCCCTTGACTATATCCCATATGCTAATTTTATAACTCAAGTGCCCCTTTGATGATACACAATCAAAATACATTCGATCAAGAGAAAATAAATATTTGTATTGAAAAACCAATGTTTAATGATTTATCCAAACCCATCAATCATTGCATTATGTACGTAGGCGTATATGATTTATGTGTAATTTTGTTGTATATATGAGCAAATATACACATAGGTATGTGTACCCTCATATTTGGAGATGGATGTCCTGAAAACCCCCGCCGCACTCTTTCTCTCTATCTCTCTCTCTCTCTCGACGGATTTAGGTTTACTGTGTCAATGTGGATTTAAGCTGTTTAACTATTTCACTTCGCAATATGTCCGATGAATTGGACTAAATTCACCTTTACAAAGATTTACAAAATATAATTCCCAAGCTCCCTATTCCCACTCTGTCCAGATATTCGTTTGTCGTTCGGTCCAGAAATTTCTATTCATTAGTTAATTACCCTTTCTTATTTTTCGTGACTCTTCCCGATTGATCAATTTTCCTGTATTACTTTGAGATTTGAAAGATTGAAATGATGGTGATTGATGAGGTACTATCTCCTTAATCATCATCTTTTCCCGCGTGTCCCAAATAGTTACAGTGTAACCCCTCCGTTCTAGTATCGACCTACTGAGTGTTCTCTCAATGGGAGGTTTCCTTATGCTCGACTCGCGCTCTTGAGGCCCGCAGCACCTCACGCGTGTGTGATTGCAGTCTATTAGGGTGACTATTTCCCCCGCACCTCCACCCCCTTCACCCCATGGAGACCATACCTATGTCCACCCACCATCCGTCCATCCACGTCGCACCCCCTCCCGATCCTTGTCAACCCTCCTGCCTTCTCCTCCCTCTTCCGAGCGAGTTCTCCCTCTCCCACCTCCTCCATCGCTCTCCCCTTCCAAACGTCCTCGTCTCTGTCCCTTCCCTCTCACTTGGCGCCTCTCCAAAATGCTCCATCGATTCCGGGACACTTTCCCGCCCGCTCTCACCTCCCACCCCCCGTTCCCCCTATTCCCATTATCCCGTCCTCCCAGCCACCCCCAATCTCCCCGTCGCACTCCTCTCCCTCTCTCCCTATTCCTCCTCCTTCCGTTATTCCTTTTATCCCCTTTCATCCCTTGTCCGCAGTTCTGAGATACATTGTTCTCCCTTTTCATCCCCCTCTTCTCCTCGAAAGGAACGGAGGCCCCACACCCCTCTCACGGTTAAAGATTTGGGTTACTCACTCCCTCTATCGGTATCTTTCTCTCTCCGTCTGTCTCTCAATCTTTTTCGTGCACTTATCTTCTTCTATATCTTTTAATTAATTTCCTGCGATTTTATATTGTACTCACGCCTTTTTATGTACTTGATTGTTTTGATAATTTAATATGTTATTGAATTTCTTCACTCGTAGCTGTCACTCAGTTACGTGTTCTTCTCGCTCCTTCGTTTTTACTCCCATGATGATTGTATTCCAATCTCATCAATTCTATTTTCGGCGTTGATTTAGGTCTGGTTATTAGCGTAAAGCGTGCCATCACGTTATAATTAAGTAAATATAACAGAATCTGATTTTTTTCTTACTCCGTTATAATATGTCGATAACTTTAACATGAACTCTTGAAATGGTTGTGGCATTTTCATCAATCTTTAAGTGATCACATAAATCAGCAGCCCTTGGAGAACGTTTAATGCTTAACTGATTATGAGAAAACAGGCTGTACTTTTACTAAGCATAAAATAGGTACTGCTCACTCTCTCCCCCTAAAAATTGGGATAATTTTTATTCGTAAATTTTGTGTGTTGTGGCCTAAACTTAAAAAAATGAAGTACTCTGTAGGTAACAGTGTACGTACCTTAATATAAAAAGACCCCGTAGTTCTGGGGAACTAGATTCATCGAGTCTGTCTCACTTTTTCCGGGTATACAAAATATATCAATATGTGTCACGCTCTCCCTCTATCACCGTTTCTTTTATCCTCTCCATCGACCCATCCCCCTATTCATCGCTTTTTACTCCGGCGTTCCCACCCCCAATGATCTAGACCCCTGTCTAAAGGTTTTAACGGGGCCCGCAGATTTCACCCCATCCCTCTTACCTTTACCTCCCACCCATATTGTGAGAGCGCATCGTGGGCGTACACATTTCATCGATGCAAAGGATATCTGATCGGTTTGGATCTCGCGGGGTTCGCTTTGATTTTCAAGTGCGGATATGATTTTCCATTGTGACAGCGAGTGCGTCGCCACAGTGATGAATGACTGCCAGCGCGATGTTTTCCAAAGCCAGTCGACGTCCGTGTTGGTAAATGGCGGCAATGGAAGGGTGGTATGTTGGGGGAAGTTGGGCGAGGCGCATGGGGGGAGGGTGATGTATATTGTTCCCTAATGGTAGTAAGGTTTTTAATTTACCCCGTTTGTGTTAATGCTCCCCGGATTTATCACGTTACACGAGTGGAGTTATAAAGGGTTCCGAGTGAAATTGTTACAAAACCTCAGTCCAGACTGTTTATCATTGTAGACAGATGCTGCACTGTGCTGGCACTATTGGGCGACCCAGCTCCGAAGCATACACATAAAAATAATTAGTTTGGGTTTGAAAAATCTCTTCTGCCGTCCATTATTTTGTCAATTTGAAAGTTTTATCAATGTATTCGGAATCTTCGTAATGAATAACTATAAAAATCATCAATATTGATTGAATTGCAATTAATGGTTTCTTCATTACGAATGAGTTTTTTGCTGAAAAAAGTGAAAAAATCGAGGTTCCCAATTATAACTGTTTTTCATGTCAAAAACCGCTGGGAGTCTTAGTTGTTTATATAGTTATTGTTTTACGCAGATATCCTGAGAAGGATAGGAAAGACTTACATATTTGCATTAACTGTGATGTAGGAATACAGAAAGAATTAGTGGACCGGAAACCCGACTACATTTTTACATTTTTGTCAATCTCTGTAGGATTCATCCCACTTGGAATCCATGATTTTTCAATGACTCACGGAGTCAAAATACTATCCATGGAAAGGAAATTATATTTTAAACTATAAAAATATGTATTCATCACCAACACTCAGTAGTTTTAATAATTAGGGGAGGCGACCGTAATCTGAGATAATTTGCGTCATTAGGGACAGTTGGATAATTTAGTAGAGTTAGATTGTTCAGGAGATGGCGAAAGGATGGAGAAAAACCCTGAGTTGACATCATCGTACTTTTAACGATATACACCTAGATATTCAGTCTGATATCCAGGTCCCATCTGACGGAAAATAAACTCCATCTTTGCTCTCCACAAGTTATCAAAGTTGCCATGGTCCGGATTCTAACCCAGACCCTCGAAGTGGGAAGTCAGTGCACTAACTATCTAGCTAATTTAATTGTCTTATAGCTGATAAAATACCCTCAAAATGTAGAGAAGCATTATGGTGGATTAATTTTCCATTTTCTAGGTTTTGTTGATCCGTAAAGTATACCATGTACCAAACGTATATAACGTATATAAATTGATGTATATCAGCCATTACCCCTGGGATAACAATAGGAGGAAGGTTTTCTTACACTTAGCATGTTCAAATATGTTAAAGTTGATGAGCGGTTTTAATGAATTTTACTCTTTACAAGCTTTCAGCGCTGACCATCGAGTTATTTCTCAAATTACAAAATATAGTAACTCAAGCTTCGTCCTCTCGATTCTCCGCTGCTCGTGGGGAAGAAAACGAAGACCTTCTAATGGGAAAATAGATCAATAAATCTCCTCTTGAGTTGCGTCACCACTCTTTTTTCGTATAACTCCAAATGGCGATCGATGGATTTCCACTTATAATTTTTCCAATATCTCACGCGGTTCCGTTTCTTCATGTTTCCCCAGCTCACCAACGCGATCGCTGCCACCACAAATCCTTCTAAACCCTCTTGGGTGGCGAAGACCTCTTCCGACCTCCAGTCTTTGCTTCTTGCATTTGTCTTCCTCATTTTTTTGCCTGTGGCTCTTTCCTCCAGAGCCACCGCCTTAATGCGTCAACGACGGGAAGAATAATCCCCTCATCATTATCTTTACTTATAACATTTTTTTCCACGCAAAATCGCCCTCTTAACAGAGGGATAACTTTTTTCCTTGCTAAATTCTTCATTCTTCTCCTTTTCATAATAACGAGGCTTTTTACAGAAAAACTGTGGTAAAAACCTCTCTCTCCATACGAAGTCTCGATCTGATCAAAAAAAGATTATGCACTCTCGATTAGTGGTTCACAGTTAGCTTTTTACTGTGTTTTTTCTGGGACACGGCCGACCATTCTGTCTCTTATTTCCGTGGGGAAAAATTTGTTACTGGTGTTTTAATCTTAAAAGAGAGACACCTGATAGTAAAAGAGAGATGCTTGGACGGGTTAGTCTAGCGGAGTAAGCTTTTCTTCGAGGTATGAGAATAAAGCATGCAGGTTTACATCGTAAGGCTTCATAAACCTTGAGAGATGAAGAAAATTAATAAGTCAGTCATAGTGTTAATGTATTAAGGAATTGGTGACTAAATTAAATCGGATCGACATTTTTTTTCTTTTTGACATGTCACATTAAGATTCCATCGATTCCAATTTCAATCCATCTTTTTTTCTTACTCGATTTACATTCCTTTGAATTTGATGAAATTAATTGAAAACTAATTAATTCAAGTTAAAAACTGAATACATTGATTCAAAATCATATCGATGTATTTTCTGGCCTACCCGTACATCGACTGTTTACATGTAGTCCAACGAATTTCGCATCTTTGCAGTCACAAAATAAAATCATTAATGTAATTATCCTCATAAATTATCATCTTTTTTAATTTTTCTGCATTTTTGAGGTGATTTTTTTATCTTTGGTAAGATTTATCACATTGGCCCTTAATTCCTTTTCATTATGATTTTCAATTGCTGCAATTGTGCAAGAAGTTTCCCCAAATCCATTCAAGTCTCTGGATTAGGTGAGTTGATGCGTATTTATTGGGGCACTTTCTCTTTCTCCTAATCGCGAAAGAGAATGAAGAACCACGCCTCCGTTAGCGGGCACATGAGGCAGTGTTTTGGGTGCGGAGCCAAAGTGGTCTCGGAGTCTTCATCAATCTATCATACCACATTACAGAAAATTAATCTTCTCATTGTCTAGACGAATTTATTGGTAGTTAATATTCCTAGTACAAGGATCAACATATACTGCAATGATTAGGAATGTGACGAATTCGTCACCATTAAGGTTTTTATGGTACACACATGTGGGAAATCAGACTTTTTATCTTTGTTAGAAGTATATTTTAGTGAAAAAAATCTCTATATTTGAATTAGCTGACGGATAAGTAAGCTCTCATAATTAACATGTTGTCTTTTTTTTAAACATAACTCTGAATTAGTTTGAACAATGGCTTTTTGATGCAAGAGTCTTTGATAAAATATTTTATAACTATTCATGTTTTCGCTTGATTTTTTCAGGATTTTCTGCTTCATATAAACCTATTTTCTAAATACCCAAGACATTTCGCTCCATCAGTTAAGAACGTCATCAGTAGCTGAATAGAAACACAAAGTATTTGAAAACTGTACCCGATACAGTGAGGACAATTTCGAAAAATGTGGTAGTAATTACACGAAAGAGTTTATAATTTCAATCAAAGAGTCTATGCTAAAACTCTTCCATAAAAGTTCCTTCAGGCCTTATAAATTAATTGAGAAGCAATTATTTTCCAGTTCGTGAACTTCATAAGTAAGTAAATAATTCATTGCCCCCTTTGAGGATAATGATTAAGAGAGAAAGTACTTTTTACATTCTTAGTGTAGATGCAAAGCTATTTTGGAACCTTTAATAGTTGGAAGGCAACTTGTATACATCTTTATATGCAGTTTCATGAATTCTGTAGAGCATTTGAATTAATTATAAATAGGCAATGAAAAACTAAGGCTAGAATTTCTCCTGTATGTATATGCATCCAAATGTAATCTTTAGAGTCGTAACAGAACCTTAAGGTCGGGGGTCTTAAGTTAGTAGCCGTTATGTGATTAGTGACTTCAAAAGTAAATTAAAGTGAATTAAGTTTTATTTTTACGTTTAGTTAGAATGACAAATTATACTATATTTTTCTACTATTTTAATTAATAAAACATTTGCGTATGAAAAAGTATATCTTATATTTGATTCAATCTCTATCTCCTAATTTCTAGCCGTAATCAAACGAATAATTAAAATTTTGATTTAGAAATATTCCTTTTGTCTAAGCATTTTCAGGTCGAAATTGAGTTAAGTCAGTTACTTTGAGTTAAGTCAGCTACCTTGAGTTAAGTCAGATTAGGAGTACATGAAATATGATTTAATTCATCACGTTTTCGATTATTCAAAATACTGAAGGATTTTGATTTTTCCTCCATCCCTATGGACTAGCTAGCTATACTTTTATTACTGAAAGCTACAAGTATTTCATTTCAAAACGACTAAAATATATGCGTATTTAGGCAGATGATAATATCTTAGCAAATGGAGTAAGGTGTGTAGATAGAGATAGGAGCTCCGAATGGGCTCTTCAGTTAATGCGCATCTCTGAAAAATATTTGTAAAAAGTTTATCCAGTTGTTTTGTCGGTCTGAGTCTTTTTAACTCACGCAAAGCTTGCCATCACGGAGGGAAAACTAGCTTCATTTTTGCGTTTTTAGTAGTGAAAGATATATTTATCCCTTGAAGTTATTTTTTTTTATGATCAAGAGGTTATGTTCATGCCGAGGGCCAATGCCTCATCATATTACACATACTTATAATCGATGCTCAAAATTGTAGTGTCTGGTTAGCTGCTTGCAAAATGTGTTGTTTTTTCATGCCCGTTTGTGTGCCAAGTAGCTCTGTTATAGCAAAAAAAATATGATCCAAAGAGAAGTGCCAGCGGCGGTGAGTAGGTAGGTGAGGAAAAGGAAGACAGGAATTCTCCAGGCCTCTGAGTGAACACTAGTAGCTCCGCGAGTGACTGGTAGAAAGCTCTAATCTGTTTTGTGGTCAATAAACATAGCCGAGATTATTGGATTTCGAGGGGCACTAGATGTTGAATTTGAAATGCAAAGACAATGTTTCACTTGAAACATTTGAGTCAGTCAAATTTTGATTTTTTTATCTACATCCTTTTACCTTTTCTTCAATATATGTATATAAACCTTTGTGCCGTTTTCTTTTGGGATAGTCCAGGGAAGTGAAAAGCCTATATTTCAGAAAACATTCCCTCTTTTACTGACTTACATTCCGTTCGTGCGACTTCCAATATTGCTTATATTTGAATGTTTCTTTGAGCACATTCACCCACGGTTGTTTTCCGTCTTCCCTCCCATCTCAACCCATATACTCTTCTTGCAACTATCCGCTTGTTGATCTGACTCTCGTTCATTCTCTCTACATGGCCAAACCAGCAAGACACATTTCTCTTATTCTTGTCTCTCATAGTTTATTTATCACTACATTTATCTTAAAAATTCTCGTTTTCTCTTTCTCGGACCCACAGAAAAGAAAAAATTAAAAATGCATCCTTCCATCCGTCACCTAATTCACACCCTATGCCTTCACATCCCTTTTGTAACCCACCAAATTAGTCTCCAAACTATCTTCCGACGACAATTAGCCTCTCTCCTATTATTAAGGAGCCCACCCTTGTCTCTCATGTTACCCCTTTTATCCTGTCTTCAATACCAATAGCAACACGAAGCTGATTAAAGAACAAGGGAATGGTTAACTGTTTTTGCTATTTACATACATTTGGAGTCTTTTTACAAAGATATCAACTAATAATTTCCTATAAATGTAGTGATAAAACCTTGCTATAGATATAATACACAATTAAAAATAGATGATATATTCTGGGTATTATTTTTCTCTAAAGATTCAATTAAGAGAGCGATAGTCTTCTCTAGAAAATCCAATTCAAATTTATTCGTTAAATGACTTATTCTCTCGATATTTCTCGTGATTTAGATCTGCATGTTTTTTGTGTCCAAGTTACTGCTTATTGCTGAAACTGCCTCATATGACATATCAATGACTAAAGAAAACCCGATATAGGTAGTCCAAGAGCAGTATACTCAGCTTTGGTGACGTTCTTTCGCGGGATTCTCATTGTAAATCTCAAATGTCGTTAATGTGCGCCATCCATCTTTTCTGCCCATTAACTTCGAATCATCCCATAACACTTTACCAACTTATCTTTATCCTACGTTCTCTTCCCTTCTCACCTTCAATGCATCTCCGACTCCGTCTTCTCTCCCAAGAAGAGCTCTACAGCCCATAAACCTCACAATCTCCCTTTTTTCCCCCCAAAGATATTTCCTTCGTGATATTCTTCTTTCTTATTACTTTTCTCAAGAAGTTCTCCGAACACTACTTTTGGTTATTGTTTGATTCCCCGCTTGTGATTCCCCCAAAGCTCGGTTATTTTTCAAATTTTTTTTTGTTTTTCTTTTAAGGTTTTACAAATATTTATATTTCTCGCCCATGCAAGTTTTGCTTGCATGGGCGAGAAATTGGAGAGAAAGACACGCTGCTGTATTAATTAAACATTAACCTTTTTCATTTTATATTTACATTATCAATTAAACAAGGTCTCCTAGTAATTAAATTTGGTACTTATAAATATCCATGCATATTTTTTTAACATGATGACCACCACCGATTCATTTGTTCGTTTGAAAATATATTTCAGAGTGATTCGAATTCTTTTATTATTTTACCCTCTTCATGATCTTGTGTCATTGAGATTTTTACGTAAATTCCGCGGTCTTATCACCTTGAAATCGTGTCATTGTATTTTGCTGGTGGTTATATCTTCTCTTCTCCACATTTTGACCGCTTTGGCTTTTGTGCTCTTAAAGATTGGCTTTTATTTATACCTCACGCTTTCATTATTTCGCAAT
Organism: Hetaerina titia; assembly: GCA_037158775.1. Lineage (NCBI taxonomy): Eukaryota > Metazoa > Arthropoda > Insecta > Odonata > Calopterygidae > Hetaerina > Hetaerina titia. The sequence continues at coordinate 28,056,808 of CM073771.1, read as the reverse complement.
TTTTACAATCGCATTCCCTCTCTTTTGTTTTCTTCCTTATGGGAAATTATTTCTTGGGAAAATTTTGGTAAGCAATCACTTTCTCTTTCTCTCCACGGTTCCTAGTTGCTCCCTACGCACTGGGAAGCAAACCTGCCGCGGTCATTTCATCCTCATTTCCGTGAACCCCTGTGGCACCAACCACCGATTCGATCTAATACCTACGCATCAAACTTTTGGTCGCCCGACCCTCAACCTCGTCACGCGAGCCCTTATATTCTCCTCATCCGTACATCCAACTCCCTCCGCAGCTTATTTCCTACCATTTCCAACCAAACTCATTCCCCTTCCTCAACCCTGGCGAGCTTCCAATGGGTACGGGAGGGGAGAGGCATGACCCTAAGATGACCCTAAGAGTCTCCTCGCTCCATATCTCTGTGCTCTCCCCGCATCCCCATGCCCATCTCTCCCCTCGTCCTCCCATGCCTTGCTCCCCTTTGATCCGCCCATCGCCGTACTTTCCGACCCATTTCCCTCCTTGTCCTTCCCCAGCTCGATTAGACGTCCTATGCCCCCTCCTCGGCCCCACATGCACCAGCTTCTTCCTCCTCCTTCACAACCCTTCGCCATCCACTTCACTTCCATCCTTCATCCATCCCCCTTGAGCCTCCTTCTCCCTCGTTTTCTCTTCACTCGCCTCTTGGTTCGGAGAATTCCCCAGATCTCATGCCTTCGCCTCCTCCACCTCGCCTCCCACCGCCCCTCATGCGATCATTCCCATTGCCGAAATAGGGAGAATGGGGTGGGAGATATTTTTGTCGTCGGCCCGCGGCGTGAATTCGAACGTGAGGGAAACGGATGGAGCGAATTCGTGAAACGCATCGTGCGACCCGAATCCAGTGGGTGGAAAAGATATTTAGTCTCTCCTGAAGTGTTCTCGAGTTGAATTAGTATCAGGATTCCTATTTTCTCTTGTGCCTGTTGAGCCGGTCAAATAAAAGAGGATTGTTCCGAAACTATCACGATCTTTGGTCTCGAAGCGGGTATCAGCATTGGTGAGTGGTGTTCGTCGAGCAGCATTAATTTGACCGTAAGGACTCACTTTCGCACAAAGTCGTTAAAAAATACCGATTCATTTCATACACTTTCGCTTGATTTTACAATATTGTAATTTTCTGCCGCCATTCATTGAAATTTGAAAACTGGATTAAAGATTGAAGTAATGTTCTCTATTCCATGACCTAGAAATGTATATGGCCACTGGGTTTTTTACATTGCACCTTGATTCTATAGTTAACAATATACTTTAGCAATAAATAATTATCAATTTAGCAATAAATTACTATATTAATAATTATTAATATAATATTCCCATATCATCATGTAGAAGATTGTTTTACGTAAGTAACAACATATCTATATCTTGAAAACTATAGCTGATAGGAAAAAACTGGTGTCATAATTGGATTCAGCACCCCAATTGTTCTTTAAATTAACATTAAAAGCTCCGGCACCAAAACAACTATTGGCCTGTGTAATTCTTTAATATGAATTAGTAAATTATTTTAATTTTTTCTATGTGAGACGTGATGTAACATCACATATTCCTGATTTATAACGAACCGCGATGATCTGTGATTTAATATGATCTGAATTTAACTATTGTAGACAGAATTATCGTCTTGAGATGGGATATAGTCCCAAAGTACGTAAATAATTTCCAAATAAACCATAAACACGGTATTCAACCCGACGGTCGGTTTGGTAGGTGATGATAGAGTTCACCCAGTACTAAGCCCGACGGCGTGTGAAATTCACACATCAAGGTAGGGGGACCTTTTCCTGTGCCGGGTATGGTTTCCCAGGAAGATCTGGTACCCGAAAAATCACATAGCTTGGGTTGGAGCTGCAGGTGCCCAGAGTGACTTGCCTGGGAATCGAACCCGGGCTCTCCGGTCAGTAGTCCAACGCTCTACCCCCCGGACTACCGCGACCCACAATTTCAATATATTGATTTGAAAATAATTTGCATATTAATATCCTATGTATCTCCTTGGTATAATATGTATCACTTTTTGTTTATTTTCATTTATTTTCTAGCAATAATACAAATACTTTCAATTTTTGCTTTTTTCATAAGATTTTGTCATGAAAATTAATCACTTAAGAAAGTAATAAATACCCAACTGAATATGGCGGAAAACACACACAGGGGGATATATCAACCGTGTCCTCTGGATTAGAAGGCTTGTTACGTGACCTGAATCCACTTGGACCTGCAAATATAACATTTTAATAAAAACAATTTCAACTAAATTTCTTGTTTCAATCGAAGTTCCCTTAAATTAAATGACTTGATGCTCAGCAGATGGGCTTATATTAGTAAATATTTATGCATTCATTCCTCTCCCAAAACAAAACAGAGCTTTGCTCTTTCTGATTACGTACAGACCTGTTTTAACATCGATTTGGGAAGCGTATGGGGTAGAACGGGAGCTGCAAGAAATCTTAACCCGACGTTGAAAAATCGGATTCCCGCGGCATCTTTCACATTTCTCTTTCCCCGATCAGCCTTTCGTCCTCCCCAATTTGTTCCCCGTCCAACCAACTCCCGCCAAATTCCTACTTTTTTTCTCCTCCTCTGGGTGGAGCAACGCCGGTGAGGAACGAGATTGTTTTTTCATTCACCCCGGCTTTTAGTCCTCCCCTTCAGCTGCTCGCATCTTGTTTGCCATCCATCTACTTTCCTTGGAGACTCCTTTAAGGAAGAAGGGCCGCCGCCTTTCTCACTGCCTACAACCCTTTTCGCTCTCATCGTCACTGCTTCGAGGACACCTCTTCGTCATTCCCTTCCTCGGCAACCCTTTAAGCATTCATTCCAGCCACATACCCTCGCTCTGGATTTCCATTTTGGTGCGAAAATGAGGAGTTGTCACTCTCTTCTTTCTTGTGATCATTTACCTCCCCATACTTTAACCTCCCTCTAACTTTCCCGCTATCCCTCCCTCTTCCCCACCCTCTCTCCCACCCTCCATCTCTTTTTCTCCCTTCTCCCTCCTCCCTTACTCTCCCTCTTTCGCTTCCCCACCCCACTTCTCACTCTTTGTTTCACTTCTCCATCCTACCATTTCCATTTCTCTCTGCCAGTAGAATTTCGTGGAAAAATTCAATAGTTCGATGCCTCTTCATGCGCACTTAGCTCACCATCCTCATCGCAGACTATCAATACGGGAATTCTTTCGCAGTTCCCTCCAAAGTTGTCCACTTACCTGCCCGTCTCTCCATTTTCTCCTGATTTGTGATCTCCTCCCTGCTTTCTTTCTGTATCGCTTTCCCGTGATTCATACCCCGTATTTCGCTGTAGCTCTTCCCTGCAATGATTTCGTCCATCTCTCTCTTCACGAAAATATTTAGTCCCAGAATGTGCCTGTTGAATTTCTCTCCACTTATCGTTAGTGTCTTCTAAAGACCTATCTTTATCGCCACCTTCTCAATGTTTTCTTCATTAGTCTATTTGGTTGGTTTTATTAAAATTACTACCTGATTTTATCGATTTTAGTCTCTCATTCTTGGCTTATATCACTACGGCCTTTTTATATTTTTATTTGTTTCGATTATATTTTCTCTATGTTAAATGATTCTGAAATCAATTCCGAAAATTTTTCTCAATTCTAAAGATTTTACAACGCAGAACTCAAATAAATGAACAGATTTGTACGATGCTTCAATGATTAAAAATTTACCAGGATGTACAAATAACTTTAACCTATAGTATTTTATAAAAATCGGGGTGCACCGGAAGGTTTTTCCTTGGTCAATTAAAACCATTGGCCAGGCGCGACGAATCAAACTTCTCCGTCTACTTATTTTAAGATAATTATCATGTGTACTCATTTACCTACATATTGGCTATCCAGATTAGAATCATGATAGCTTTTATCAAAATTGGACTGCAGGAAGTTATTCACCACATTTCTACAAAATGATGCACTGTATAGAATTATGTTCTTCCAAATTTTGGTGAAAGCTCACCACAGTAAAAGTCCTTCCACCACACAACAGTCCTTCTAATCATCCCCAATACTCGTCTATCTGGAATCCGTTACAGTTTCTAACCACACATTGAAACTGTGCGTAATGAGCGGCGGAAAATTTAAAATACAAATCTCGCCTAACGCTCTTCCTTTTCCAACGAGCTAGAACTTAATGGTAGGTTCTCCAAATTAAGGTACAGAAAAGTTAATTAATCTCAAGGATTTTAGAGTGAAACATCTCCGAGCTCTCTTCTTCATCTATCTGTTCCCCACAGACATTTGCTGTTCATTCGTCACTACTTCATTTGACGCGCGTGTCAAAGGTTACACAATACACGCCTCTCGCTCTAGAAAGGGAAATTTTTCCCCCTCTCTCATTCAAGATGAGAGCGTCTCTGTAATCTCATTCTGCAGGAAGAGTGGGGTGTGGGGAGTCGAGGGGAAATCAAGGACAGCTTGTTTACGCGGATAGCCGGGTTTGTGAGGTAAAATGAGACTGCTCGCTTGCGTGAGGGGGTGTGTGATACAATGCTAAGTACGTAGGTGCAAGGAATGGGAGAATATCACCCGAAGGGCAACTCGACGGATGTTCAGGCTGGAAAACTTTCTGATTGCTTTCAATGACATTTCAATGTTAATTAAAATGCGATAGGAGTTGTCAGGAAGATGTTAGCTCCAGTAAGCATATATATCCATGAACAGCGTGGTGGCCAGGAGGGAAAATAAAATTGTGTCTACGATTAATTTAGTTTATTTTTAATGATAAAGAGGTATACGATTATCGTATTATTCGCTTCTCAGTGTAATGTATTATGACAGGTATTAAAATATACAGAGTAAATATTTAATATCTCGACTTTTGAATACATTAAAAGCTATTTCATAAAAATATATCAATCGCTAAAACAATTCATACGAATGCCATCTTCATCAACAGCAGTGAGTAGGAAAAATGCACCTTAAAATTAATTCGAGTTACAGCAATGCTGACTAGCAAAAATCATTACCCGTTGTTGAGGTTTATTATTGTTATTACGTTAAAAGTTTTAGGTAATTTCTCTTTGCATTTTAGTGGTTAGGGAGTGAGTCTAGAGTTGCTAAATTTGTATTGAAGGAATATAAAACTAGGAATATTTGTTCCATGCTTTATGCACTCAATAATATCCGTTTTCATGCAGTACTGTAATTTAAGCGCTATGGTTTTTGTTTCCTAATTCTTTAAAATTATTAAATTTCGCAAAATACATACCAATGGAAAGCGTTAGATTGTATTGGCAGAGGGTTAAATATTTTGACAGAATACCGTTGTCCACGAGGTCTGATTTTTTCTGACTTAACCCTTATTCATTGTTATTAACCATACTCTTCCGAGTTTGTGGCCAGTTTTATCTTCTTACATTTAATTATAATACGAGCCTTTATTTATAAATTTCTGCATATTATTTTCTCAGATTACCATGCGCGAATGGATTAAGCCGTAGGTAGCCTCCAGGGTTTAGTTTTTCTATGTTCACTGTAATTTCATATTGGTATATATATAGTTCATTTTTTTGTCCAATAAAAGCATTATTATTATTTATCATGAATTCCTATCTAACTCCTGTATCGAATGATAAATTTTGTTGATAAATGTTAATTGTTTCTTGCTAAATTGCTGAAATGCCTCATAAGTTCTTTTCGAAACAAGGGACAAGAAGTGATAGCTATATTTTTATTTTATAATTTTCTGCATCGGAGACTTTATTATATTTTGCTTTCGGACTAGATCTAATTTTAATTAACTGACTCAATCTTCAAATAAGTGACTTCAAGCAGACTAAAAACTTAAAATCAAAAATAAAATTGATTTTTACCGACCAGAAAATGTTCCATCCATTTAGTGGTCATGATTTTTAATTGCCCTTTTTCGAATTTTTATTTGTCCTGTAAAAGTTGGTCTTTGAAGAATAAGATTCAGAGAAGCTGGAAAATTATGAGATGTACATTAAAAGATGCGGTAGTCCCAGGGGTAGAAATTAACGCAAAACAATACACAATATACAGGTGAAAAAATGAATCATTTTTGTTGGAGCATGTAGTTAAAATTTACAAAAAAAACTCATTGTGGTTTCTCCAGGAATGGTTAGAAATATGGTAAGCCAAAGAAGAAATAGAACACAACAAATACACGTGTGGCAAATAAATCATTTCCAGTGGATAAGCCCACGACGTCGTGTAATATTTACAGAGACCCGTCAAAGTCTAAAACTGCAATGAAGTCTGTCAGTAATTATTATAGGGTAATCTACCGGTTAAGGTAGGTTTTTGGCTAGATACCAAATAAATATTTAATAAGTCCTAACAAAACACAATTCAGGAACCTACTCTACATCAGGTCCATCTTCATCTCTGTACACTTCTTTCCTCCCTTCATGCCGTCCGACCTCCCTATCCTGTTCCTGCCCTTTCCTCGTTTGCCCAACATTCTCCCCTCTATTACTTTCTTCAACATCCCACTGTCGATCAATACGCTTTTCATCCATTTTTCCTACCTCCATAGGATTTCTCCCAACAAACCCCTCTCCTGACTCACCATCCCTAGCACTTCCTCATTTGTTTTCCTTTCGGTCCATTTCACCTCCATTTTCCTCCACACCTACATTTCAAAAGCCTCCAATCTACGTCTATCCTCCTGCTTCAATGACCACGTTTCCGCGCCGTACATAGCTACGCTCCAGTAATAATACCTGCGCTGTCAGTAAAAATAAACTAAATTAATATCTTTACAACAATGGCAGAGTTGCCTTCGTTTCATTATGTAGCTAATCGAAGTAAAATAGAGAAATAAAATATTTCTATTGCAGAGTCAAAATCCATAATAATGACGTTCGATATGTCTTGTTGTGAAAGAAATGTCATGCTACGTGATTCCTGGCGTGAGAGCGTCATTTGTGTAGGAGAAGCTCCGATTATAGTTCTCATTGTTCCCATGATGGATGGAATTGAATCCAAAGGAAAGTTTGGTTAAAAAGAGCGACGACCTTTTGGAGGTGAATCGTAGACAGAAATAAAAGATACTCCGTTAAGTGATGTAGAGATGAGATGAGGATAGATAATGGAAGGAAGGGGCACTAGAAGCAAGAGGCCGAGTAGACTCTCTATGGAGCGGAGCTCGAGACGTGCCACGGCACACCTTTAAAAGTGTCTGCAAAGTTGAAAATCGGGTTGCGAAAACTTCACTATTCGCCGTCCCCGGAGAAGTCCGCTCCCATTGGAGCGCTTCTAGTCGATGTTCAAGGACTTTCGACCCGCCGCAGAGGAAGTTCTCTCCTTTCTCGCAGTCCTGTTCACTTTGAGAACTTTGAGAATCAGGTCCACATAAACTTTTCTCCTATTCGCGTTACTTACTTCCTCCTTCTTGCTACTGTTTCTCCTATCTCCTTGCTTTAATTTTGCACTGCTTTACATTGGATACAATCTTATATACATTTGTTCCCATTCATCACAATCACATGACAAGTCCAATTTTCAAAATAGAGCCTGATCATACAAAAGATTGTCACAGTGTCTTTATTTCAAAACTGTGTGGCTTTAAACAACGTCCAGCGTGATAAAATCGAACGGAATCACACTCGTGTCAACATATAGAGAAATAAAATATTTCTATTGCAGAGTCAAAATCCATAATAATGACGTTCGATGTGTCTCGTAGTGAAATAAATGTCATGCTACGTGATTCCTGGCGAGAGAGCGTCGTTTGTGTAGAAGCTCCGATTATAGTTCTATATAATAGAGATACATAATGTATGTTGTCATAGATTTTGGTCTCGAGAATTTGACTTCCCGCAATCTCAGGGCTTGCGTGCTGCCTCGGAAGTGACTGCAATTTTTCATAATAAACTTATTACTCTTATATTACTCGAAATTACTCGAAATTACTCGAAACTCGATCACAATGTTACTATACATTGATTGACCCATAGTGAGGAAGAGCTGACGCTGTACTGCACTTTTTTATAAAATATAAATTTATTAAATCGAGTTTTTACTTTGAAATTGTTTCTGAAATGAATAGGCATAATGACAGGCTTTAAGTCTATCTTCAGGGCAGGTCATTTATTCCTATTAGTATTTGCACAAGCTAATTTTTATAATACATTAATTTTCAATGACGAAGTTACTTAAAGGAGTATACGTTTAACTTAAATAACTGATAAACCTAGCAACTCGAGCTGTTTGTACATTTCACTGTAAACACGTAATTTTCCTTTAGTCGTTCGATGATGATGTTTCTTAAGGTTCTGATTAACATAATACTCTTAGATTTGATGTTTGCGTTTGATATCGACTTGAATATAATTTTCTTATTTAATATTTAATTATGTTCAAAGCAAATACTTTGCAGGATAATGTGCTTAAATATTTACGGTCTTACAAATATATCTTAATATACCCTGCATGTACTTTCGTTATCTCTCTACTCTTTATGCAAATTATTTTCATCCTTTTTCACATTCATTTCTAAAAAAACCACGATTCTCGCCCATTCGCCTTGCTAAAAATCCCAATTCGGCACCTTGTTGGGCCATTTTACATGCTAAAATTGTTGATCAATTCATTCGTTCAGTGAGTCCTAAGCCAAGAGTTAGTCCTGGCAATAATTTTCTTCGTTATATTTCTTTTTAACATAGTTCATTTTCATCAAAAAACAATACTGTAAACATTTTTAACCAAAATAAACGTAATAAGAATAAAATAATGTAAAAACAATTCATGAAAAATAAAGTAAACACAACTGGGAAAGAGAGGATTTCAGTAATTAAAAAACCGTTCGAAATCATGTTGGTAGATATTTTGTTTGAACAAATTTTCTGTGAAAAATGCCCAATCCATTTATAAATTTTATTGCTAAATATAATGATAAACTGATTTCTTTTTCGGATATTGGTCATAAGACAACGCTATGAATTTAAGAAATATGTGAAAGAAACGAGAAAATAAGATAAGTTAAGGGCGGAGAACAGAAAAATCTTTCATGGTCATGCTAATCATTTGCGTGTGATTCCTTGTAGTTTTCAATTTTGAACCGAAACCTCGTACTTTCCGTTAACTGTCAAAGATGGGCATCACTGGTACCGTTATTGCTCTGGCAGTTCAAATTATTACATTCATAAAATCACAAAACTTGTAACAATCTCTTTTGCAATTGTTATTACAATGCTATTGCAATTGCTGGTTTTAAGTGCTATGGCATTATAAAGAGAATAAATATTAAAGAAAAAATGTTATTTTTACGGTAACCTACAAACCTAATATGTGAAAACTGAACAATTAACTAAATGTGTGTTTTTGAGAACCCCTAAGTTATTTTTCCAATCATGCCTTAGCCAAAACTTAGTACATGAAGCTAGAAATTATTTCACCCGTAAGGAACTATTTGCTCTCGTGTTTTGTAGCTTGTGTTAAGGACATTTTACAACGCTCGTGAAGGCTAGACTAGCTGAAATATGGAATCAATTTCATTACAACCTAATTTAACCAAAACCATAGTCACTTTATGGCGTATCACTAACATCTAACTACCACTATTTCGTACATTTTCTAATACTGATCCAGTGCCTTATCTCAATACTTGTACTAACTAATTATTGACTATGAATTTACATTGGATTTTATTTGTATTTGATTGTAAATGTAATGATATTTATGCATTTAAAATCGAATTAACAAATATCTCATTTGACATACACGTTCACATTATGACGCCAAAACGATTGCGTAAGAATTAAACTCGTCGAGTCCAAACATAAAATAGATCCACGACCGAAGATTTGGCCATAAAGCTTTTTCAAACACTTGGCCATGATGGTGGTACCCCTCCTTTGACGAAATATTTCCCATGTAGACTTTGGCCCCCGAGGAGGAGTTGCCAAGCAACGCCAAGCCACGACCCCCCCTCTCTTATTTCTGCATCTTATCCCCCAAAGTTATTAGGCCTCCCTCCTCGGGACTGACGGACATCTTAGCAAGATCCCCCCTTCGTTTTAACCATTCTTCGCCCAGGACCCTTGTTCCCCCGCATATTTCTCCCCCTCTAGCTTCTCTCCCCCACCCAACCGAAGTCTTTCTTCCTTAATACGCCTCTCCCCATCAATCCACAGCCCCTCCCTCACCGCGGAACCTTCTTCCTCCTCCCCATCTATTGCCTCTTACTCCCTCTGACATGTGCCTATCTCTCCCCCTTCCTCTCTCGGATAGAAATTGAATATATCCGCACCGCGCTCGGCGGAGTGGTGTAAGTTGAGGGTTTTTTTTCAATAAGAGGTTGATTGAAAATGGGTGAAGAAAGGCTGCACAAAATTTGGATTGATATGGTGGTCGAATGTGGCTGTAGCGGATTATTTCCATTGCTCACGGAACTACCAACACAAACGGGACGTTTGCGTTGGTAGTATTTTCCAGTTACTGATACCACACATTTTTTCCCCTTCTTACTACTCTCCTGGCATCATCGTATCTGGTTTTGTTGACGTTGACTGCTAACACATGGTCGTTTTTGTTAGTGTATCATTCAAAGTAGAGGTAATAGACAAAATTTTATTTTTCGTGTGCATTCTTTAACTCTTCGGGAAAAACCCGATAAAGCCCCTTTGTCATAACACTTTTTCAGTTCTAAATAGTTTTCAATCCCCTTCAATTTTCAGAAAGTGCCCATTTCCTTCCCTAACTTCTGCGCTTATCTACTATAATTATGTTACTTCCTCGATTTTCAATTCTTAAAAATTCATCCACCAAAATTCGCTCCATCGCAAACAAATAATACTCTTCGTTTTCCTCTCTCTCTCTCTTTCAGAGAAGAGTATTCCCTCATTTATTCTCTATATTCCCATTGCACGGACAACAGTATGCTCGACGCTGATCCTTTATCTTAAAATGCCAATACTACTGAACCTTAGAAACACTTCTATAGCTTCCATTTTTAAAATACATGGCATAATCTAAAAACGAATTTGAAACTAGGGATACATTTTAATTACTTTGATTATTGCTACCAACAATATTATAGAAATGAAATGTCGTAATTACCGAAGAAAAGTTAAGTGTTTTGCCAACTGATATTTTATGAAGACATTTATATGCATTAATCAGCATTTGCTTTCGCATTTAAACAATGCATTTTTCACTTCAAATTTCCCCAAAATCAAATATGTGTTTGGAAGTCACTAATCCGTGTATTTAACGTTTTTAATACTAAAACGATACAATTAATTGTAATTTCATCACATAAGCTCCAATATGAAGGTACTTACACTAAGATAAAGTGAAGGATATCCATGGGTCCAACTCGGCCGCTACCCCGGAATTTCTCGATTCAAATAATTTTTACAAATGGATACATTCTCTAATTTCGTCTCTGGTAAAGGTCAGGTAATTGAATGCCACAACTGAGGACATGGATTTAAGGAAGTATCGTTAGTACTAAGCCTATGCAGCAAGAGAATACTTTGCTATAATTTTACACAACACCGGACAGTCTGTTCTCTTTCCTCGAAACCTAGCTAAAGAATTTCGTTCTGGATTTTTTTCCCGCATACCTCCGCAGGTTTCCGGGCCAAAGTAAAAACGCCTCACGGACCATCGCGCTAAACCCGGGAGAAGTAAGTCTTTGAAGGTCAGTGGAAGGTGCTGAACAGCGTAAAGCTCTCGCCCCACGAGAGAAAGGCGGCATTAATTTCAGCTTCATCACCCTCCCTCGCAACCTCTTCCGCGTTTAGAGGACAAGTATTCCCACCCCAGTGCTCCTTTCTCACCATAGGCGACCGCTCCAATTCTCTCTTCCTCTCTGTTTCTCTCCCCACTTCTCCCTCTTTCTGGAGTGGGGGAGCGGGGTTAGAAGTACCTCGAGAGTGAATTGAAACACTAGGCTGCGAATTCGGGCGAGATGGTCAGGACAGTATCCGGATATGCAATCCAAAGGTCGCGGGGTTTAATCTCTCTCGTAAGGCGTGTATTACCCTAAACTACATACGTTTGGAATGCAGACTGCAAGCCGATTACATAGTGTCCCGCTTTCAAGGATACATTTCCTCGACACGTGCTAGGGTCAGTCACCCGCGGTACAGCATAAGTAACATCGATTGTTGAAATACATGATAACAGAAAATACTACAGCAAAGGTTCAAAAAATTATAGACATTTATCAATTTTATTCCGGGAGTGATATACACAGCAAACACTTTTTAGCCACTCTTCTTGTTGGAAGCAATTAGAGGGTCGATAAGTTAAATTCCCTTTAAAATATTTTAATGCTCTATTGCCAGTCGAAGATGGAAAAAGTAGAAAAACAGGCCTATTTTCATTGTATATAAAGCTTCCTTGTTTCTTATTGTGGGGACGTGGTAGCTCTGTGGGTAGAGCGTTGGACTACTCACCGAAGGTCCGATTTCTTCAAAGGCTTCTGGGCACCCTCAGCTTTTCCAACCACTGTGATTTTTCGTGGACCAGATACTCCTGGGAAACCAGAGTCGGTACAGGAAAAGCAACTGGAACCAATACCCTGATGATATATAAATTTCACAGCCGTTGGACTCAGTACTAAGTGAGCTCTATCCTCACGTAATCAACCGAATTCTGGGTTGATACCTGTGATTAATTCACGTTTTTATATGTTCATGACGATTGATTTGACTCGACTGTTAGCGTTAAACAATTGCCTTCAAATATAAAGACGCAATACCCTAATATCACCACCATTCGTTCTTCTAATTTCAACTCCCTTACATAAATATGTGTATCATATTCTGGTTTGTATTCTAATCTATCCAGCTCATTCTTTCCGTATGCATGTGTCAAAACTCGCAACCAATTCTCTGAACGACATCCTCCATTAATTTGTTGAAATAAAATAGAAGGGTACCGAGGAACGAGAACATGTGTCATAAGAGAAAACAAAGTAAGGAAGCAAGTTATGTAAATACTATGTAAGTACTATGTAATACTATAAGTAATGTAACGACATGCAATCACGTTACAATATGGGTTGAAAAACGATGAAAGGAATAATATATAAAGCTAAACAGTTGCCTAGAAAAAATTAAACCGTTGGGCATTCATCGCAATAAGAAAGTTCATGTCAACTTCGCTTCAAAAAAGGGGTATGATGAAGCCAGCAAAATTGATACAGATAAAAAAAGCTAAAGGTTGAAGTAGGGGTTTATGTCTTCACATGCAGGAGTGGTATGGATACATTCCGTTCCCCACTGAATACCTCCTCTGGTGCAACAATAAGATCGTGGAACGTCAGGAAGAAATGGGGACGGGGGTGGGGGGGTGAGTGTCTCGAATAATCAGGGGGGGATTAATATGAAAGTGGGGATTTAAGGAAGGGAAACAATGGGTGGAATGCGAGAGTAAGCTAGGCTCTTTTGTCCTAGCGGGAGACTTCTCCCTCCTACCGGGCGCCCGCCAATCTCCCTCGAAGGCGTGACGCGTCCCGAAGGACACGGAAGACTGCTCCTCTATTACGAGGCGGGGGAAGGGACAAGGGATCGAGAGGAGGCCAGAGGTGGATGGCGCGCCGTGGAAAATCGGTGCACTTGCGGGAGAAACGGTGCCCTCGCTTTCGTATTACTGCGTATTGTGCGTGCGGGGCGCGTGAGAGAATGACTTTTGAAAATAAAAAAAATCTTAACCCTTTTTCTTTCCCATTGTCTGCAGGGGTTGATCGCGGGAGCGCGCGGACGGAGGGAGAAAGGAGTGTGGAGGTGCTCTTAGGACGACGGCTGCTCAGTTTCCGAGACGGTAAGAGACACTCGCGCCGTGCTTCTTGCACCGGGGAATCGTGCTCTCACACCCACGACGGTGGTTTAATCACGGTGATTGCAGTGGGGTCGGAGAGGTGGTAGTGGGTGGGGGGGGTCGGGCGAGGGACGTGGCAAGGGGGGAAGGGGTTTTGGAGGGTCCATTCACCGGAACAATGACGGCCGTGTTTCGCAGAAATTGCCTCCCGTGCACTTTGTTTCGTGAGTGCATGTAAACTTGAGGCAGGGTGGTGAGGGGTGGTCTTTCGCTCCGGTAACGAGGCTGCTACTTTCCTTACAAATTACCCTCTGCGGCATCCACTTTGTTTCACCAAGAACCACTAGCTTGACAAAGATCGTACATTGCTCTTTTTATCTATAACCTTGAATATTCGTTATAATTCTTCCTAACCGAATATAGACTGGCCGGACGGTCTTTGACCGAGCGCAGAGCTAATGCTCGCTGAAAAGGGCTAACATTAAACTTAAACTATCATTCTGACTTGTTTAACTGGGAGCATACGACGTAAAAACTAATTTATCCCGTTTAATGTATTAAGTCTATGAATTGAAACTGGTAAACTAATCTTGATAGTAGCAGTTGAATCCATACATTATGTGACTATTAAATAATACACTTGCATTTGTGTTTATGTGTATTTATGTGATAGCTATATACAAACTGTTATCCTTAATTCGATACTAGTTTTTTGCATCTACTATTCCCTACTGAACGATATGCCTACCTAGTTACGGTGCTTTGTAGCGTAATATAAAAAATGTTCTGTAGTGGCAAAATAAGATGTGCTACGAGGTGATGTGATATTGATTTTACAGTAAAATTCAGTTATTTGTAAAAACATGCTCTCTCTTAAACTGATAACCTGAAAACTGTCAAAATTGCAAACTATTGAGCGCTACGATATCATTCACGATAATTAAACTGGAGATGGATGTAAAGTTAGGTTTTCTGAAAAATACAGGCATACCTATTGGTAAAAATCTGCTATTCAATGTTTTTAAAACAGTCCCCTTGTACTTTGCCTGTCCTATGTTGCTTTATTGAGAGCGCATGATTCTACAGTATTGAAGAAGATATCATATTTTATATATATATATATATATATATATATATATATATGTATATACATATAATCGTATGTAAACCATAAATACAGTATTCAACCCGACGGTCGGTTTGGTAGGTGATGGTAGAGTTCACCCAGTACTAAGCCCGACTGCGTGTGATATTCACACATCAGGGTAAGGGGGCCATTTCCTTTCCCTGTGCCGGTTATGGTTTCCCAGGAAGATGTTATCTTTTTATATAATTATATAAAGTATCAAAGTAGCTTTTTCAACACAAAAACGTGTTGAATGCTTCATTCGGAGTCAAAAAATAATTCTTTCGTGTTTTTCAATGACATTTGACAGTAAATGAAAATTCATCGTGCCAAATATTCTTTTACTAATTAATATACACAATAGTTAAAAGAGAGGGCAAAAATTAAGGAAATTGAATAAATCGTCTAAATTGTAAAAATCTCAATGGAATTTTGGAAAGTAATTAATACAAATGTGAATTTTCGTGTAAATTTTTATTCACTTTATAGAGATTGGTCTCTATGGAGACGCATTTTTCACGAGAGCAAATAAGCTCGCAACAAAAAACACCTTTAAGCAGAACTCTTTAGCGTCAAGAGTTTTTCAAAATTACAACGTTAATGAAATTTAACACCATTCCTTGCTCAAAGATATAAGTTTCATGGATATAGAACGAATGTGACGGATATTATATACGCGGGTCTTTTCGGCAGAACAACTAAAGACGAGCATTTAGGTTTTAATAATATTTGTTATTTCTCATGGATTCCAAAATCAAAGGTATTGCCAGTGTTCAATAACATGTTGTGTTTCTGTTCAAGTTTGTGATCGCTAATAATTTTTGTGGTGGGTGTCATTTGAAATCACTTTAATATTTAAGTGGGATATTTATAAGTTTTGAACTAATATGGGAAATAATTAATTAAACGAAAAAATCTCACTATATTGATGAAAAAATCTTAGGAAGACCAGCCACAGTAGATGAGACTAGATAAAAGATAAAAACTTTGAGATGTCTTGGCGCCTGCTCTTTGCCACCGTCAAAGGAGTCTGTACATTTAGTTTACCCCTTATGGTGGTGCACTAAATACTCTCTGGTTTGTATTGACAGTATTTAGATATTATTAGAATTTAGATATTTCATAATCATAGTGTCGTTAATATGTAGGCTAAATTTGAAAATATTTCATTCCATGAAGTTACGAGACAAAATTCACTTTAACTCCCTGTTAATTCTGTATTGTTTTACTGATGGAGTATCTCTCTCGGTAGCTTTCTAAAGGTCCCAAAAAATATTCTGAACTAATATGCTACCTAATGTCTTTGCACTCTACATAAGAATAAACCATTTCATTGGGCAGTTATCCCCATCTCAAGTACTCAAATCTATTAAAATTCAAAATATATACGCTTCCTTGACTCACTGCAATCTTTGAAAGGATGAAAGTCTGTTGGGAACTCAGCGAAGCAGATTTCATGATCGATGTGCACTCAAACTATTTGAGAAAATAAAACTCATAATTTTTCTGCATACGCGTATATAATTGAGATCATTGCATTGTCGTTGGGCCAGACATACCGATCTGCATCGATTTAAAATGAAAAAAATCGTACTGTTATTTGACGAAATCCAGATGAGGATCTTTTCCTTTGTCGAAGAGCGGCGAGTTTGCATCGGAGTGCGCCACAGCGTTCGCGGTTGAGGCAGTCCGGATTCCCATCCCTCACCTCTCTCCCTCATCCACCCCTTCCCTTCTCCCCACTCCCCCTAACAATTCTTTTCCCTCCCACCACGACGCCGTCCTCCACCCTCCCAGGACACCCCAAGGATCCCGCACTCCGATTTCCTTCCAGCCGCTCAGCCATATCTGACCGAAACAGACATCCGAGATGTGATTTACGCCCTCCGCCTCCACCCAGCACACCCCCATCGTATTCCTCTCCTCGTCCCCGCGCTTAATCCACAGACGGCGAGGGAAACGCTTCCCCGGGGTCGGTTTTCGCCAGAACGGGAGGGAGCAAGGGAGGGGGGGGGGGGGAGGGCTAGGTGAAATTTTCTCGCTCTGGCGGCGGAAGTAAAGCTTCAAAAACCCACCCACTCGGCCCCCTTCCAGCTCTTCCCTCCCACCCGTCTTCTCATTCCGAGCCCGCTTGTCTGTCTGCTTGATCCTTTCATAAGAAGACGCCGGAGCGAGGGGAAAGAACAGGACTTGGGGGAGGTCTGAGGGATATGAGGACCAGGAGAGCTGCACGGGGGTAGAGGCGAAGCGGTGTTCATCGTTTCACCCCAATGGATCTCCATGGGCTTCCAGGATTTGTTCAGCTCTTCCGAGTCAGAGAAAGTTTACGAAATAAATGGTTATGGGCGATGAGTTAGAAGAAATACGGTGACAAGTCACTCGGAAATTTTAGGGCATTATTTTTTATAATGGCAGCAATGGAAGGTCTTATATACGTACTCGCGCTGAAGAATTAATATAAGTAGAAATATTACTGAAATGACATATAGCATCAAGCTATTGCTTAGACTATTATTTTACACATAATAAATATCGTGGTTCATCAATCCGATTATGGTTAAGTGCTGCTCTGATACGGACATTCATGAGTTCACACCAATTAGACTGAGAAGCGCCTCAACAATGGCAATAACTACGAGGAAATAGATTAAAAGTGACTCGAGAATGAGTGAATTATAATGGTTTATTAAATTTGGCGAACATTACGGATCGCCAAGTACACCAAACCTCTGAATTAATAAATCACGCCAACAATCTACGTCAGTCGAGAAATGTCTGACTACGCCCCTGATTAGTTCTTAGGTGACTTTTAAGGATGTCGGAATCGCTCGGAATACAAGTGTTGAGGTGGTTGCGGCACATATTTACCTGCGTACATATATGGGATTGATGTCAATCGTCAGCATTTTTGTCGGCGACGGGCCATGGGAGAGGGGATGATGCAATCAAATCTCCTCCTTCGGAAATCATCTCCTTTCGATCGCTGAAGGAGGGCCCTCATTTTTTTGCCACCCCAAGTGCAAGGGAGACGGGAGTGCGGGGGTGGGTGAGAGGGGTGAGGGTGTCAGGTAAAGAGAGGAAAGGAATGCGGACGGTATCTCCAAAGGGTGGTATGGGACGCGTCGTCATTGGTGTTCGGTGACAAGGAAGAACTCCGGGAAAAAAGTCGAGAGGCGGAGGAAAGTCAGTCCTCGACGATGTGAAAAACTTCCTCCATTCCGTTATGTGTCAATACGGACACAATTCTCACTCATCGGTAGTTCTTTTTTGACATTTATTTGACTTTCATATTGAAGTGAGGACGCGAAATTCTTGAAATAGCAAAAGCGAGAGGTCTAGGTAATAAGAGCAATAGCATCCCCCTCTCTCGATTACGACTGATGGTCGGTCGAACATGATTTCCGGATAAACCTCTTTTAGTACCTCAGTTTTACGAGGATTCATTCCACCAAAGTTTACTCAGCGTTCATGCAAAATGCGGGATCTCAATCAGTGACAATTGGTTTTGCATAGGTATGATGTAATTACTGGATTTACCGGATAACCAGTCCGGGTTTAGATACAGTCTTGAGCTGGCCTCATTATAAACATCTCTCTGAAACCAGCAGTACGACATGTATATGCCTAAATAATATTGATTTTCTTGATTCTAGTCAAACAATTGAATCGGCGGCAACTGGGTTCGTAAATAATCGAACGAAATGAAATATTCATCACCTTTCGATTACTCCAAAATCTCAGTGCGTGGTTCATGAGTATTTTCGTTTACGAGGATTTTCGAAAACTTTGACTTCGAAACATGTATCTGTGAGTTAAAAAAATCAAAAACCATTTGCCGATTGACTTCAATGCAGTTAGTTTGAATAAAGTTGATTATTCATGTTTATTTTCCAAGGCAATGTTTAATCCTGTCTCAGTTATTTCAACTTGGTGAACTGTAATGTCTAGAGCCTTCATCCAAAATGGTGGAGCTTTTGACAAATGGTTTGGATGCAGAGAGGGAAAGAGTAACACAAAAGAGGGTGCATGAAGAGAGAAAGATTTAGGGGGAAATAGAATGTAGAAAAAGTAGGTGGAAGAAATACGAAGCTGTAATTAGAAATGTATGAATCGGTTCCTATGTAGTGACCCACACACCTCGTTCAATATTACAATTTAAATAAGAGCTATTGGTGTTTTTTTTCATTCTCGATCAGTGAAGCATATGGGGAGAATATCTGAAATAAAAAACTTAGAATATTGAAAATCTATTTCAAAAACCGAATCAATGCGAAATCAATTTGGAATCGAATGATCGCGAATAAGCAAAAAAATAGAGGGAAAAGAGTCAGAAAGGGAGAAGACTCACGTTACTACTTACGCGTTTTCTTTTAAGGTTTTACGTCACTATTCTTGAGGTGTTGCAGTTAAAGCCTCGACGGTGAATATTCAGTTGTGTGACTCTATGTGACGAATGGTAAATGGAAGCACTTAAAGTTGTTCATGAAATATACACGATGTGAAGAGGTAGCGGTAGAGAAAAGTCGAAGAGTTTCAATAATCTAGAAAGCTCTTCAATAAGAAACATGTTGTGAGCAGAGAAGGAAAGTAATCCGAAAACTATGGAAAAGATCTTAAGAAAGAGGATTTCTGGAGTACTGATTTGATGAAATAGCTAGAAAATATGTGAGCAATAATAATTAACGCCACGTTTATTTATCAATACCATAATTTTCCCAGCCAATAAAGTTCATCCCTAAAGTCACGTCTAAATGTTGGTAATTGATTAATATGATGGATCGATTGCTTCTGAAAAGGATATTGATTGAAAAGCCCTGATGTGAGTGGCAGGCTGTGGGTATTTTATTCACACGTCGAAATCACAGCACGAAGTTTCTCTCCTGCCTGTTTATTCTTGATCCTTGATGCTTCGCAAGAGTGTGACGTCGAGCTCAGCCACCTCCTTCTCCTTCCTAAACTTTATGTAAGCTGTCTTAAGGTAGGAAGTTTCGCTTAGGGTTTTGATGAAGAGAGTGAAATGCAAAGTTATTATAATTCACGAGCTTATATCAGCTTTCGAAAAGCAGGTAAGGAAAGGCTAGAGAAAATATTTAGGCTGAAACATTCATCATCGTATAACGGCTTTAAGCTTTAAAAAAAACGAGGTTTTAAGTCGCTGTTCCTTTGAATTTACTTTCACGTTCTGCATCGAGGTGTCGGATAGAGATTGTAGGCTTTCGAAAAATCTCGTCGCAAAGAAACTCTATATTAAACTATTTCATTCCGTCAGTATGATTGTAATAGAATGAGTGGATTGAATGACTGACGAGAGGGATTAAAGAATTTTGATCTCTCGAGATGTGAGATTAGGATCAATGTCATATACAAACGCTTGAAAAAATATGGAGGGAAACTTAGGGATCATCAGGGAAAATAAACAAGCCCGTGTAGCGGACTATTTACACAAATGTAGATTTCCACGGGTAGAATATTAGTTAGAGAGAAATCAGTTAAAACATTTTGTGTATTTCCTCTTAATATTGATGTCACACTTCTCTCTTTTCCCAAGTACGGTTAAGTCCTATCGACTTAAAAGTAGACGAATTTGAAGAAGTTTTTTGAAGAAGAAAATTTTCTACACTTTGAGCTTAAAACGTGTGGATAATCATGGAAAGCATAACGCATAACTCTGTCACACAACTTCAGCAACCATAACAATGAGCAAATTAACATTATTGAGCTAAATTCTAAGAAATACCCGGCAAGGCGAATGATTTTTAATCTCTTAAATTGTTGCATTGTTATTATATAGCTATTTTCTATTGTTTTTCATAAAACGCATTATCTACTCTCAGCAAGTGGAATGAAAATGAAATTAGAAATTTTGATATTTCATTCCAGATAGTGTGATTCAAACAATATTTGGAATTAAAGGTGACGGGCCAATTCAACTTCATATCCTTAGAAGTTACGCAAGATTCCTTCCATATTTAAATTTCCTTAACTTTACCTTACCTAAAAAATATTCTGAATCCCAAAATTTCTTATAATTTCCGGCTGCTTGCTCAGTATTATGACTTTTGAGATCACCTTCTGTCAACTCGCATGCCTCAGAAAAGCCTCCCAAAAATATTTCTCAAAGTGAAAAGAATTCCTTGAGCGCGTTTAGCTCACAACGAGAAGGACTTGGCTTTAGTTCTTCATTAGCCGGAATAATTTTTTCTCTCCTAATTACGATCCTTAACCCTACGCTTTCTTTCTTTTAAGGTTTCATAGAATGAACGGCGAGATTTTCAATCGATTCCTCACTCCTTTTCCGCCAGAATGAATAAAATAGAGGGAAAAAAAGAATGGTGCATACGGCCATACCTTAAAAGAATGCCGCGGACTACGTACAGAAATTGACGAGGGTCAATTATTCCACGGGCTTGACTAATCTCCATAGGGACTGGAGGGGATCGGTGGTTGGGAAGGGGAAGCTGATCTTCAGAAGAGTGGGCGAGTTGAAATGGGGAAAAAATGCGAGGAAGGATTATTATTTTTGGTTGGTGCTCGCTGAGAACGGGGTGGCGGAGATAGGGGAGCGAGGGCTAGGGTTGGCAACAGGGATGCCTGAAAGGGGGTTTGAGGATGCAAAATGGGAGATGAATGAGATCGACGGGGGGATAGAGGGGGAGGGTTTGACAATCTTCGCTGGGGCGGGGGAGTCCGTCTCTCACGGATGGTTAGTTTCGGAGAAAGACAAGAAGAGAATGATGGGTGGAGTGAACATGATCGAAGAACTCTGTAGGAATTTCAGAGTATGCTGCAGGACATGACAGGTCGGTTCTATTCCTGGATGGCAACTGATCCTCACAATATTAAGTCCCTAGTCTCCCCTATTCCTCCTCCTGCAACTGCATCTTGCCAAAATCCGACAGCATTTGAGCGAAGAGCAAGTTAAAATAAATGTTTCGTTATTATCCCTTCGAGAGTCTCCTGCACCTTAATCCTTGCTTCGGCTAACCTCCTATTCCGACAACTAATCTTATTCCACCGTAATTTATCATGTCGATCCTAATATATTTAGAAACCTAAGATCACCGAGGGGTAAATGTTTTAGGCCGATTTTAACGAAGCAAAATTTTATTATAAGGGTCAAACGATTGTGTTCGTTAGAGCGGAAGTAAAAATATTCTAAGAAAATGAAAAAGTGTTCAGTAATAAATCTAAGACTTTACTTGTTTTTTGCCAAATATCAAATTTCTAATGTTGAAATGGCAAGTACAAATCAAAGTAAAATATCGCTATCTAGTGCTTGGCTAGAATTCTTCACGAAACTAAGACTTATCAAGTGAAAAATGCCATTTCCTAAAATATTGTTTGTGAGGTGAGAAACATTCGTCGATAAGGTCTCTCTAAATAAAGGCATGCTGAAAATTTTCAAGGTTCAATGTAAAACGTGCATGCGTACCCTCTGTGTGCTGTATGAACGATTATGCTGTGTTGAACGATTGCAAGTATGAGAACCTTGATCAAATTTTATAAAATTACTGGTAATTTATGGTGAAACATAGGTAAGCGAGAACTAGAATATAAGATAAGGGAATGATCAAAGATAAAGAGCGTGTGAAATTAAATTTTTGAAAAGAGCTGTTGGGTGTAATTAAGTGGATAGAAAAGGACATATGAAATGGGCATAAGAAGTCTAGACGAAACGATGCGAGAATTGAGTAAGCACGAAGAATGAATGGATGAAGGAAGAATACCCAAACAATATCCTAATGCATAGATAGCTACCTAATCTCGATTCTGAAGACTTTTAGTTGCCCCTGTCGATAGCAAACTATTAAATCAATATTCCGATATCATTACTAAACGCATTTTTAGTTATAATTTATTAAACGCAATATATATATATATATATATATATATATATATATATATATATATATATATATATATATATATATATATATATATATATATATATATGTATAATCTTGAAAATGACGCACTCCGGCGACGCACAAACAAACAAACACACTAGGTTAATAAATATTAAACACAAAGAAACATAAAAGAAGGACACTTACAGTAGATATTTACGTTTCGACGGCACGGCCGTATATATATATATATATATATATATATATATATAATCTTGAAAATGACGCTCTCCGGCGACGCACAAACACACAAACACTAAGATAATAAATATTACACACACAGAAACATAAAAAAGGACACTTACAGTGGATATTTACGTTTCGACGGCACGGCCGTCATCATCAGATTCTGATGACGACGGCCGTGCCGTCGAAACGTAAATATCCACTGTAAGTGTCCTTTTTTATGTTTCTGTGTGTGTAATATTTATTATCTTAGTGTTTATGTGTTTATATATATATATATATATATATATATATATATATATATATATATATATATATATATTAATATATATATATGGAAAGTGGAAGGTCCGTGGTTCAAATCCCGGATAAGGAGATATTTTTACTTTCGTGATCTGCTCAAAAACCTCCTTCCCCACATGTCCTGAGTTCGTCTTTTATGTGTTTTCCTATCCCCTTTCCTTATACCTATTTCTATGTTTGAATGAATATATATATATATATATATATATATATATATATATATATATATATATATATATATACATTCCATCCACAAGCCTACCTTAAACGGTAGATTACCTACTAATATATATATATATATATATATATATATATATACATATACATATACACATATACATATATACATTCATACAATATACACACATATATGCACTATGCACACATACTATATATCCACAAAAGCGTCACTAAATAGTTAGTGTACATAATACTATATAAAAGGGGTTACTTCTCCAACACCAATGAATGACACCAAGACCACCGAAATGCTAAAACAGAGTCGTTTTTTTTGTTCCTGCTCCTTTTCTGTGTTCGTAGGAATTATATTTCCGCGGAAAACGTTTGATACACCCATAATGCGGATTCCAAGCAGGAAAAGTTTATTTTCCTGTCATTTTTATGTTGTGCGTCTATGCCTTTTCCTTTTTCATAGTACGTATATATAACGAAGCAATCATAGCAACTCTCTTCGACGGAAGGTAAGTCCTTTCCTTACTTCCGCTGAATTAGCTTGCTGTGCCGCCGTAAATATTTCAATTCATGGTTTAGTTACATACACACACGTTTATGCCTACGAACGGCAAGACCCCTGAGGGGCCTCGGGAGGAGTGTTTTTGAAATACGGCGAAGGCTTGATTGTTCCACTGCGATGTCGCTGAGGATTGTGGGAGGAGGAAGTGTATCGTGGTGCTGGGGGGCAGGAGAGACGGCGTGCTGTGTTGCGAGGCGGAGAGCTGGAAAGGAGGAGGAGGGTGGGGGAGGAGTATTTAGAGGTGGCGAAGCGGGCGGGGGTAGGTCGGGGTCGAAGGGACTGGGGGGACGGGGAGGTGAAGGCTGAGAGACGAAATTGGGAAGTTTCTCCCTATTCCATCCCCTCCACCCCACGAAAGGGATTTGGAGGAGCGTGGGGGGATAGCCGGCATGAGAGAGGGAGGGAACAGAGGAGTCCCTTACCACCCTCGTACCTCTCACGGGGAAGGCGACTCTTTGCGGCGGTGCACGCAGAGGGAGGGCTTTAAAGGATTTCATCGAGGCTCCGATGAGAAATCGAGTGGGGGTGGGGGTGTTCTTTGGGGGTCGGTTGAGACGTGGGGAGATTGGTTACCGCGGCAATTACTTCAGCTCAAAAGTGTTGAGGGCGTGTGCAGGGGAGGATTTTGCGTGTCCTTAGACGCGCGACACAGTGCGGTGGGTGCCTTGCGGGGAGGGAGGTAAGCTTCGAAGGGGAGAGGATGAAACTTCCTTCCCCTCTCCTCCAATAATAAGCGTCTCATTTCCACGAGGCTTTGCCGTTTAACGGGAATGACGGGAGAGGTGTGCGAAAGGGCGATGATTTTTATCGTCCTGTTCTAACGCTGGTAAGCTGCGAGAGGAAATTTATTTACTCTTCCCGAAACTGATAGTACTCGCGTAAGTTTTTGAGAAATGTGTAATTATCCATCCTCGGAGATTAATCAGTCTCTTAAATTTGAGCTTTTTAATGATCATTTTGAAATAATTCATGCGCTAATGTCTACAATTAAATTTATCGTATAGTATTTGACCATTTATAAATTAGCTTTTGGCAATTTTTGTGTGCTCAACTTTCAGGGTTATACTGTCTAGAACGGAAAACTGAGGGTTGAAGGTTTCATGCGTTCAGTTCATTTATTTCTATGAAAAATACTGAATTTATGCATAATACCTGCTAGAATATACCTATTATGATAGATATCAAAGTGAACTCGTTGTGTTGGTGCATTATTGTTCAACGTAGGCTTTATTCATTCACAATATAAATAGTCCCGGTACAAAAACAAAGAAAAATTGCATACTAATTTCTATACGAAATCAATTTTTGCTAAATCTCCGTTATAAATTTCCTTCAATTTATTGATAAATTTCAAACTGCTTGTCGATTTCCACGGTGTCTCAATATAATTTCAATTGCTCTTCAGAGGGGCAAAATATATAATTCCTTTGATAAGCATAGTAGAGTTTAGCGAGGGATACGAAGGAAAAAATGTTAAATAGAGCTAAACTATAGAACTTAAGATCAAAAGGGGAACTGGCCTGGTAATTAGTTTGTACGAGTAATGAATTTAGGTCAGCCAACTGAGAAGTCAATTTCAGAGGTAGATGTGTGAATATAGACATAGACCTTTATAGACCTTTGGAATATTTTTAATTTTTCTATGTATGTCTTCGAATGAAATTAGGTTACGTATTCTCCGTCCGCTGGTATTTCAAATCGTGAGGCATACCGAGCGCACTTCATTGACTGTGTCTTTTGTCGAGTAATGAGGCCAGACTGAGGGTAAGCTGCTGTGACTTTTGTTTTCCTTCCTTTCCCGTGTGGCTCGTATTTGTTTCCCACGCAGGGGGCCCGCGTAGGCGTTTTCTTGCGGGTTCCTTTGATGAGCAAAATAAAAATTCACATCGACATTTTGTTGTGCACCCCTCCGCCCCTTCAACGGCAATTGTCATTCGTTAAGAGTTTTTCTTTTCAAAATCAGCGGTGGAAGTGAAGTCGTCTTGAAGCATTCCTCATGAAAGCTCCTAAGGTCAAGTCTGCGTTCTTGAACCCTCGAGGTAATTTTCCCCTTAGTTTCAGCTTTTACGCTTCTGGAAAACTCCTCATTTAGATCGTGGTAGTCTATTCCTAACCTCTCAAGCGTCCAAAAAGTGTATTTTTAAGTGCATTTTCATCTGTGTGTTTTAAGCGTATATTTTATAGTCATCGGTCTGTTATGAACAGAGCCGGTGTCTTTTTAGGAACAGAAAAAGAACCGCCGATGACAAAACTTTGTCTGAATGATGTCATGCAAGAGGTATATCGAAGGACGTCAAAAAGTATCTTATGGACCATTCTTGACGCCTTATTAAGTTCACAGTTAATTTTGAATTTGTGTCTAATTGGAACACGAATATTATAATTTCAAAATGAAGTTGAACGTATAAGGTTATCTATGAAAGAAAATAAGCCTCAATACAAAGATGAAACTATGCTATTCCCCAAGTAAACAATGAAAGTAAAAGGTATATATAACGTGGCAAATGCTCTACATATATATATATATATATATAAACTTGGAAAAGACGCTCTCCGGCGACGCACAAACACACAAACACTAACACAAAAAACACCACACACATAGAAACATAAAAGAAGGACACTTACATTGGATATTTACGTTTCGACGGCACGGCCGTCGTATATATATATATATATATATATATATATATTGTGACACGCGGTTTGATACTCCCTGTGGAGTATGCCCCAACACCGGCGCACAACTTGGAACTTCACTCGGCTTGATTAAGGGCGCCAGGTAAGCTACGACGCTTACCGCCGGGAAGTCCCGCACTGGTCACGGCTCCTGATGCACGAATTCGTGGGTCGCCTCAGCCTCCCGCGGACATTGCCTGGATAGCAGCGTGAGTTCTCCTTCTCGGAGGAGGTCCTCGAGTGACTGCTGCCTTGGGGCCGGCAGCCGCTCCTGGTCCGCTGACCCGCGCCACTCGCTCAGCCCGTACACGGCGAATCCACACTGTTCCTCCGCGCTCCTACGCTCACGCGGCCCGCTGGCCCACACCACCACCGCACCAAATTTCACAGCCGACGCTGGCCTCTCGGCGTCGCTTGCACTTCACATCCCTCGCGATCACGGGTTCCTCCCTAACACTCCCGCCTCGCGTTCCAGTCCGCGCCGGAATCCTCCCTCGATCCCCCCACGCGATTAGTGTCTCCCCTCTCTCTCCCTCGCCCTCGACCACACGTCACAATTAACAAAAATATTATATACCCATGGCAACGTACGTTTCACTCCGTGTATTGTTTAACCATTCAATTTACGCACGCTGTCTCTCAGTCGGCGTGATTGTTAAATACGACTGACAATTTGACTGCCACGTCACAATATATACACATATATATATACATATATATATACAGGGTATATATATATATATACCCTGTGTCGCACTATGAACGACAAAAACTTATTGCCTAGTGACCATGATAAAATGTGGGCGTAGCTCCGGTACTAAATTTTACTTGAGTTGTTGAATGAATGGTATTCCGTCGCCCCCTTTCCGCGCGGTTTTTGGACGGATTGCTGAGTGTCATTTGCATGAGGAAATAGATGGAATATATGTGTAGAATGGCTGGTGACCTATCGTCCCCCACACGTCCTTGTGACGGCTTGCGGGGTATTGTGTAGATGTAGATGTACGTAATTTTTTTCTCGTGGCTCCGAAACCCTTCTACTAATATAGCCATAAACACAGTAATCAAACAAAAGGTCGGTTTAGTAGGTGATGGTAGAGCTCACCCATGTACCAAGCCCGGCGGCGTGTGAATATTCAAACATCAGGGTAGAGGGGCCAGTTCCTTTCCCTGTGCCGGTTATGGTTTCCCAGGATGATCTGGTATCCGAAAAATCAACTAGCTTGGGTGAAGCTGGTGCCTTTCCCGGGAATCGAACCCGGGACCCTTCGGTCAGTAGTCCAACGCTCTACCCACTAGGCCATCGCAACCCGCTTCTGCTAATAAATGAGCCTGTGTGTTATAAAAAATTGTATTATATTCATCTACATCTACATCTACTCAATACCCCGCAAGCCGTCGCAAGGGCGTGTGGCGGAGGGTGTTAGGGCACCACCCGTAAATTAGGAAAAAAAACCGCATGCAGAAGCCACAAATTTATAGCCCACAAACCAAACATGGTAAACATTCATGCACGAACCCTTTCACCCCAACTCTTTCACACACATGCAAACCCACAAACTACCAACAAACATACACATGCACAATCTTTGAATTTTTAATTTTGTTCCGACGTGTAACTTAAATGTTTTTAATATTTCTAAATGGATTTCGGATTCTTACTATTGATTTCTTATTGTTCTGGGGAAGAATGAGTATTTGAATCTATCAGTATTGGAATCTATCTCCTTTATTTTATCTATTACATTATATTATATCATATCATATTATATTATAATTAATTATTTTTAAATATATTTCACTCTTAATTGATTGAATGTTGAATATTTTACATCATATTAGGTTATCCAAACGCAACATCAAATAAATCATATTTATTTTAGGAGTACAGGTACCCAAATATCAGCTAAAAATATCGTGTTCCTATACGGTTACATTTAATTTCACTCAAAATTGATTGTAACTAGTAAACCAACTGTGAACCGTGTAAAAATCCTATGTTTTTTTCAAACCGAGGGTTCCTATAAACTATTTTCAAGTTATTTTCAAACCCAAACTAAAACGATCAGAAACAGTGGCGAAAAAAGAAGAGAGGGATTTGAATTTTTTGCAAGTCTAATCGCCACAAAAATTTTGGCCCGAGTTTTTTCGCATCGTATTCGTCACGTTTTAGACTGGAGAGTTTTTCAGTTCACCCATCAGTGCTCGAAACCGTGTGGTAACGAGACATTCACTGCGTCAAAGGAGAGCGAAATGAGGGCAAGATTTTTCGTTTCACATTGCACAACACCGCTGAGTTTGATCGACCTTAATCCACTCTCGTTTTGGATTTGCACATACGGTACACGTGGGGACTAGCAACGAGCAATTTAGTTCCCAAGAAGGAAGACAGAGGGAGAGAGAGAGAGAGAGTGCGTGCGTGGGTTAGAGAGTTGGAGAAAAACCATGTAAAATCCGAGAAAAGAACAAAATCTGGGAACCACGATGAAAAAATACGGCTCCAAAATCTACTTTACCTCCGTGCAAGGGAGCGCGTAAGAAAAATATGATATCCTTTCTTTCCTCCCTTTCTCCCCCAGGTCTAAATAGCAGCCGAAAGGAACGTCCATAAACAACTACGGTGAGGGGGGAAGCGGAATGAGAGTGGGCATAAGAAACGTAGTCTCTGGTTTCTCAAGGAATGAGGCGAGGTATTCCCGAAAGGAGGGAAGCCTTAGCTTGGGGATGGAGGGGGAGGATTTATTTCTCCTATCCCCTCCGTTGACCGGCTTTCGCCAGGTGAGCAGGGGCGAATAAGGGTGAAAGTCGTCGCGACCTTCCTCCTGCAGGGTGCGAGTGGCTTGGAGGTGGTGGTCCGAGAACCCCATCGCGCCTTGAAATATGAAAATCCTCTTTCAAACTACTCTCCTCCCCTCCCCCCAAAGTTCGCCGTCCCCTCCACTCAGTCCTAGATGTCAGCCTAATCGCATATGTGCCCGAGGGGGCGTCTTGTCTTGCCTTCCTCCGCGTGTCCTATTTCCCTCCTCCCTCTCCTCCCCAGACCATCAAGGCGTCCTCCCCACCGTCGTTATTCCCTCCTAATGCCAAGTTTCCCTTTCTTTTTGCTAAGCATATTGGCTCTCCTAAATCGCTTCTTTTCGAACCCTTAATACCTGACCCTCCCCTCGCCTTCTACCTAAGCTGGACGGCCGAAAAATCCTTCCTTACCCCCCATGCCCTCCCGCTCCCCCTCCCCCCAAAACTCTTTATTTTCCTCTAATAGGATCGTGGCAGATCCTCCACCGCAGTCTACAGCTGAACTTAAGGCACCACGGTTTCACTTCCACTGTCGCTTTCAGGTCCGTGTCCCGTTTACCAATGGTTTCTTGTCATGAAATTCTTGTCTGCTTTCATAATTTTACCGTTCTTGTCGTTGGGCAACACAACCGAAGAAGGAGGTTAACTTTGCATCTCTTTAAATTTTTCTTTAGAAGAAGTGTATGACCATGGAAGAATGAATGCAGTGGTTTGCACAGGAAATAATAATACTTTTTGCATATAATACAAAATGGCCATGTCCGCAAGAATCATATTTTTAAGGTTAAATGTAAAATAAACAATGTTTTAGATTGGATTTAAAATGAGCCTAGCTCTGTCATAACCAGCTGCCATTGATCGCTGGATTGGCAAATGTAAAGGTACTATACCGATAGCTTCAAACATGAACAAAATAATGTATGTTTCAAAGTCGTGCCGTAATATTTAATCTCTATTGGATGCCTGCATTACTATGTTTTGTACGAATATCACACTCGTTTTTTCTAACTGTACAGGTAGATATAAAAGCAGCATTAACGATGTATTTGGCCCTCATCGATCGAATTTCATCGAAAAAACTCTCAAAATTAAGGAAAACGCGTGCCTATCTTGAATTTAGAAACACATCGTTTATCCTAATGGATCGGAACGAATACTCAAAAACGCCTCTCGCCCCAGCACCTAAACGGAAATCAATACACCAACTGTTCACTTGAGCGGATATATATTTGTGTCTATTAGTCGATATCCCAGATATTTCACAGGTATTTTATTCTACGGGTAAGTATTTCGTTGTTAATGTGGCTCAGTAGCAATTTCACTCAATATAGCAGTCTCAGTATTAGGAAAGCTTTTGAGAAATACACGGCTTGCTACAGGAAGCGGAATGGAATTCAAGATGGATTATTGCTTGCATTTTTCCTACCCGGAGTCGCATTCTTTTCCTTTGTCATAGACACATTCTCTGAAATTCCAATTATTTTCACCCGGATGCTCTTTTTCATCATTCTTCATTCGCCTCGTAAATGTATGGCCTGGGAATGAATGGCACGGGCATTCCCTCCAAGCAGCTCTTAGTCCTCTCCTTTCTCGTATTTCTGTTGGTTTCCCTTGGTTGCACTTGGGAAAAATGTGCTCCCCTCCCTCTCAGTCACAGAGACAAACACGCCTCCGGATCATTCCCACCGCCACCCCACGCGTCCCAACCCGCTGCCGTCCTCCTCCATGCCTTCGTTCCGTGCTCCTCTTATTGCCCGGCCTAAGGATTTCACACGACTCCAACATCCTCCGCAACGGATTCAAAGCCCCTCGCCGACTTCCCTCGCATTGCAGACCCCGACCCCAATATCCTGTTAGTGAGGGAAGTACGTGGGATTCGGGGGAGGGAAATCCATTCCCCCCGAAGGGATGACCAGGATGCGGACCTTGTCCAAAGGAGGGAATCCGGGAAAGTAATCCTCGGAGCGGATGACCTCACGTGTGCCCTCTTCTCATCGTGCACGGTTGTCCGACCCATGAAATTCTTGCCCCAACGGCAACAGTTTCAATATAAAATATTGTGGCTTCATATTTTGTGCTGTGTTTTTGAACCTACATATAGTATATATAAAACCCTTTTGTGAAAGTCTCACGGATGTGAATTATAATGAATAAGAAGTAGCACTAGTGGACAAAGACAAAAAAAAGTGTTACCAAGTTCATGTTCATCATATATATATATAGGTAGCATATAAGATGCAAATGGAATCTATTTCGTAAGACCGCGTTTGAACGCACTAGAACTTGGTGTATTACTTGATTTTTATTCGGAATTAAAAAAAAGAATCGTCTCACTTTCAGCATCTTATAGATCACTTAATGGATGAAGTTTATATCGTAAATATTACCTAAAGAAAAAATTTTTAAAGTTACTCTCTCAACCAAAACTTAGGCGTCTTTTATTCTGCCGATCTCGAGGGAGAACTTTATGAAAATAAAGAGTGCTTTTATAACTTTTATTTTAGAAAGTGTAATACTTTGGGATATAGCAGTAGTTCAATGGAGAAAACATTTTTTCCGAAAAGTTGTCCCCGAAAAATGGATATTTTCTTTTTTTAAATAATTAAAGTATTCTTACGCGCATGATTTAGTGATCCTCGTTGAAAGCATTGGTCCGAACCTCCAGCCTCTACTATTTTAATGGCCATCGACATCCAGCTTCATGACTAAATTAACATTGGTACATTCACCAAGAAAAAGATCGACGCAGTTTGCGCTCTAGAACCAATACATATTCCAGATACTTTAATGAATCATTGCATAAAAACTCAGAAAATAACATGGCTGTTTTTACTCGTGGAAAAATTAGCTTAATGTTGATTTCCAATATAATAAAATAAGGAAATTCGGTTATCGCACCTAATTCAACTTAAACCGACAGTGTCAGAAAAACAGTGTCACTTTATGAGCTTCGAAGGAGCTAGAAGACCTTCATTATCACCTGGATAAATACACACTGCGTTAGATTCATAGTCGACTTAAAATGAACATGAAAATTGACCTGATATTATTATTCTCTTGTAATGGAAATTTAACATTTTCACAGAATGGCGCCTGAGACAAAATTTTATGTTTTATATTGGTCTTTACCTTCGTCACTGTGTAATTATTCCTGTGCTTCAGCGAACCCGTGCTTTAGCCAACCCCGATCATTCCGGTGGCCTGCATATTTAAAGAGACCGCCGACTTGGCAGCAAATTGCAGGTTCCATCACTCGAACCCTCCGCCCGTGATGCTCTCTTAATCACGGCGGCGGCCAGCAGGTAACCGTATCGCCTCCTCCGCCCGTTCACTCCGTATCGCCAGTCCACCCCTTCGCTCCTTCCCAAAATAATCGATTCCCCTGGTCGGAGGAACAAAAAGCAGTAATTGAGCCAAGTTTCTCGGCGGGTCTCTCTTCCTCCCTCTCTCTATCCCTCAAACATTCCTTTCTCTCTTGCTTCACTCCTTCCTCACTCAATTCCTTCCACCTTTCTCCCTTCCTCTTCTCCCCCAGTCGTCGTCTTTCGCATCCTCCCCGCACTCGAAAATAATTTAGAGGCCCTGAATGCGAGTGGGACCCACGAAATTGCTCCGTCGCTCCAACCCCCGCCACCCCCTCCCCGCTGTCGTCCCCCCCTCTCTCACTACCCTCCACCGTTCCGTCGGAGGATTTTTTCCAGAGGATTGGTCTAAGGTGTGGGACGAGGGGCTGGGATGAAGGAAAGAGAGGGAGGCTGAAAGGAGAAAGAGGAAGCTCAAGGGGAGAGGAGGATTGTGTGAAGGGATGGAGGTGAAACGAGATGATGGGGGAAGTGGGAGAATAGCGGGCATAAGGGGGAATAAAAGGAATTTAAAGGGAGCAGTATAATAGTTGGTTGGATGAAGAAGCACCAGTGGGTATTCGGGGGAACCAGTAACGGGAGCGGAGGGAGAAATATACACGTTGAGCGCGGCAGTGAGTTGCTACGTGGGCTGGGTCTCACCACAAATAACGTCCTTCTACGTGGTAGACACCCTCAACTACTGCCTTATTCTAAAAACAGATGCAAACGGTTCCGAGTGAGTAAATAATACCTACATTTTCTGGCGGTAGTACCTTTTTACGACCGTGAACACTACGTCTTTAGCCAGCTGCACGAAGAGTTGAAACCCTAGACTGCCTCGCGATTGGTTACTGCAAATTGAGAGCGGTGGTAAACTATTTGCTCTTTTCTGAACTTGTTGATTTTTCATCTTTAAAACTAGCCATTTAATATTATAATTATATTCAGAATGATTTGGTTTATATTCCATTCGACATGAATATTAAATCTCACGAATTAACGCAAAAATTCATTGATGTAAATTTTATTTTATTCTAAAAATTAAGCAAAATAATTAGGATATGCATCGTGGTGATTTTCTGAGCAATTTTTATTTTAAAAACCTTTTGCCATCGAAATAATTTTTTACTTAGTCATTGCTTGCCTTAGGAAACAACAATAAATTTCCTACGGTCAAAAAAACGGTTGTATTTTCTTACAATCTAATAAAAATGAATCCATTGAAAATGGAATGGTTTCCTGAGATGCTACTAAAATGATGAGGATCATCTAATTTTCATTTTGGTTCATTTTCTTTTACTATTAGCGTAAAAATACTGTTCATTACCGGGCTTCATTCGTTCACTTAATTCACTTTCATTTACATAATATGGTTACAATCTATTTATATAAGTCTATCCACGATTTTCGAAGAACTCATACTGAATTTATATTAATTCCCTTTTAAGCTACTTTTAATTTTTGACAAAATCTACGCACATTTTCCATTGAAATTTCTGTATAAAAAAGTTTTTATTTTGTAATGAAAGGCCTTTGCTACAAAAAATTCGTTCATTCACATTTACTAACTTATAACTAGCATAGAATTGGCGGAAATTTTTAATTTTACTGTTCTTCTTTGTACCATTCATTTATAACTGTTATTTTGGTTGCAAATCTCTCGAATTGTTTCTATTTTACGCTATATTAGTAGTTTTTTCCAAGCCCCTCGGTATATTACTTCCATTTTTTTTTATTTATCCGTATTTTGAGTGTAAAAACCTAGAAAAATGGACTGTTTTAGATGTAAAACATAACGCGGTGCATACATAAACTGTAATTATAAATCATCTTATCAAAATTCTTAGCTCTGCTTTTTAAATTAATAATTATTAACACCGTAACATCTTTATAGTTTCACTTTCCTCAGCGATTTACAAATCATCTCTGCTGATGATGCGACATTCAATGAATTTCCTTTGGTGAACCATCATCTAGAATGGAAAAATTTGCCTTCCTGTTATTAGCAGTTACCATTTTAAAAAATTAGTGATCATATTTGAGCAACAATAATGAGCAAAGAATAATTGGTTATGACGTCAGATTCTCATGAATGAGCAACACTCTTTTCATTCATGAATATGATTGTGGACAGTGATTCTCGGTATTAGGAGAGGCTCATACAGAAAGACCAAGAATAACTTTTCTGTTCAACGGCAAAATTTCATATAGCGTTCTTCGAAAAATGAATCAATTAATATCGTCGTAAATTCCAAAATTTAATTTCCATCAACCCAGTGTATTATATTCCCCATAACCTCTATGGCTATCCCGCGTTTTAATGTGACAAGCAATTTTGAATAACAAATATCTTAGTAGTTCAAGAAAGCAAATTTTTCCAATCTTTATTTTCAATATGCGTCTTTGTATTTTTGAGAGTGGTCTCATAAAGAAAGGCGTTGGAAGATGTTATTTAGCGGTTAAAAATTCGATAAGTTCGAAGTTCTTGTGTTCTTCAATTTTGACTCAACTATCAATTTATCTCGACATTATTATTTATTCAAAATTCACTCTTGAAGGAATAATCATCCCCAATTTTCTATTAAATACACACAGGGGATATTATTAAGTTGTTTCCCATAAATTTTAAGAAATGATGCACGAAGCCTAGAGATTACTGTTAATTTCTCAGAAAACCCATTGGCTCTAACACGTACTTGGTGGAACTTATGGAATGATGAACAGAACCACTGAGTCAATTGACAATAACCAGAATCAGTTAATTTGCAATATTTTTGCTATTCCTGTACGTCATGGATAGAACTATTCGATGTTAAAGAAGGTAGTGAAAGGCAACAGATGAATTTGAATGAGGATGAATCACTCGAAAACTTGTCTAACGAAGCAACTCGGCTCAGCCATCAATTTTAACCATTATCGTCCCAAAGAAAGCGCCTTGGAACGGTTTGGTGAGTGTCTCATTTTTACCTCCTCCCTCCACCCTCTCCCCTGCCCCGTCAGCGCCATGCTCGCGCTGCCAAGGGTGAGAGAGCGGAGGGAGAAGGAACTAACGAGGAAGAGGCCAGCTCCCGGGGAAAGGGGACGGGGTGAAGGGTGCGGCGGGCGCCCTCTGTACGAGTCCCTTTCCCTTCCACCCGACCACCCCCCCTCCCTCCCTCTCTCACACCACTTAGTCCCCATGCTCCATTTGGTTCTAAGGGTTCAAGGAGAAAAAGGGGGGGAGGCACCTCCATTTTATTTTCCCACCCTCCCCCTTCATATATGCACACTCCCCCTCCTTTCCCCTCCTCCCCCTTAAACCCCACCCCTGTACCAACACCGCTCCCCCCGACTTCTTCCTTACAATCGCCTCTCCCTTCACCCACCTCTTGAATCCGCCCTCTTCCCTCCCAACTCCTTTCGGAAATGGAAACCCTTCGGCTCGAGGAGTTTGTTTGCTTTCATTAATAAGTGGTTCTTATCCGGTCCCCGTTCTCAGTAGGCCATTGATTGTTTTGCTTTTATTTCGGGGAGGGGTTGGGGAATTGGGTGGAGTCTAGAGAATCGTTAAGTAGGAACGATAGCGCGTTGAAATGACGCATGTTATCGGTCGGGATTACACGGGTTGACCCACTTTTGATCCGCTCTGACCGCTAATAATAATGCTCTCGTCAGCGGGAGCTTAAAAACCAAAAACCACCTCCGCTCAAGCGTCTGTAATTAGCGAAATTGGAGCTGAGGTAATGCGCAGATTTAGTTCGGCGTGATAATCGTTAAAAAGTTAAGTCATTGCCATTCTGTTTCCTGTTCATGTAGCGAAAGAGTGAAAATTGGCGTTGGATTAGGATCCTCTGAGGGAGAATTATGCAAATTGAACTGAAAAAATGTATGGATGGAGTTTTAAAGCATTTTTCTGTGGGAATTTAAGACTTTATGTTGCACCACAGTTTTTTTAATTTTAAATCCTAAATTTAGCCCGAGATGAAACATTTATAAATTACTTTTTTCTTACATATTACTGATATAAACTCTTGATAGCCGGAAGAAAAGATAATCTTGAACTAATGGCGTTATTTCGGAAGAAAATTTGATAGTGGTATGCAAATTAGACGGCGTATTTTCATTTTTATGGTATCATTTACATTCAAAAGGCAGCAATAAAGTACTCCAAAGTATGCTTAAAGAAAATAACCCAGTCGATCTGTGATAATAAGTGAACTCCTCTCGAAAGTATGATGTACCCTGCATTTTAATAAGTATATTGCTAAATAATGCTGTGCAGAAATAAGATAACATGCTTCTCATTGTTAATCTCCCAAAATTAATTTGAAAACTCCATACGTAGATAATGATTATACCAGTATGCATATCTTTTAATTCAATCCACCAAATCTGTCAACTGGCAATATAAAGCCAATTTTATTCATCCTGCTAAAACTTAACAATTGAAAATCTACTTTTCTCGCAAATAGTGTTCTTACGTGTTTCATAACTCTGAGCTGAATGTGCCAGGACAAAAATTTAACCGCTAGCATTTTAATTTTTTTACCATTGAATTTTCCCACATTTTATTTAATATTCACTTGGTGATACTATATTTTCGGAGTTTGACAATAGATTAAACCTCAGGGTTTTCGTTCTCGGAGCGTAACTTAAATGACAGTATCAAGTAAAAATGAAATATTATCTCCGTATAAAAGATATTCACGATGAATGTAGTTTTCTTATTAGTTACCCTATATTTATCGACGTAGTTTTATCTAAATATTTAAATATCAAAATTGTCTGGATAAGTTTAAAATTTGACTCTCTGCAATCATTGAAGAACTTAGCGAAATAAATCTTATATACATCTCCCAATGGATAAATATTGACGGTTCAGTTATTGGAAATGACGTTTTGGCCACATTTCGATTGCTTTTTTTCCAACTGGAAAACTATCAAACTTAGAAATCCAAACATTATGTTTTTTAGATTAAAATCAAGTCATTTTTTTAATATCATAATTTTCAATTAATTTTTAAAGATAGATGTTAAATCTGCTTGGTGTTAAGCCCGTTAGAAATATTAAACGAAGGTCATTCGAGTTTAGGAACGAAAAACAAAGGACTCTTGTAGCTGAACATCATCCTCAGTATACAGATATCACCAGTATGAATGAGGCTTTCTATATGGAACGGTATTACCAAAATGGATATACCAATGAACACATTTGGTGGTCAAAATTGGGCAAGTGCTGATTATAAGCGATATGAGCTTCTGATCTGATAAGTATATCAGGTAAATTATCTGGTCACTAATAAATGATAGACGGCGATTGAGAAACACTAAGTGTATATTGTCACAATAAAAATAATGCAAGAATAAATTTCCTGTTATGAAAAAAGGCAAATAATGCAAAGGGAATCGAGTGTCTATTGCTTCGATTCAGAGCCATGAGGATGAATTTTCATAGCCACTCTCTCAAATAGCAAGGTCTAATGACTATAGTTTAAAAAATTCTCCTTAAATAAAGTCCGAATAAGATAATTTGATAATAGTAACACATAAAACGCATTAAACCAATTGTTTGCACTTAAGGCGATTAAGCCAATAGCGTTTACTGTGGTTTGCTCAAGTTGAATTCATACTTACCCACCCATTGTTACTAAATACAATTATAAACAGACAGGGAAGTGTTTTACCGCACCCAAGACCACTCAAATGCTTTCTGCACTGCGCTTTTGTTTCAGGGAACGTTAATCTGTAAGAAGACCCCGCACACACGCCCTAAGTAAGCAGGCAAGCCGGGCTCGTCAGAGCAAACAAACGAGAATTCCTCACCCAACCCCTCCACACCGCGGTTTCGAGTTGTACTGCACACCTCGGAGAGATATATGCTCAGCGATTCTCTCTTCTCCAAGCTGTTTACCGCCTCCCAAAGCTCGTCTTAACTTCAAACAACCCATGAAGCCTTCAGAAATTTTTTCGCTCCCTTGCCTGGTATAAAAAACTCCTCGGTAACCAAGGTTGCCGTTCGAGGTGTAGTGCTCCCGTAGGGCCATCCATACCTCAGTGACCGGATCTTCTCCGTGGTTCCTTCCAGTGATCTTCTCTCCGTGAAGAAATCGGATGTTCCCTATCGGTTAACGCTTTTTAGGGCTAAACCGACCTAGGGAATCGTTTAGATCCTCTCTCTATACATATTAGATGATGACGGGAGATTTAACCGGAGATGTTTGCTCATTTGCGAATGTATTTTTATTTACGCCGTGTGTTTTGGAGAGGGGTCATAGCAATCCATCAGAGAAACTGTACCGGAGATGAAGTTAAAGTTTAGAGAAATAAAAATATTACACGTTATATCTTTCACCCATAAGTAATTAGAAGAGTAAACTAAGTTACAAGGGGCGTTATCCTTCATGAAAATTCCTCCCATATGCAAATCGTGGAGCAGAATACCTAATGAAAGTCATTTCATGATAAAATTCTTGTCATTATTGAGCATTCCTTTGGAATACCTATCAGAGAATGAACTTGATTCCCATGATTTTTGGGTGATGTCCTACCGCTGGAAAAATCCGCCTGCTTTCCCAGCCCTCTACTTCAAAACCATCCACTCCCTTTATTCAAAATTTAAGCATGCCTTGCTGTCTCTCATATTGTGGAAATTAGTTTGGGTGTGTGAAAAACGGAGGAGTTGTGGTCTGAAAAGATTCTCATCCTGATGAATTTAATCCGCTGGTTAATTGAAGCGTTTTGTCTACGGAAAATGAGGGTTAAATAAAAAGGCAAACATTTTATGATTTTCATCCCTCTGAATGTATGGTTCAGACCTGATTCAATTCGGATATCATTTCAAGTAACTTTTGAACTTGTTTTTATAATAAAATACCGAAAATAATCTCCGAAGTTACCACTAGAATCCAGGCCAGAACTCTAGATATGGCTTTTATCACCAAATAAATTTTCCATTGTTCCAGGTATTAATAAACCCATCGAAAACTCCTCCCCATTCTCCATACCCTCCAATCATCCAATCATACAAATTCCTCTCACCCGACCCTCCCATCGTCGGCCCCTCACACTCCATCTATGTTCCCTCTCTTATACCATCACCACTCTCCAATCTCCTACTCTCACATCTCCCGCTCCCCCGCTCTTGATCTCACCCAGGGTACAATACTTCTTACTATCTGATGAAGATTAAATGATCGCCGAAGCGTTAGTAAACCCCCGTGTGAGTCCCGTTTTCGTGGTTTTCTGCATACCAATATTTCCCACTATTC
Organism: Hetaerina titia; assembly: GCA_037158775.1. NCBI lineage: Eukaryota > Metazoa > Arthropoda > Insecta > Odonata > Calopterygidae > Hetaerina > Hetaerina titia. The sequence goes on along the minus strand of CM073771.1, from coordinate 28,016,676 downwards.
TGAAATATTGTGCGTGCAATATATACCATACCCAGTACATTTTCCCTTCTTTATCATATCATATATTTTGTCCGAGACATTTCCTCTTTCTTTTAGCTGAGAATTCTCTAAATCGACGTTTAATCTCATGCGTCAAGGACCTGGTTTCAGAATTACAACGCGCTATGTTTCATGTATAACGTTCATGTTAAGCCTGTCCTTCACAAATTTAATTGGTCCACTTGCTGACAATCTTTTAATTTTGCAAATAAAAATGATAAAGTATATTTTTGATTTCTTGCGAGATGAATGATAAATGCTGCCTCTCATTTGGACGGAGACAAACTCTTTATCAATCTTGTTTCATTCAATCTTTTCATTCACCAAAACGGGTATTCCTTGAATCTCACTGTAACTCAAAGGACAAACCAAGTATCAAATGTCTTCTTTATTTATTGAGTACGACATTTTACAATAGTATCTTGATAAACTAATAATATAAGGTTTTTTGAAAGATAGATGACGCCGATGCTTTGTGTATTTCTATTCTATGCAATACCCAAGGAAGAATCAAATAACTTTGCATTTCCACAGAATAGAATTGTTACCGACAACTAGTTTTGCTACACTGTAGCACCATATATGGTAATTCAGATGATACTATTGATAGTACATACGCCATAAATGCGGGAAAAAATGATTTGCATTGTTCATTCTAGAGTGAGAGTCATGCATTATGCCTAGAGCGAATATTCTTCGAAACCCAACCTTTCATCTATTCCTCTTCATCCGTAATTTCTTACCTGAAGGCACGACCTCAGCCATCTGAGAAAGAGATACTGTGAATTAGTTTTTAAAAAATGCAGTCAAAATACCATTATGACGTAAATGGAAAAAGAAAACCACCTTCACATCAAATAGGTGTCGCATAAGCGATAGGGCCATGAGATTTGATGGCATTTTGCAGTTAGCCCCCGGGTTCATCGACTCCTTAGTGGCCATATGGACGCGCATAAAGGTTGACGTTGTCTAACCGTATGCTTGTAGCCTCAAGACTTTTTGCCAACACATGCAGCGGGATATCGAAAATTGAAATTGCCTCATCTCATTACACCGCGAAGCGAAGAATATTACCCGTTGGCTCAAAACCCGCAATGCGATACTTTGCATCGCCCATTGCATTGAATAGATACACAGTAGCGTCGAGAAGCCACTAGAGTAAGTCATTCTAGCATAGTAGAGAGAGAGAGGGATGGAGAAGGAGATACGCCATCGTCTCCGCGCGCTCACCCGCCGTCGGTCGCCGGCGAAACATCCCCCTCGCTTCACCTCCCCACCCTCCCCACTCCCGTCTAGCGCCTGCCGCACCCAAACTCTAGCACCTCGACTCGCGTGTCGATATCCCAGAGCACGTGGGTGCAGGTGAACTGGGGAGGTGTAGAGGGAATTGGGGGTGATTGTGAATGTGGCGGCGGTGATTTTTTTATTTTGAGGATGCCAGACGACGGCGGCAGATAACACTCCAAAACCGTATAGGACCCTCTTCCTTCTGCAGGGTGGGGATTCTGGTTCGGTTTAACGTGGATGAGCCCTTGTCAACCATCCTTCCTGTCGAGAGGGTAATCTCTTTTCCTTCTCCAATCTATTTTTTTTAATATTTGTCATTTTTTCATTACCCTGGCATACCCCTTCTGCTCTCTTCCGCCTCGTCATTTTCGCCAAACCACAGGCGGTCATATTTTTCATCAATGACAACACGGATCAACCATCAGGACCAACGCGTCATCTCTCGGTCGGAGGAATTCCGGAAGGCTTCAAAAGGATCGTTTACGCCGTTATTCTCCGAATACCAACGCAAAAAGAGCACGCCGACGCTTCCATCTCTCGATGAGCTATTATCCAGTCGACTCCATTATGCTCTGAGGAACGTTTTGTGATGTGGGGGCGACGATAAAACCGTCGCTCTCAGTCCCTGAAAGCCGTATTTGAAGATCATTTTTTGCCAAGTTCCATGGAGATTTTTTCCTTCGCGTTCAATATTGTCTTTATTTGGTTTTATTTTTCACTAACTGAATTGGGGGAATATTTTTAACGACTCTCAAGGATCCGATTGCGAAAGTTTGCGTACGGCTCAAGATTAAAAGGGAACACTTTCAATACCATACTTTATACATTTAAGTTGCTGTTTGTTTTACAGGGTTGGTCTTTTACAGCATAATTCACGCCATATAACTCTGTTCGTTCTTATTCAATTGTCTGCGGAGCATAATTTCTTTCACTCCATGCTCCCATGCTCTTCTTGATCTTATTTGCCTTCTGCCAGCGAGTTCCCAATTTCATATTTTCAAGGGCCTTCGTTCCTCAGTAGTTCATATTAGATATCCGTATCAAGACAAGTGTTCTTCTTTCTATTCAGCCTGGTATAATCTTCAATGTTTCTTCTTTTTTAATTAATAATCAAGAATGTGCTGTAATCTTGAAACTGCATTGCTCCTTCCCATTGCATCCATCTATAGGCTTGTGCATTGACTTTCAAGTCTTTTACTACTCCTCCTACTTATAGAGAATAATTTCCACTAGGATGAAGTGTAATATATTTTTTTATCTTTATCTGCATTTTCATGCTTAGCTCTGTCATATTAAATTACTTGTTGTATTTCCCGTGCGTAATGGTCCTAGCTTATTCGCTGGCCAATGTCCTATTCTCCACTCGGCTGTATGTTAAAGGCAAACTTCATAAACATGTCATATATTTGAAAATCTTGCATGTCGTGACAATGCTCTCATCAATATCCAAATCTTTTCCTTTAGTCTATACAACAAAATATCCCATCCGCTGAAATTTGATCTCTAAACACCATATTTTCTATATTTCTTACGGTTTCCATGTCATGTTATGAGCATCATGCATCAAAATATGGAAAACGTAATATTGTCAGTTTTGGATATTGAAATATACCAAATAAAAAAAATGTAAAGCATCGGATTCAGGTGTTATTTCCAAAGAACTGACTAAGCGTAGTCTGTTACTCGCGAAAGAAACGTTGAAGAGTGGCTGTAATCGACGTTTAAAGTTCAAATGCGAAATATCCGAGGAATGAAAGTACCCCTGGATTACACCAATGCGCGAGAAGGGAAGTAAACAATTGCATTACTATACATGGATCAGCGTAATACAAGTAAGTTCAAATGAAAGGCCATGTGGGCGAGAATTTAAGCTAGGGTGGAGGGAGAATAAATGGGTACGGAAGAGCCAGCTGTTATAGAGCACCTTGGCTCCTCTGGTTATAGGCAGATCCTGCATGGAATATATATATATATATATATATATATATATATATATATATATATATATATATATTTGCACATAGAAATAGACATATAAGGAAAGGGGATAGGAAAACACATAAAAGACCAACACAGGAAAGGTGGGGAAGGCGGTTTTGAGCAGATCACAAATGTAAAAATATTTCCTTATCCGGAATATTTTTACATTTGTGATCTGCTCAAAACCGCCTTCCCCACCTTTCCTGTCTGTGTTGGTCTTTTATGTGTTTTCCTACCCCCTTGCCTTATGTGTCTATTTCTATGTGCGAAAATAATATTTGTTCGCCGTATGGCGGGATTTTCAAGTTTGAATTTATGTATATATATATATATATATATATATATATATATATATATATATATATATATATATATAAACCATAAACAAAGCAAAAATCCGAAGGTCGGTTGATTGGTAATGATAGAGTTCACCCAGTACTAAGTCCGACTAAGATGTGTGAAATTCACACATCGGGGTAGGGGAGGCCAGTTCCTTTCCCTGTGCCGGATATAGTTTCCCAGGAAGATCTGGTACCCGAAAATCTCATGTCTTGGGTGGAGCAGAGGGTGCCCAGAGAGACTTGCCAGGAAATCGAATGCGGGCCCTCCAGTCAGTAGTCCTACGCTCTGCCCCTGTAATACCACAACCCCCATACACATATAATTATACGCATGTATGTATATATGTTTGTATATATTTAAGAAAACAGATAAAAAAGCGTTGTGCGTAGAACTTAGGAACGAATTTGGTTGTTATAAATTTATTTCTTCTTATACCACCGATTCTACGCCTAAAATAATGTTATTTTGGACAATATGGAAATAATATTAAACTTAATATTCATAAAAATATCATAAAATAGCACCTTACTTCATTTTTTCAGAGATATTTTTGAAAAAAACTGTAATCTTTGGCATCAATGATAATCCTTAAAATATAAACTTTTAAGGAAAGAAGATGAGTGATATTAATTAATGGTTAAATCATAAGTATGACTTTTGGAATTCTTATTGGTAACGAATAATTCTATCCCTGAGTCGTTACTAGTAGCATAAAGCAGTGAGCAAAATTTTTTAGACACCTTCTCTTTTTTTGTCATCCCGGAGTAATGGTTCTTAAAGTTATGTTTTAGCGAAAATCCTGTGTAGTGTGTCTGAAATCACCAGAGAAGGATCAAATGATGAATTGCACTTTTGGAATATATTCACATTTTTAGCCTATATCCCAAAACAATTTCGATTCATACTGAATAGATTCAAAAATATATGCCTACTTATTTCACTGAGTTCCGGAACCAAAGATTTCACCTCGATGCTTGCCTTCATGTTTGAACTTCAATCATCTTGGATCGAGGAAAAATATCTCACGAAAACTTTTACGGACGACAATTTTTAAGTCTTTTCATAATTTTTTCCCTTTCTCGAAACGGAGCCAACCGAAATCCCTTCTCCCATTCGTCGGAATGCTGGAGCAATAACGTCATTCCCTGTTCCACCTCCCCTTCTCTCCCCCGCCGCGCCGCATAACTATCTCTCTATATTCCTTCCAGGAAATGGTTCCCCTACATCGGCACATGGCAGCCGCGTAAAAAAGTCGCACCCTATAGATAAGTACCTGCCGGTTCCGCAATCTGGTCCCATACTGCCCCATTTTCCCGGCAACGGTTCCCCGCAGGGTGAGAGAGAGCGGAAGCGGGAGGGATCCGAAATGCCCAGTGCGCATTTCCCCCCAGCCCTCCGAACTCCCTTTCCATCCCGCACTCCTTCCTTTCCCACTTCCACCAATATTTCAGCAGCTACCTCGGCTTCCGTAAAGAGAGTGCGAGAGGGAGAGAAAGAGAGAGGAAGGGAGTGAGAGAGAGTCTCATTCCTCCCGCCGAGGGTCCTAGCCATTTCCCTCCCCCGCTACTTTCTCATTTACGGCCGCTGCTTTTAAGATGTTGCCCGAGCGTGCCTCTGAATGGTTCGGAGAAGAAGCGGAAAATTCTTACGTGTCGCAGGGGGGTGGGTTTTGTAGGCAGCAGAAATGGAGGAGAAACGAGGAAGGGGATTTTTTAGGAAGAAAGAGAGAGGAAAGTGTGTTTTGTGCGGAATGGACGTTAAAAGAGTAAATCTACTTCATTGTGGGTCAGAGAATTCGTTTGGTACATTTTTCACGTGCATTGAAATGAGTTGAATTGGAAAAAAAGTCAACCTAAGTCTCCAGGCAAAAAGATTAATGAAATAGGTTAGGTAAGGGCTCATTAGTTCATAATTCCCGGGGCGTGTGGACATAACGCATTCTCAGTTGTGGAGAACACTTTTTTACCCAATGTCGCCTGCGATTTTTCAGAAAACTCCACTTAAATGTGTTTATCTGGGGATGGCGGACTGGCCTGAGGTATCACCTAAATTTGAACCCGGGGCTTTCAGTAGGTGAATTTTTTACGTACTTTAAGGACTACCATGCCATACTTTTTTATTTTTACTTTTTACTTTATTTACTTTTTTATTTACGTCTTAATTATACTTCCATAATATTAATGAGCGGAATATAAAGAAATCTTAATAATTACGTCCATATTCGGCATCAATAAAAAACCTGTGTGTTGCAGGCGTAAAATTGCATGATGTTGCAATTTCACAGTTTGTACAATATGAAAATGTGCTATTTATAATAACAATACGTGCTATTTATGTAATATTACAAGCGCAGTAATACATACCAATGAGCATTTCAGGATCGCATGAAACTAATTGAGGGGCTGATCCAATGAAATATTTTTGTAATGCATATTATTATTCCGTAAAGGTAATGAAAAAATATTAGGAAGGACTTCCATACGCAGAGTAGTACTACGTGCATCTGTTATGAATCTTTAAATGGTGGTGGGGAAATTCAATGAGAAAATTTAAGAGAGATATTATTTCGCTCTATATTGATCTCATTTGGAATATGCCGCAAGTATTTGGGATCCTTGGGCGAAAGTTTGGCATAAAGAATTAGTTTAGAAAATCTGCCAGATTCGTCAAATATTGTTACAATTAGAAAACGAGTGTGACAGAGCTTTAAGGGGAATTAGGCTGGGAGCCGCTTGAGATGCGAAGAGAAGAAGCCAGATGAACTTTTAGCAAGGTTCGGAACTAATGAGTTTACCAATGGCACAAAATGAATTATTATGGTCCACACTACTTAGATCATATCATAAAGATAAGATAAGGTAAATAGATATCAGTACGGATAGTAACAAATGCTTGTTCTTTCCCCAGACAATCAGGAATAATAATAGTAAGAAATCAAAGATATTATTGAAATAGTAAGGACATCCTACTTACAAGTCAGGACAAGATTAAGTGTAGCTAAGACATAAGGTATATTCATGGCAGCATGGACATGTGAGTTGATAATATATGTATCTGCATGCATGAAAGTTAAAAAGGTTTTCGCATAAATATCGCTTTCGCCTTTGTGGGTGTCGATTTGCATGAATGTGTTGGTTTTGTAAGTGGTTTTATTCTTTTCTGCTGGTGGTAACCTAACACCCCCGTTACACGACCTTACAGCGTCTTGCGGGGCATTATGCAGATGTATTACCTGTTGTTCTAAGAAATAAGATGAAGAGGGTGTGGACGCAATCTTTTGAGATCTAGATCTTTTAAAGTATGAAGAGAATATTTTGAACATAAAAGGAGGCACATGCTGAAGTTTTAAGTATTGTGGGGGATATCCAGAAAGGACAAAAATAGTGGATGGAGGAAATATTGAAAGGTCGTGATAAAGGGGGAACTTTGGGTAAGATGAGTAGAGGAGTAAGGCTAGAGACTAGGCGACTTGGACAGCGTGGAGACAGGCAGAAGTGACGAAGAAATGGAGGCATTAAAGTAGGATATGCAAATGGAAGTTTTCGCAGATATGCAGACATGAAAAGTCGTCGCGGACCGTTAAAAAATCTAGTTTTGATATTAAAAAAAGCTTGACTGAAATGACATCAATATGTGTTATAATACAACAAAATGGTTTCATGATATCTACCTTGGAGAACGACGAAGAACGGAGAGAATGGAGAATTAAGGGAAAGAAATTTTAAGTTCCAAGTTGGGAAAGGGAGAACACAGATGGAAGAAGACGCGAGCATTTGCTACGATCCGAGGGCAGCAGCGAGAGCCCTTTCTTCCCGAGCTCATCTCACAGCCGCTAACCACATTCGGCCGACACTCGCGAGAATGTGCGGAAGTTGAGGAAGAATTTCAGTTGTTCTCTTTCTCCGTGGGCCTGCCTAAACTCTAGCAAAACCGCCGCATCAGTCAGGCGGCATATAATGCAATGTGCTGCTGCGGTGGATTGCTGACGCCCGTTTAAGTAGCTGAAGTAATGGGTTCGTATTATTTCAACCCCACGCCTTGTCGTAGAGATGGGACGGAATTACATTTGGATCGTAGGTTCGGGTTTTGTCCTTTTGCTCCTTGCGCACCATGTAAGAGTGGAAAGCTTGAAAAAGCAAATGAAGTATTTACACGTATACCTGTATGAAAATATCTCTTAAATTTTGCTCATTTCTTTAGTGCAATCTTATTTTTTCCTTGGATCCGAATATGGAATGACTGAAGTCTTTATTCTTACCCACCATAAGAAAGCTCTTCCACACCCGGAACCCTTTTCTTTCTCGCATACGTTTTCTCTGCCCACTCTTTTGAAGAGGAAGCTTCTTAAAATGGAATAATTTTTAATAGACAATTCCATTTGGCATTTTAATAAAGAACTTGTTTTAAGGTATATGTTTTTGTATATTTTTGCAAGCAAGGAAAAATATTTCAATAAAAAAAAGGATTACATGTTAGAAAAACATTAAAATTATGATAAACTCTTAGTCCTTCCAAATCAATACTCTTTTAGATCTACATAAGTTGTCTTATAAATAAAGAAATAAATTTTACAAGATATTCACAAGGTAGTACATATTATTTCAAATAAATATCATATACTATATTACTCCCTCCCTTCTTACTTCATTTGCATTTTCAATTGAGCATTGAAATTTCAAAGTTTCCTTTAGTGCTAATTCACGTTCTTGTGTTTATTTGCATCACTCAAATATTTTTTCTATTATAATGTTGAGTCGGTCAACTGGAAATTTTCTCATCTGTTAAAAAATATTCACGAGTCCAGATGTCCACTATACAATTAGCATCACAGTTTATGCGAATCCTCACCAATACAATATTTTTCTCATCTGTAACCGCAGTAATGTGAACGAGGATCATAAATTAAATTTAATATTTAAAATAACCATTCAGGCATAATAAAATGGATCGACTCAAAAGGGCTTTTAAATATATGGTTTTCAATAAGTGATGTATTATTGCGTGTGAAACTGACGTTATGAACATAAAAAGAAGTTTGAGCCCTTCAAGCATCAGGAAAAACAACTTCGTCTTTTTTGATAAAAGTGAACCGTTTCCTTAGAAGTTGAATCAGGAGATTTAACGGTGATCAATAATCTAGCATAGCCATTTCATCTTCCTTCTTTCGATAAGTTCTTTTTTGAACTGAAATAAATTCGCAGGTTCCCGTATTTTTCCAGTTAAATTTAATCAAGAAGGAAACTGCACTTAATAACTATGTTCAATGTGAATTAAATTAGTGATAAATTATTGAAATTTTTGTAATTTGTCGGGTAACAGATCTTCCTGGGAAACCATAATCGGTCCAGAGTAATTAAGTACCCCCCTACTCTGAAGTGTCAATTTCACGTCACACGCCGTTAGGTTTAGTTTTGGGCGAACTCTACCGACACATATGAAACCGACCTTCGGGTTGATTACTGTTTTTATGGTTTTATGGTCGTTGGAGCCAATAGCGTTCTCCCGTATTAGTGTCATATTCAGAGTTTTATTAACTACAGAAGAATTCAAGTAGGACATTTTTTCACTCTGGGTGAATTTTTCATTACAAAATTTGATAGATGAGCATAATAACATCAAGCCACAGTACATTTGCTATTAGAAGTCATTAAAAATGATTAGACTTTCTTATGGTATAACAACCTTCTCTCGACAAATTTCGTGTTTTTTTATATTTAGTGCTTTAACATTTAATTATTAACAATTGTGGGTTTTTATAACTACACCACCACGTAGCGCACATTTTTATTTCTTCCTTATTACCCAACCTTAAGATAATTTCTATAATTTTAAAAAAGATCCATACGCTTTAATGTATACTATTCGCTAGAGATAACTCGAATCTTTAAAGATAAATTGAAATTTTATTCATAAGTAATTTTTATGCTCAAAAAATGAATTTCGATTGCAATAAAAACTGCCATATTGTAGTAAAAGTATAGGAAAACTTCCACCTTTGGTTTTGTGGAGTAAAACTAATAAGTTCCAAAATCATATAAATATAAACTACTACCCAATAGTCCCAATATAACGACAAAAAAAATTATGAGAATCTCATTTTGTCAAATTTAAGACGATGGCTCAAGATAACGATCCATAAAAGCAATCATACGAGTAACTGCCTTAACAGTGTAGGAAAGAAATCTCCCAGTCTTCGAATACAATGACAATATTTTAAAATTTACTGCGTTATTTAATGTTTCAATTCGCATAAGGCTCATCAGGGCACATAAAAATATTTATGTTAACCACCAAACGTATTTTGATACAATTTTCACTAGAATTACATTGTAAAACTAAAGAAAAATAAGTACCACATAAATACTAGTATGATAATATTCTTCTTCCTTTTTAATACAACGGAAAAATGCAATTTCAGTTGTCAGTATTAAATAATATTTGTATTATATTTGGAATGTGTAATTGAAACAATTTTCATGTTTTTTCGATCAGTTATGACAGAAGATCTTTTGAAAAAAAACTATTTCAGTTGGAAAAGAATAATGATCATCCTGATCGCAGAAAATAACTTTTTCTGATAGAGTTATTAAATTGAAAATTGACGCTTTATGAGTATGTCATTGTTCGATTTAAAGTTTTCATTTCTCACGAATTAATACTTTTATGTAATGATACCTAGGATCAAGCTAGATTAATATCTCAATGTTTTTCTAGCTCTTAATTAAATATCTGTTCCTATAGTCCTTGTTAAAATACGTTAATGCAATTGAAAGTTTCAAACATTTGACAGATCGATTGCAACAAGATCTCTGCTCTTAACATCCAAACACAAACGCACAATACCCGTGACATCACTTTCCTGTCATTTCCCGTGCGCCATCGAGTTTTCCGTTTTCAATTGTGTGCAGGCTCAGCTGTTTCTACCGTCCGCCTTGCAGTGGCAGGCACTTCAATGCGTATCCGAAAGAGACTCCTCGCCGAATAAACAGATAAAGTGGAGTAGAGGAAGAAAGTTTGGAAAGAGTGGAAGGGAAATACTTTGGAAGCGGAAGGGAGATGAGAGGAGTTTTAAGGGAACGGCGCAAGGGAATGGTCGGATGGGAACACGAACACTTTGTAGGGACACTAACACACTCACAAACACGCAGTTTATTCGATTCTGCCATCCGCTTACACCCTCACGGAAACTACGGAAGAGCAACGCCATAGTACCGTGAAAACGGAGGGCAGACTTGAATGAGCTGAATTTGTTTCGGACACATTAAGTAGTTCACCCATTAGTGTACACGTGTACAAGAGTTTTCTGTATAGATTAGTGAGTGTGTGTATATATATATATATATATATATATATATATATATATATATATATATATATGCATATATAATATATATATATATTCATTCACAGGGAAATTGATATAAGCAAAAGGTATAGGAACACATATAAAAGACGTTTTGAAAACTCACCCGTTAACCCTCTTGTATTTCTTCAGTGTAGGTCTCCTCACATTTTCTGAACTAATTTTGACAGAATTTGATTAGGAGATTAAATGGTATCTGGCGAAACGTGATGGGACTTCAAATTTTTTTGCAACAAAGGAAATACACATACATTTTTACATGTTTTTTTATGTTCTCAACCGGTTTTATGCACAGTGTGATTGATAATATTACCTTTTATGGAAAAAGGTTGAAAAAATAAAAACTGCGAAATTTGCAAATTCACTTCCTTTTTTGAAACATTTAGATTACAAGCATCTAATTTCGTATTCAAGGAGGATATTTTTTGAGGTCCTCTTTATCCTCTTTTTTGTGAAGCTACGCGATTATTGCTTCTTTCAAAAGCTTTTCTTTATGTCAAACTTGAAGAATTTGCTTGTTTATTCGTGAAATTATTTCCTTACCGTGCTTCAGTATTAATTCCATCCTCCCCGCTCTCCAGCGTAATGTCATCTTCTTGATTATTTTTTTTATTCGGCCATTATGGACTTTTCTAAATTGAGTTGTGCTATAAAATGTCCAAGGGTATGAATCATTTCCGAAAATTCACCTTCTTCTTCTAACAACTGAAGAAAGTATCTTCAGCATGTTTGTAAGACTCTTTGCTTCTCTAGAAACAACTTCTCCATCCACGCAAAAAACAATTTGGCATATAGCCTCATCTAAAAAACTAATGGCCCTATGAAAGTCTTATAGGGTCTTTCCCTTATAGCCTTGTACTTTTTCAAGGAGAGTTTGGGTGAATTTTTCTCCTTTTCGGTACTTTTCATTTGTTTCGTTTCTTAACCATTTGTGCTGCAACTTCTTTTTTTCAGATGGATTGTTTACCTATTTCTCCTTCTAGAGACTTTTTTCTTCAACCAGTTCTCCCCATTCTTTATTAAATAATCATTTGCCTTTTACTTCTTTTAGTTTTGCCACACACTCCCTGTGTTATTTTTATGATTGAATGCCACTTAACTTCAACAGTGGCTTCAACTTCATTTTTTTTCAGTTTATTTAAAAATCTGGAAATTATTTGAAATCTTTAGCCTATACTCATCTTCTTCGTCTCTAACTCTAGGTTCCTCAGTCTGTCAGTAGAATTTTTGATTTTTCTCTCCTCCACTGCTGCCCTCTGCATCACCTCTACTAAAACTATGTAGACGTATGAAATACATTCCGCTCATTTTCACTTAACTGCGCGTGTATTCTTGTTCTCATCCTACCCTTCTAACTAGGACTAGATATCTCTATATATGACTTATGATTAGAGATTTATTCATTCACCCAGAAGTCAAGACCCGACCCAATCTTAATAAATAGCTGTTCGTCATCTCTATCTCTCTCAATCGGTTTTTGGAATCAACGGTGTCTAGCATCAAGATATGTATCATCAGAAGAAACAGGAATATGTATATGACACTAACGTAAAAAACGCGAATTGAGTGAGTCATGGCTTTTCGAGTCAAGTTAATTAACCATTTAAAGAAAAAGATCCCCATGAGAGAGCTTTTACTGTAATTTACGAACTCCACGAAATTTCCATTCATACCATTCGCGAATTTTATTCGAATAAATACTCAAAAATGAAATATTCTGTTTGCACGCTTTGAGCGAGGAGTATTAAGTAGAGCGTACTCCCCGCCTATTTGCTTAAAAGTCTCCCACCCTCCATTGCGAAGAAGGTACAGCTGACACCATTTATGTTATTGGCTAAAGCTTTGGCCAAAAAGTTGAAACGTTTGGTTCGTCAAATTAAAGAATATATTTGGCGAGAAAAAAATTCTCCACAAACGAGCTCTTATGTCAGTAATCGGCTATTACGGTTGAGTTTATGTTCAATAACATGAATTTTCTTTCAGTTTTGTGTCTTTTTTGATTCGGTCCACCGGAAAGTTTTATTGTTAGTCTTAGATTTTAGCCCACACACCAGTTTTCAAAGATGACGAAAATACAAAATATTCACAAGGAAAAAGTAGTGCAATTTGAACTTTTTGATCTATTACTTGCTGAATGTAAATTCATGTATAAAAGGACCAAATGAACGTTACTTTTTCTAAAAAAGTATCTCTTTTTCTTAGAATTAGAAAATCGAGTTTATTTACTTTGCAATAATGTTAAGTTACTGTTCTGAAATCAAATAATTCGCAAAGCATGTTAATCTTTACTGTAGTTAATTAAGTGACTTGAGAGAATTACTTTGGGAAGACTGTTACATATTATGATTAAGCGTGCACTAAGCTTGACATATTCCTGAGAAAAAGTTACAAAATAGCTCCTAGAGCCATCTTCTACTCATGAAATTTTTCCTGAAATTCTATTCGACGTATTTTAATGAACGAATCATTTTGGTTGTAAATGAGAAATGGGAGCACGTTTAAGTTTTTCAGGTACTATTTCTGTTTCAGTTTTCTCGATTATTCTTTTATCAAACAATTTATTCATATTTTAGTGAATTATTCTTTCTTTTGGTAAGGAGAAGACAAATTATGGTTGAAAGCAACGCATCTGCCACCAAAATTTCCCTACGTTGGCTCTGATGTAGGCAATGTTTACATTGCTCGCCTCTTCTATGAAGATTCCCTGCGGAAATATGAGTGTGCACAACCAAATACAAAGAAGGAATTCTGTATTTTGCGTCATATCTTTTCAGCAAATTTCATATATTTATCTCGATTCCCACATATAACTCACACCAACCAAAAACCTTATCTCTTCAACTGTTTTTTATCCTTCCCATGTATTGATATGACAATAAGTAAGGATGAACATGGGATGCAAGAGAAATATCACAAAAACTTTTCATGGGACGGGATTCCTCTGTTTCAATTTAGGTTTTCCCGATGCTGTCCCATCTCATATTTTCTGTCTCCAATCTTCATTCTATACTCTGAAGTCATTGGAAATATTTGAAAGTTGTGTGTGTGTTTAGTCTGTGAAATTTCATGGTAAAGACTTACCTGGGCTGTAATATTACGCACTCTGGTCCAAATTCCAGCGATGCGTATAATCTATTAATCTAAGAGGATTTAAGGGATATTTTTGGATTTAATAACGTCTAAAATTACCATTACCAATATGTCCGACTCAAATGATGAATTGCTTCTGCCCCCCGAGGATAAAATTATCCTCATCGGGGTCATTAAATTACTGGGTTTAATTCCAAATTTAATATAACATTAGGTTTTCTTTGACCAAAAAAGTTATAACTATATTATTGTTCAGATATGAAAATTGCTCACTTAAAGGTTTTCCATATCCACTTCTGCCTACCACATCAAATCAAGGTGATTCTCTGCACCAGATTAATCAGGATATTTCAAGGATCTACCCTGAACGAATATATTACTTTTGGGGTTAGAACTCTGTAGACTTTACCAACATCCTTTCAACCAAACTCCAATTTTTTTGGCTCTAGTTTATTAGTTATTAGTGGTAGTGTGGATGATTGGGAAATCTATTTATTTAAATCAGTATTTTTTCCCGACTATGAGAGATTTACGTAGAGGTATGTCAGACATGACAATTCCGAAATTTAGTTAAAGAAATTCCTACTATTTTATACTGTAATGAGCATAATGAATCTAAGTAACGGCCTGCAGCACTATTTTAATCATTAGGCACTCAGATAAAAAGTCTGGATCAGTGGTTGTATATCTAAACACACAGCCTAACAATAGGAGAACGGGAGTATAACAATCACTGACCTAATACCCTGCATTTAGTATACGAGAATTAAATGACTCATTAATAGGGCTCCCAAATCTTACGTAGAACCGAATTCGGACCATTTGGGATCGCCACTACGGGGAATAATTTAGTGAATAAGACTATTAAAATATTAGGAAAGAAGGAACGCCGCCCAATAGGCCCAAAACAATGAATTGAGCAATTACTGATTATCTTTGTCGAAAAGCAATACGAGTTGACTTTCGTAATGCATGAGTACCGAATAAGTCATGGAAAAAGACTAGTGAGGGAAGAGGACATTTTTTTGTTGCGATAAGTATTCCATCCTCACTGTCTTTCCTTTCTTTTACTACGGATGCCCTCCGTTCCGTTCTCATCTGCCGCTGACGGTCGTATTCTCAAGTCTTTCCGTCTGTACAAACAGCTCTCTCGACGGCGAAATAGAATGACCCGAGAGCCTCCTAGCGACCCAAAAGCTATCCTTGTAGTAGCGAAAAAGGGGTGTAGGTTTGAAGGAGAAATAAAAGAGATCTCCTCCCCATCTCGGACTTCCCTATTTCGGATGCCGACGAGAACGCATCAAATCCACTTTTCCCTTCTGATGCTCCGAGTTTAACCAACAAACCATCGTTAAAGAGATATATAGGTCACACTCCCCTCAACCCAACCCTTATATCGAAATCCTTAAACGTAATCCTCCTCTCATTTCTTTCGCTCTTGCTCAAGAACAACGGGTTACTTGGTGAAATGTATCCTCTCTCACATCGTGACACGGTTCGAATCGGATGATCGGACGAGCATCGTCATTTTAACTATCTCCATGTGCCTACTTATTTATTTTTTTATTTCAATCTCATTAAAATGCGTATTCACGATATTCAAATGCTGTGAGAACTGAGAATGTGCAATTAAACTCAAAAGGTAATCATCCGTTGTTTAAACTGGCTGGATGATTCAGTGATTAAAAAGTTTACGAAGTCTGTGAGGAATTTGTGGTCCAATAGCACTACGAATGAGTAAAATGAAATTAGGCTTATTTTGAGTATTGGGAATTTGGAATAGCGGCAAGATAAGTAGAATGTATTCAAAGAATGTCAAGAAGAAAGTGAGGGGATAAGATACTGGATACACTGTAAGGAAATAAATTGATAATTGAGGACTATTTTGGACGATATTGAAGTAGAAAGTTGCAGCCAGTTGCACCAAAGCGCGTATTATAAACTGCTGGCTCACTCCAAAACGTTTGTGAGCATGAAGTCTTCTAAATAAAAATTTGTTATGATAAGAAAATATTTTTGATTGGATTAATGGCATTAAGAAAACGACGGGCACTTGCTGTCACATAGAATGGCAGAACTTTCAAACCCAAAAAGAATAAGCATTGGGTTACAATCAGTTTTTATGTTTTCGTTGAGTTCATTTATTTTATGAAGTTAAATATTACATTGCAAAATCTACCATGAAACAGACTGGGCACTGATTGAGTGAATAAAACATGATTAGTTATAAAACTAAATAGTCTGGTAGTTACTCGTTGACCGTTCTGGTAGCGAGCCCTCGAATTCACAAAAAGGGGTCGGAAAGTAATATCCAATCGGCCACTTTCTTCACCTTTGGTAAACGGTGGACCGAAACCCCGCACAGATTTATTGCTGGCCAAGTTTTTTCCATTCTTTATTCTTCCTTTCTCTCTCACCTTCCTCTACTCTCACCTAGTCTTTTTTTTCCAGATGGCAGAGAGGATACGTTTTTATTCGCGATGATCCAATTCGTACTTTCTCTCCCTCCCGAGTTCCTCCCAAGTTTTATACGTGAGTTTTTATGACTTGACCCCACAGGCTACCCTCGGCGGATGGGAAACCTTGGACTCCTTGCATACAAATGCAGGCCTTTGGAGAAAATGGGTGAGGCAAAGAGAAAAGTGTGTTCATAAAACGAATAAGGGAAGGATGAGGAGAAGGTATAGGCGAGAGAGGGGGAAGGTACGGAAGGCCATAGATGGGAGATGCTGGCGGGGAGAAGGTGGAGGGAGGAGGAACGGGGATGGAAAGGAGAGAAATTTCGCTAGCGTTACAGCTGGCACGATAAAACTCCACCTCGTCGCAAAGTCATCGAATCCAATTTCATTCTTCCCTTCATTTCGCCATGAAAGCATCGTGTCTTTGGTGTCGCCCCGCGTAACTCGCTAACTTGCACATTGCGTGAGATGGTTTGGAAAAGGAACGTAAATCAAGCACCAAGGTGTGGACTTGGATCTTCCCTCCGCATTGATGCTGCCGTTTTCCATTACGCGATACACATCTGCAGTAAATGATGTGACCATGGATATTACGACCCAGCTTTAATGTTTGGGTCAGGAATCGCGTTTGACTGGGTTTCGATTCGCGAAAATGGAAGGAAAACGATATAATATTCACTACCCCGCGCATTGTTAGCGATAAAGTTAGAAGAGTAAAACTTGTGCTCCAAATTATAAACGTTCAACAATTTATTTAATTATAAGCAGCACTAGTATGTTTTTTTGTCTATATAGCTAATTAATTAATTTTCAGAAAAGAAAAGCATGTAATTTCAATGATGGAATTTAGTTACACAGATGCATTTTAATGAGATCTTCATGAGTTTGCTTTCATCGTTAAATGAGTAATCGTGGTATATTTTGCATTGCAAAAATAAGCAATCTAAACAGGACGAAATGAAACATTAACTTTCAAAATGAAATCGCAGCCGTTACATTTGCGTAATTGCTATATCCAGATCCTCAAATGTTTTCCTATTAATTTTGAGAATAAATCAGTGTTATGATTAAATCATGAATTGAAAAATTAAGTTATAAAACAATACCAACACTGAATAAAATTTCAATTAATTTACATGCCGTCCAGGGTCGTATTCAGAGTTTCGTTGGTGGTCATCCAGACCACAATGTTGATCGGCGGGTTAAGATATGATTGAAGCATAGTAATTGAAATATAAGAGTTTTTCTAATTTTATCCTGTTATTGGGTGTTTTTTTGTTAATTATAAAGAATTAAAAGTAACTGAGTAAAGGAAATGGCATATTTTGGTAGGAGTCTCGGGGGGGAGGCCTGACCTCATAGCCCACCCCATCTGGATCCTCCGCTGGTGCCATCCGATGGGCGGTGTGTGGTTACCTACGTTTTCTTCCCACTTTATGTATAACTGGAGGAACAGGAACCTTTTAAGTATCCTTCTGCATCAAAGGGATAAAAACTTAGACTTGCATAAAGCAAAGGATGTGTTAAAGTTCTTATGGTCTGATCCACATTCATCGCAGATCCACTGAGCAGTGGATCTCAGTGGAAGGAAGATCTGTCACCCGAAAAATCACACGGTTTGGATAAAGGAGAGAGTACCCAGATATGTCAACCGGGATCCAACCTGGGTGCTTTTGTTAGTTAACCAGCGCTCTACAATCTGAAATTCAGCGCCCCAAAAACCTAAATACGTAATTATTTTCCAGTTGACTCGCATATTTTACGGAGGCAAGCAGTGATCACATTTACTTGATAAATTCCAAATTGGGATCTCAATCTCTCATTTTAATGCTAAACCTAAATAAGCTAGTTGATCCATGTCACCCTTGTGTGCGGAACATTCCCCAGGCTTCCGCCAATGAAATGCATCCGCCGCGTCACGTGGGATACGGAGCAAGTGGTCCCCGGATGACGGAAACCTCGGGGGTAGGAGAACCAGTTTTTTAGGAGCATGAAGCGGGCTCCGCGCTCTCCGGGCGGCGCCAAGGAGGCGCCTCGAGGGGAACAGGGCACACCCACACCCGGACGATATCATACCCTGATGGGAGGGCCCATCCCCTACGGAGTTCGAGGGCTCAGGCTATCCCCTCTCTGACTCTCTCCCTCTTCCTCTCTCTACGGCTCCCAGATTATGGAACCGCATCACCAGAGCGGCGCTCAGCACCCGAGGAATTCTCGGGATTCCATTAATATTGCTCCAAGAGCTTCTCATCGGATCGTTCAAAATGTTCCTCTTGCTCCAATTTGACGTAATTGATTGAGATCTCTTGCAGCCCTGTTGGAGCAATGAATGAGGCGTCGAGTGGACCGTTAAATTGAAAATTTCCCTGATGAATATTTTCTACCGCAAAGAAGTTAGGTATTCCCTGAAGCAAAGTTGATTTCTTTCATTGGAACAATATTTTTGGTTAGATTTTATTTTTATCAATGGCATTATTTGAATTGGTCATCAGTTATTCGTGAAAAATATGTATATTTAGTTCAATCTACCCTATCAGGGTTTTTGACCAGCGCCCAAGTCAGGTCTACTCGTTCAAACGACTCATACTCACCGAAGGTCATGAGTTCAAACATATCGAGATATAGTTTTTTTTTGCTGTGGATATTCTTTGCACGAGTTTTTCTGAGGAATGACCAAAGCTTTCCAACCAACTAAATGAAACAAAGTTGGAGTATGTCTATATATATTTGTACTTCGATCACCATAATGCATCGCTCGGAATTTGTTTTTGATATAATCTCTTGAGATGCATGCAGCCTTAGATTACAGCTGGAAAATATCGAATGTACCATCTTATATATTTGTTTGAGCATTATATCATGTAAATTGGCAAAACAAATTTTAGAGTGTGTAAATGTTGTCATCAAGTTAATTTTTCTATAGTATTCATGAGTAAGGAGTACAGGTCAGGATGTTACCTAAGTTTCTTAGCTAGCAACACTAACTCATAAGGTTGCAGCCCTGAGAGGGTTCGGTTTGATTATGGTTTTCAATATATGAGCATCATCTTCCCACCATATCTATCCCCTTGTCATGATCAACTCCGTTGCTGTGCAAAGGTACCCTGCGTTTGAGACCTCCCTGAGAAGTTTGCAGGAAACTTTTATCGAAATTAATGCCGCGAAGGAGGATGGCGTCTCCGCGAGAAATTTCGTCGACGATGAGTTGGGAGCACAGGAATCCTCTTCCGCATACTCCTCCTCGGATCCTCTCTCCCTCGCGTTGAATTGGTGAATAGCAAATGGCTGCCAGCCCAAGAGCCAGCCAGCACATCTCAAGATTAAGGGCGTGCAGTTCAAATAAATTGGCTCGCGCGCCCCAAACAATCAGGAAATTACGTCCCGACTCGCTATCTCTCTCTCACACACACACTTGTCCTTTTTCTCTTTCTCTCTCCCTCCAACTGCAACTGAGCCGTTCATTTTGGTCGGCGGAAATAGGGCACATTAATCCTCTTCCTCGGAATCCCACCGAAGAGTTAATTTCGGCGGCGAGAAGGAGAAGAAGGAGAAGAAACGAAAGGATTCGAATAAGAGCCATCACTCCTCGGGACATCGGTATTGGCCGTGATTACTGCAATGGGCGTGATAGATCGACCGCTGGAGGAAATAAAACAGTAGTCGTCACACCTGCAACGGCGCTCTAATCCTCCAGCGCTATTAAGGGCTCCCAACTGGCTAATCAAGGAGAAGAAGGCCCAGTGGGGGTAGGGTAGGCCGGGGGGTGAGAGCTCGTTCCATTCACCACAACTACGCCATCTCATACCCCGTCTACTCTGCAGGGCGTTTCACCAGAAGTTTCTTGTTTACGGAACCAAGATGAGCAGCACAAAACGTGCAAGTCTCGGAATTAGGAAACACTTAGGTCGGTTTATACTTGCCCGTTCGGGCGGTCAATCAACAATTCGCATTACAACCCAAGGACATCAGCTGAGGTAAGTTTCCAAGACGCTTCCGTGGTCTAAAATATAACAAAGTTCTATCGCATTTCAATAAATCATAAAAAGGAAATGACGGCATGGGGGCTCTGCGAGCCAATACGTGTAGATAAGAAAGATGAAAGCAGTAACAATTTAAGACGTCTGCTGTTTTCTGTTGTTATAAACCAAAGCAATTACGTTTTTCAAATGTAAAATGGTACTTTTTCAGCATGATGTTCCATATAAACTCAATTGGGAAATACTATCATATAGCCGTAATTATTAAGTCATATCTAAAATTATGATGACTCATAATGGTGATAGTAAGATAGAATATTTTCGCCATGTTGTTAACTTTTTGTTCATAAATTGCCTAATTAAATGCACTATTGAATTCGTTGAAAATGCTGAAAATGTTTAAAATTTTGTTTAATGTGATTTGTTTAATCATCTCACAAAGTCGTACGTGGTATGCCGTGAGTGTCAGTGTCCATGTATTGCCAGTGGCCTTTCGTAATATAGGGGCACGAGTAGTAAATGTCCTTGGTTACGTGGCTCCACCAACTCTGTAAGTAAAAAATTACAACAAGTCAATCAGATACAGTATTTCTCTTTATGCACTAATGTGTTTGAAAAATATCTATTTTCAAAATGCAATTTTTTACCTCAATTGCAAAATTTCAAAATTGGATTACTTCTGGCCCAACTCAGGATGACGAATTACATTACTTGATCCATATTTACAATTATAAAAATGAGTAAATATTTCATTAACGTGTGATACGAATGAATATGCTCCACTTATCCAAAATGTGGACGGGAATAAAATAAGAGGAAGGCGTAACAGGTATCAGGAGTAAGGAAGAAGAAAATAATGGCAGGAAGGCGAACCACTATGAGCACATTAAACAGTTTTCAGAATGAAGAAATGAATCATACCAATCCTAGATTAATTGATATTTCAAATGGTGAAAGGGATAAGCATTCATTTAAAATTTGCCCTTAGTTATACATTAGGTCTTATAAATTTACATAGGTATATCATATCATTCAATGATATGGTACTTTTTCGTATTATCTTTCCTTATGATTGGGTCCTTATGTGGGAGCTTGTGGACTCTACAAGGCCAATCCTCTCAAGAGAAGTGCATATATTATGTGGAGCCTGAGACTTTCCCTAAAGTATTATAAGTTCACAGCTAATGCATGCACGACGCTGCGGTATCATGGAGAAAATGTCTGTTTACGAAATTAAGTTTCTAGGAAAGTACGAAACGGAAGCTCATAATTAATGTTGGTATAAACGTTGAATGCATTCGACTAGAATCAGTTGATTACATAAGAGTCGTATTGAATACGTGTTCATGAATTTAAGGCTTAAACGCTTTTAGTGGAATTACCAGGATTGGATCTTGGAATAAAGTCTCCTTCCCTACCGTCGTCTTGAACTCCGCCCACTCCCACAAAGGACCACCATTTTACTGATTGCCGCCATATCCCTGATGATGCGGGTCCTCGACTCACCGTACCAATAGGTTAGACTCTGCTTTTATGCCACTCACCAAGCAATAACCGTAATAAGACGAGAACTCCTGCAGAAATGTTTGAAGGCACAAAGATTATGCAATCGATTATATTTAGATTTTCACGCGCGTAATGTAAGTCAATGTAGAAATTAAAAGCTTCAATGACTTCAGTGTCGAAAAGTGCCTTTGGTTGCTTAAGCTCATGAGAAAGCGTATCATCCTAAAGCCTGGGTATATCTTCTTCCTTTTTGATGCTACGTATTTCAAAAATCGGATTCGTTTGATAATTAAGATGTAAATCGTCTCCGTAAGAATGTGTTGGCGATTGTCCGAAGTTTTGAGACGAATATATTGCAACCAAAGTTTATCCCCAGCACATTCGGAATCACTGAAATCATTTCATTGCAACTACACAACAAACACACGAAGCAGGGATTTACTTGCAGTGCGGAAAACGTGTCGGGTTCTTTTCTCAAACCATCCGGAGTCCTGAAGAATTGCAGACATAATTATGCTGCTCAGTCAGGTTTTGAATCAGCAAGAAAAATTAATTTGATCGATAGTTTTCTTCTTTTTTTGAAAAGCGGGACCGTTTTTAACTACGCAGTAAGCCTCTCTCACCCTCTGAGGAAGAACAAATTAGGCAAATCGTTACCATGGGGACCCAGCATTCGGCTTTTCCGAACCCCTCGAAAGAGGGAAGGAATCTTCCTTTCCTCGGCCCCCACGTGCTTCATTCCGCTCCCGTGCTTCCCTCTCCGGGGTTCGGGATGCGTCCTCAAAGGAGAGGCCGTGAGAACGCCTCCTCTCACTCCCCCTTCCTCATCCCACTCGTTCCCGGAGCTTTCACCTTCACCCTCCGAATCCGACCGTGGCGGCACCACCTCCTGCGGGCCTCAGTCGGAGGGAAAAAGAGCACCTAAAGAGAGAAATTCTATGAGAAAAGAGGGAGAGAGAGAGAGGATATAGGACCTCCTGGAATGTAGCTGCACGAAGAACAGAAGTAATATAACTGGGAAAAATGTTCAAGAAAATATTTTTGGAAAAATATCAGAAGCACGGAGTGGTGAGATGGGAAAGGAATCGTATGTCCTCAAAATTTCGGGTTATCCCACGTGGAAAAGATGAACGAATAAATAATTTCATGTGACACTCGATACTTCTATCGATGAAATATAAAGAATCGTTCAACGCTCTCAGGGTAATACCTATAGTGCGTCTACGCATAAGAGTACCCGCGCAGTAATTTCACGTATCCCCTCCTTGGAGGGAGGTTCCTCCATTCTCCTTCCACCTCCATCTCTCTCCCCGTTCACTTCACTATGGATGCCCTAACATTGATGCCAATCTTTGCCCTCTCTCCTCGATTAATCTTCTCCTGGGTCATGCACTACGCTTTTGCATTCGTTTCGTAAGCTCGTTTCATTAGATATCATTTTTATTGATTGGTTCATCAAATCATGCAGTGATTCCAAAATCGAGTGGAAGTTCGAATCCCTCAGTAAACCCTCAGCAAACAGTTGTATGAATATAAATGGTATGGAGTACATTTGACAACAAATCATTACACCACCTTCGAATATTATTTCTCCCTGTTTTTGGCTAGATATAATTACGTGTGGATTTGCATCCACACGTAATTATATCTATTATACCTACGCAATAATATATGCGTAGGTATCACGCATGACTTGGCCTAAATGCTGGCAAAATTTTCTTTTTTAAGCGGACTGACAATAGCTTGACTAGTAAGTGATATTAAGGAGATAAGCTAGTTCGGGAGCAAGTGGATGTTATTTGGGTATTTCTGAATCGTTTGGGCTGTTGGCGTGAGATTAGATTTGTAAGAAGAGAGGAATGAAATCCGGTTTAAGCTTTAGGATAGTCTTAAAGTGAGGCACTTCGTCTCGACGGTTTAAAGTCCTATCCGGGTATGAAGTGTTGTATGCACTTAAAGTTTTACTCCAAGCAGCTCTAAATACAGTTTCAAAATGCCACGGAAAAATCCCGTCGTTCTTGAGAACTTGGGCCCGGCTGAACCCACCCTTATGGTGTGGGAAGTTATCACACTTGCCGCAACAGTAATTTGATCATTATATATTATTATTAGGTAATCTACCGTTTAAGGTAGGTTTTTGGATGGACACAACTATCAAATAAACATTTTGTGACTCCCCACCTAGCAAACTTATCTATATCAGGTCCCTCTTCATCTCGGTGTACTTCTTTCCTCCCTTCATCCCGTCCAACATCCCTATCCTCTTCCTACCCTTACCTCGCTTGCCCAACATTCTCCCCTCTATTACCCTCTTCAACATTCCACTACCGCTCAATACGCTTTTCATCCATTTTTCCTACCTCCATAGGATTTCTCTCAACAAACCCCTCTCCTCACCCACCATCTCTAGTACTTCCTCATTTGTCTTCCTTTCGGTCCATTTCACCTTCTCCATTCTTCTCCACACCCACATTTCAAAAGCCTCCAACCTACGCCTATCCTCCTGCTTCAGTGACCACGTTTCCGCGCCGTACATAGCTACGCTCCATATCAGAGTTTTTACGAGTCTTGTCTTAACATCCCTACACGACGTCCCCGTCATCAACTCCCTCCTCCTTGAGAAAGCTTCCTTGCCTAGCGCAATTCTTCTCCTTACGTCCCCACCACTTTGACCGTATTGGCCCAAAACATTTCCGACATATGTAAACTGCTCTACCTGCTCTATTTTCCCAGCCTATTTTAATATTTAGCTTAGCCTTTTTCTTTCTGGAAAATCGCATAACCTTTGTTTTATTAATATTGAATCTCATCCCATATTTATCGCACTGAACCTCCAATTCACCCAGCAATGCTTGCAACCCCTTGGCTGACTGAGCAACTAATGTTTGGTCATCAGCAAACCTAACCGATTTTACGAATTCCCCTCCGACTTTCATTTCTACCTCTAGTTCTTCCCATGCCTCTTTAATCATTTCCTCCACATATAGTACGTTGAAAAGCACTGGTGACAATGGGCAACCCTGCCTTACTCCTCTTCCTAACACTGCCTATCCGGACTCTCCGTTTCCCACTCGCACCTGAGCAGTCTGAGACATGTACAGGTTGCGGATCAGTTTCCTGTCCCTCCAATCCATTCCTATTTTCTGCAATACACGCATTAATTTTTCCCAATTCACTCTATCAAACGCTTTTTCGAAATCTACAAAACAGGCATAAACGTCCTGGTTGTATTCTATATTCCTCTCAATTAGTTATCTCATTACTGCAATGGCATCACGCGTACCTCTTCCCTTCCTAAACCCAAACTGATCATCCTCTAAGTAATCATTTGCCTTACTCTCTATCCTTTTGTTGTTGATCCGGAGAATAACTTTAGCTGCGTGGGATATCAAACTTATTGTTCTGTAATCCTCACATGACGAAGCCTTTCCCTTTTTTGGAATAGGAACTAACACCGATCTCACAAAATCTTCCGGCCAGATTCCTTCTTCATAGATACTACGAATCAGTCCATATAGGGCCTTCTTCCCGCATTTTCCTAAACATTTCAACAGTTCTACAGGTATGTTTTCCACCCTCACGGCCTTATTTGCTTTCATCTCCTTTAATTCCCTTTCTATTTCATCGTCGAGTATGCCTCGACCTAAGCTATCTTGTTCTACGTCATGTTCCTTTTCTATGTCTAACCTTGTCGGCCTAAGTTCTTTACCATACAGTGTTTCTATACATTCCTTCCAACTCTCTTGGATTTTTCCTGGTTCAATTATTATCTTACCCCACTTATCTTTAACTGTTGGCACAGATCTTGACTTCTTACTTCCCGATAATAACTTAACCTTGCTATATAGAGCACCAATTTCACCCTTATTCTGTAAACTTTCCATATCCTCGCATTGCGTTTTCCACCATTTTTCTTTTGCTTTATTTGTGGCCCTTCTCAATTTATTGTTTAACTCTTTGTACTTCATTTTGCCTAACTCTGTGTTTACATTTTTCCATCTTCTTCTCTCATCCATCTTTGCAATCATCTCATCCGTTACCCATGGTTTCCTTATCCTTTTCCCGTTAACGGTTCCTATAGTGTCTTTAGCGGCTTCCAATATCCCTTTCTTGATACATTCCCATTTTTCTTCGATAGTACTCAGTTTTTTTACCGTCATCCATCATTTTCTCTACCGCCTGTTGATACTCCTTCCTCGTTAATCCATTTACTTCTTCTAAATTCCATTTCATAACCCGCCGCCCTTGCCTTATCTTCTTGAAACGAACATTATATATATATATATATATATATATATATATATATATATATATATATATATATAAAGTCACTATATTGAAAAACCCACGAACCTGCACAATAATGTAAATTGACTAACTAGTCGACACAAACACAGAAACTAAAACATAAAAGAGGGACTCACTGGTTCTCGAATTTTCGGTGGTGCAACCACCTTACTCAAGAGGAATTAGGAACAGAACTGTTCTGTTTTAGGAAATCTGTTCCTAAACTGTTATATATATATATATATATATATATATATATATTTCCTAAACTGTTTAACTGTTCTGTTTAGGAATTAGGAACAGTTCTGTCCCTGATTCCTCTTGAGAAAGGTGGTTGCAACACCGAAAATTCGAGAACCAGTGAGTCCCTCTTTTATATGTTTTAGTTTTGGTGTTTGTGTCGACTAGTTAGTCAATTTCCAAATATATATATATATATATTTATTTATTTATTTATACATGGGATGCTGGGAAAAGGGAAATGAAGGAAGGCTTACCTATTCGCTAAAACACCAAAACCTAAGTGTGTCAAAATACTTCTTTTAGTTCCAAATGCATCGAAATCTTCGACGCTGTTGATTTTATCCCTATAGTTAGCATGTTTATACTATGTAATATGTATGCAATCAAGAAAGGTCTTTTGAAGCTTGTTTAAAATTGAGAGGATTAAACAAATTATGTATTACCCTTTTTCCATAGTAATATTAATGTTTATGTTTCTCCCCACCCTTACAAGGAAGTTTGTTTAGTAAGATTAGACTTAATTTCGCATTCTCAACATCTTTTAAAGATTATCTTCACTTTTTCTTGCAATTTTAATTAAAATCTCTTAACAATCTGGCATGAACTTTTGGTAACATTACGGGAAGAGAAAATTAAACTCCATATTACGCTAACTAACACGATTCTACTAATAAAAAGATAGTGAATATAAAATGCATGCATATAAACAAGAAAAAATGAGCTAAGTTTTAAGGCAGGAATACGACATTTCATCTCCTGGAGGCTATGAGAAAATGTTATTACGGGTGCTTATTTCCTGGAGGAGGGCCTTTCATTCATATTCAAGTCATAATTAATGTAAGAATTTTTTGGTAAAGTAAATTAAACAACCCAACGCCCCCAAGGCAATTGTTTTGGATGCTTGATTTGGCGCAGGATTATATTTTTGCATCTTCCCTTCCTCCAAATTATCTTTCATATCCAACTGAAAGTTCTAATTCAATTCAAATCCTCCACAGATAATTTCTGCAATATGGGTTATCCGCTCTCTTATCTCAGATAATTACTTTTTTCTAGTGTATTCCTCCCTCTAATTGTTTTCTCTTATTACCAATTACTTTTAAAGTACTTCCATTATACCTTTATCGGCTTTAATTCAGTTAATCCTATTTTAATGGTTTTTAGAGTCTTTTATTTCATTTTACAATTGCGGGACTTTCCTTTTACAATAGCAAGAGGAGTTGTTCTCATCTCTTGTCTCCCCCATCGATACCACAATACACTCAAAAATGGCATCATCGGCTGATAGCTACGCAAATCGCCAATATCTGCAATCGATTGCAGCTTTGGAAATCTGTTCCCCACCTAGTTTCTTTCCTACCACTGACCGATCCTAGTTATATCTCTCACACTCCCCCAGCGTATAACCTTAATCGCTGCTGATGGTGGGCAATTCTCTCTTACTTTCCTGACTATCGACATTCGTCCCTATTCATCGTCAGTCATTTACTCGCTCACTTCACCCTTTTCAGTGCCTCCTTCAAATTCACCAAAAACCAACGATTTATTGAACAGGTTCCTTACTTATTCTTTCATGTTGAAATTCCCCTCTCTAACGCTAAACTGGTCCTCATGTGTAAGGTCACCCATGCTGTTCTCCAAAATTTTGAAGCCAATAGTATACCTAGCAGTTCAATAGTCTCTGATGGCCCTTGGTTTCCATTTAAGTGCTCATTTTCGAGATAGGTATGATGAAATGCATGTATTAATCTTTGGGTACCCTTTCCAATAAATGTTATGAAATTCTCCAAAGTTTTCTTCCTCTAAATTCTTAATCTCAAATAATTCTGTTGTGGGAACGTAACTCCATCGATTTTCTTGTTTTTTTTTATATTTTCTTCCCTTGAATCATCATTACATGAGACGCCCTATTATTAACGATCATATTGGTTGCCGAAGAGTAGCTATGACATTTTTCGGAATGCGCAGCATAACTCTGTATTTCATGTATAGAATTATAAAAGGGTAAATTGGAAATATTTTATAAATAAATTGCGCGAAAAGTTATCTATTTAATATGCTTTCTATTTTAATCGTAGAAAACAAAGAAATTCAATTGCGCTGTCGAAAACAAAACATTAGTTCCTCCTGGATTTTCATTATCATAGTAGGTAAAAACATGTGCTTTAATTGTGTGCTCTCCTACCTTACATGGCGTCTAAACCAATACATACAATATACTACCTTGAACAAAGAGTTCCCGGAATAACCACCGTGTGGCGCTCCCATCGTTCCGATTTGAGTTCGGTTTTTTTTGTTAAATTGATACATCTGTTGTTGATATTCCCTTTAAATCTTAGTGTCATAACTTGACATTTGCAAAAGTTACGTAGCCAAGAGTACATCTATCTCTGTGTGTGTTGGCGATTTTTTACAATTGCAGAAATGGATTTAAATTTGCAACAACGAACTTGTATTAAATTTTGCGTAAAAAACGGATTTAGTGGCGCACGGACGTTGGAAATGTTGGAAAAGTGTTTCGGCAGCGATTCTCTAAAAAAAAACGGTCGTTTACCAGTGGCACGAGCGGTTCAGAAGTGGTCGTGAGTCAATCGAAGATGATGAACGCAGTGGCAGACCATCGACATCGAAAGTCGGTGAAAAAATTGATAAAGTAAAAGAAATGTTGGTCAATAACCGCAAATTAACCATCAGAGAAATAGCGGAGGACTTGAACATTGCCTATGGATCCGCCCAAGACATTGTGGTTAATGATTTGGGTTTCCGTCGTGTAGCAGCAAAGTTGGTGCCAAAAGACCTCAATTTCATGCAAAAAAGAGACCGTGTTGACGTCGCAAAAGACATGATTTGCGAGGCTGAATCCGATCCCACATTCATCAAAAGGATCATTACTGGAGACGAGACGTGGGTTTATGAGTACGACACGCAATCCAGACATCAGGCAAGTGAATGGCGTTCACCAAATGAGCCGAGACCAAAAAAACCACGTCGTTTTCAGTCAAAAAAGAAGGCAATGCTGACGGTTTTCATGGATTACAACGGTGTAGTGCATCATGAATTTTTGCCAGAAGGCCAGACAGTAAACAAAGAGTATTATTTGGGCGTTATGAGACGTTTGCGTGAAGCAATTCGCCAAAAGAGACCAGAAATCGTTGCACAGTGCGTCTAGACCGTCGCACAGTGCTATCATTATTCGTAATTTTTTGACGAAAAATGCAACAAATACCATCCAACAGCCACCGAATTCACCTGATTTGGCTCCCTGTGACTTCTTTCTGTTCATTCGAGTTAAAAAACCATTACGGGGAACGCGTTTTAGCAGCCGAGAGGAAGTAATGGAAAAATCGCAGGAAGCACTGATGGACATACAGAAAACCGAATATAAAAAATGTTTCGAGGATTGGATCAAGCGCTGGCATAAATGTGTTGCAGTCGATGGGGATTACTTTGAAGGGGACAATATAGATTTAGATGAATAAACTTGTATTTTTTTATTTTCTGAATAAATTCCGGGAACGTTTTGATCAAGGTAGTATTGTCGAGAACATTTTTAATTTTGGAAATTTTATCGTATTTAATTTGAAATACATTAAAACTTCTAATAATCAATTTCTTATTTGTGACCGTTTAGATCACAAACAGAACAGAAGTGGATAATCGAAGATTGGTCGACGATGAAGGTATTAAGTTATTTAAGAGGAATCAATAAAACGAAATATAGACAGACACAGGACTGAAATCGTCGAAGGTTGATAGGGGAAATAGCGACGTAAGAATCGCCGTATAAATTATAGGGATTAAAAGTTAGCAATACGTTCCGACAAGTTCATAAAAGACGCTTTAATAAAAATGAAGAAATTCATAGACGTATTTTACTTCGCCAATTATCCACATTATAGTCGTTTGCGTGCTACTCACAAATTATCCCTGTCCTGAATTCCTATAATCCGAATTTCAAGAGGAAATATCGGAGAACCATGGAATACCATCCATCGAGAAGCAGCTCTGAGGAGGAATATTTAATTATATTTCAAATTTTTGATGAGTAGAATAAAATGCCTCGTCTTCAGGGGGAATTATTGTGCGTTTCCATGGCACGACCCCGTTCGGGAGACCCTCAGCCGATCGGTTCCCGCCCTCATTTCGACAGACTTAATCTTATGTCAATTTATTGATCACTTTCACGTCCTCTACTCACTCTTTCGCTCCACCTCGTGAACCTTTAATTTGCCCTCTCGGATCACGTCCAAAAACACCATCCCACCCTTCGTCCGCCCGCCTCGCGACGTCGATAAAACTATCAACGGCCTACAATCTCCAGATCGATGGCGAAGTTCTCCTCAATGCATTTCTTCGTGAAGGAGTGGAAGTTGGGAGGGAACCGGCGAGTGCTTTTTTCCCCTTTTCTGAGGAAGGAGGCGCCTAAAACTTTTGACAGTTAAGTTTTCCGAAGGAATTGGGTTAAGCTCTCTCTCCCTCCGGGAGCGACCGTGATACAACTGGAAATGATGACTCGCTCGAACGTGAAGTGCAATATATGGAACTGCTCTTTTCCACAAGGAAAAAAATAAATATAGCTCTCCTCCTTTTTCCTTTCCTTGTCTAAATCCTTATCCGTTCCTGTCTAGGAAAGCTGTTTTTCGTCGGGTGCTCTGGAGAACGACAGAGGTGTTACACCTTCCTGGTTGAAACTTTTTCACCTCACCAAATCCACCCGAAGAGTTCTAAACATATTACGAAATCAAATTACGAGAGTGGGAGTGAATGATTGGATATACTCCTATGCTCATACATTTTGCATTAGCTTGTTTCTCATGCTGTATGCAACCAAGCTGCTCACATTTACGAAATGTTATGAGTTTTCAGTTTGATAAAGAAATAAAATATTTTTCCTCTCTTTCCTCTCCACTCGAAGCGTGTGTTACCACTCAGATCTAACCGATGTAGAAACTCTCTTTAAATATTTCATTATTATATGTCTCATATAAATAAATACAATGTGCCATTCCCCGCCGAATGTGCCTGTGATTGCAGGTGTTAAGCCACCAAATTGTTAGATGAACAAACCTGCTAAGGGAAGATTTTAATATTAATTTTGGTGTTTCTCTTTCCTAAAGTTGTATTGGGAAATGTATTGTTTGGAGAAAGTGATTCGCAGAATCTGTTGGTTTGGAAGTATAGCTCTCAAACCTTTTCATAGTAGTTCGGCCAATGTTTTGCCAAGGCTGTCCTATGAAAAAACACACGGCTGAAACATGTGTATTGAGTTAAAACTTCAGTCAGGTCTTTGATTTTACAGGAAGTTCCATTTAATGTCACGTCGCAACCTTTGGATGTTTAGTTTCTTTTCTGAAAAGACTGATTTTATCGGCCTTTATTTACTTCTCGCAATAATGATTTTTGGTATGCCCCCAAATTCTATCTGCGTATTCAGTGTGTGATCTAACTTAACGAGTAATACCCCGTATGTTTCTTTCACTTTTATTTCATCTTTGTATTCTCCAACTATGCTTTTTGTGAATATCAGCTTCTTTAGGATGGCACCTCATAGAAATTTCCGTTCCTGGAACACGCCATCTTAAATTTTTGTTTTATCACCAGTGTTTTTTTTCACATAAATGAAATGAGATGCAGTGAGCTGACATACTCGGCAGAGAAAAAATACAATATTTTGAGAGACATTAGTGCACGCACGCATGCGCCCTTAATCTATCAGTGGCAGTTAGTTCATCACTTTAACGCTGATCATCAGACTTGCTCCAGCTGTCGTTATGAGTACGTTGGTGGACTTTTAATCGGTTTTGATGAAAGTCGACGTTCAGTCATCGACATCCAAGAACAAGGATGGCAGAACGGATCCGAAATTTAAAATATTTTTTTAAATCAATCGAAATCGGCGAAACCAATCGTCCTCAGAGCTTTTTCTAAAGAAACTGTAAAAGTTGGATTTGCGGGTCCAATGAAGACCGAGAGGGCGTCAAATGAAAAGCTAGTTTGAAATTGAGAATGATTCAACGAGTTGGGATCCTTCTCTAAGTGACACTCGTTTATATTGCAGAGTAATCCGTTTGAGGCATCTAATTGTCACCATTGTAATCAATTACTGAAGACAAGTTTATTTTTATTTTTTAAATCTCCAAGCCCGTCCCTTTTGTTTGACGTCAGACAGACCGTATTTCAAGTATTTCATTTGGTATACTATGTTTTATCTATCTACCCCTTCGAGAGAGTAGGTGCAATGTTGATGGAATCAGCTCTTTTATGTATATTTTTGAACATTTTTCTTTATTTTGGCTCTCGACCTTCCTGCGATACTTGGTGGACAGAACTTTCATCAGAGGAAAAACTCAAAATACATCCATATCAGAAATACTTCCTTCATTTAGAGCTTATTTTGCATGTAGAGGGACAGTCCCGATCCCAGTCAATCGCCTTTGCCATTAATTTTACATAGTTGTAGTCGGAGTACTATTTACTTTGAGACATTCACATTTTTCTCCTTTTTAATGAAAGGATCATCCTTCTAATGTTTGTATTTCCCTAATTTAAGGAGACACATATAAATAATACTTGTTTTGTTGCCATAGACCTAATCTTTTGGAAATTGTGTAGATTGGTCGTGAAAAAAAATACTTTGACTGTCAAAGAAACGCTTTAATATATAACCACATATTCCAAAATAAGAAAGAGAGAGATAAATCTCATCGGTCTCTATTTTCCGAGACCCTACGTATTTTCGCGGTTATGTAAAATGAATGTGGGGAATTATCTAGTATTTATGGCTTTTATCTTTCTATGACATAAATTTAGCATTGCAATGTTAGCGAGACATTCTTTCAGCAACCCAGCTGGGTTGATCAGGGTGATTTTCACCTTTGATGGAGTAATCCTTTACTATTCATAATCACTTCCGCCAGCAATTATCGACGGTAGAATAAACAGATAGGTTTCGATTTATTCCTAGTGTACACATGAAAATAACTTGTTGAAATCTATGCGACATATGAAACGTTATCATTACTCATCATTCAGATTCTTCAAATAGCCCACGTTTGTTTATCCTTTTCCTTTGTCAAGTAACATCAAAAATATTTTTTATTGCTCATAGTTTGATTAACCGAGGGATACCCATTGATATAAATGTTTTATATCAATGGATATTCCTTGAGGCACGAATAAATAACTTTTTATCTTTCTCAGTGAATTCAATAATATAATATAATCTATTACCGCCGTCAAAGGGCGTTCGCGATCCTCCCCCTAATTTTCTCTTTCCTAGACGTATTCCATTAAAATAAAAGAATAATCGCATTTGCGTTGTTTCTAATAGTATGAAATAATTTTTTTTCACAAATTGAGTAGCTTCAGGCGTGATGTAGTGGAAGTCGAACATGATGAATAATTGATCGTAGCACTTTTCCACTTGATATAATTTATTTTACAACCGGGTTTCAATACAAACACATCATCATCAGGTTCAGGATATAAACCTGATTATTATGTAATACATCGAAACTCGGTCGTAAAATAAATTCTATCAAGTGGAAAAGTGCTACGATCAATTATTCATTACTTTTACTTTAAGTTTAACACGGTCTAATCCCGCTTGTTAAATTCAACAAATAATGTTGCCTGAGGATATGAGATGGTTAATACGATCACCAGTCATTGTTTTACTGGTCAATACACAATAAATGTAGTCGAAGGGTACGCATTCATACGGAAATTTAAGATCAATCGTATTTCAGATCATTTTCTTTGAAAAATAGATCGTAATTGGTACATTAATAAGTTTAATCAATTGCTCTTTGGTGATTTATTCAGTAGATACGGAATTTTACGGAATTGAGTGAGACCGAAAGTCAAGAATTTCGTTATTTGTTCCAAGCAAAAAATCTTAAGCATTTTATTTCCTACTGAACTGTTGTCAAACGAGTATCACTGAATTTTAGGTAGAAAAAAAGGAAGATAAAAATCCATGGAGACGTAGTAAGGGATAAACACGAAATCTCCACTTCTGGGTCTCAGTGGATAAGATAAGAAAAAGAAAATGCCTTCTGAACAAGCGTTCATACGAGCAGTGAGAGGAAAAATAAAGGAAAAAAAAGAATAGCATTCTGCTTTTCAATCTCTAGATATTAAAATCGGAAGAAGGGATAAAAGAGTAGTCAGGTTTTTAACATTCAACTCTTCGAGATAAGTGCTGATAAGCTTTGACGGTGGTGTTATCCCATTTATCACCAAATCTACCTTCACTAATACTCACTCCGGATTACCAACACGACATAAAACCGAAGCAGCAGTTTATTTTTGCTGCCAAGAGACTCTGTCGAATGTGCGTGGTAGACGCTGAAAGAGGCCACATTTTTGGAATCCTTTAGCCCTATAAAATAGTCGATGGAATCTTTCATTTTTCTTATGGTATTCGCCATATTTGCCTCACCACGCGGTGCCCGAAAAATGGGTCATAAAATGACTCATTACTACTGTATTGAGCATGAAGCATTAATCGGCTGGTATTGAAGAAACTTTGTTCATTTTACAAAAACTTTATTACGGCACAATTCGTGTCATCACATTTTGTGACACTTTTAGCTTCCCTAAGGTCGTTAAATCACTTATGCCGCTATATAAGTGTCGTAAAATCCATAAATTTTCTTCCATCCTTATATCATAATTGCCATTATTCTACACATTTCTCACCAAATAAAATTCGCAGAATAAAATGCTAAAAATATTTATACCATCAAATACTTGCCGAATACACCGAATATGCTCTTAGCGTTGCTAAAATATTTTTCCCCCTATTTTTCCTGTTGCTAATATTTCCCCAAGAGCCATCTAATGAATTAAAGTTTGTCACATATCCTCCAAGAAGTGAGCTCCATCAAAGCTACAAGCAGAAAAGTCTCATTAGACACAACCTTAATTCCCGAAATCCATAGCAAGGAATCATGAGCTCTACGTCGTCTAAGTTAAAATAAGAGGGGGAAAAAACTCCCATGGCCGTAATAAACAGTTGCAACTCTCGTCAGACCAATATGTTGTGTTAGTTTTAACGGGAACCACGTATGGGACCAACCACAACCTCTCGACCAGAATACCCTCTCTGGCGGGTTACGGGAAATTAATCCACCCCAGGGACCACATGCAGCCACACACACTATCCTGTCTGGAATCCTTCACGAGGCTGTGAGACCCCGTTAAAGACTCAAGGTGGAAATGTAATCCTTCACGAGGCTGTAGAGTAGACCACGGTAAAGATTCTAGAATATTCTACAAGCACACACTTTGTGTCTGTCCACGAAGGACGAGCACAGACCAATCACACCCGCGAGCACTCAAGAAACATGCGCTCACACACTCAAAAGAGCCCAACTTCTGGGAGAATCTGAATACAGGTAGAGCGCAGACGAGGTTATGTGTCGAACACGAGTGTTTCGGCCACAAAGTGGCCCTCTTCAGCATACTGAAGGGAAAACACCTCCAACACAAGGTTGATTTGAAACACAGCCTCGTGAAGGATTCCAGTCAGGATAGTGTGAGTGGCTGTGTGGTCCCTGGCGTGGATCTTTTCCCGTAATTTCCCGTAACCCGCCAGAGAGGGTATTCTGGTCGAGAGGTCGTGGTTGGTCCCTGACGTGGTTCCCGTTAGAGCTAACACAGCATATTGGCCTGACGAGAGTTGCGACTGTTTATTACGGCCATTGGAGTCTTCCCCCCTCTTATTTTTCCAAAATCCATACTAATCCTATACCGTACTCGTTTCTCGTTTATAGCCTGCATCCCCACTCCTAAAAATTTCTTCCTTCCTGACTTTTCTCCTTTCTCCTATATCCTCTAAAAGCGAACCTTTCCATACTGACAAGCGGAGATTTTTCAATTTGAAATATCCAATTTTGTCATTATATATATATATATATATATATATATATATATATTCATATATAGTGAAAGCTAATCTCCTTTCATTGGTTTTCTCTAAAATTATTATTTTAAGTGAGTCACCTAGGAAAGGTAGGTATATTTACTCTGTAGCCGTTTCTCTTTCCCAAGGAGGAAATATAGAGCACTATTGCGTGTAGATTACCGATTAAATTCCCTGCCTCTGACCGCAGGTCATGACGTGACTCGTGCTCCACAGAGTTACTTCTATTATTCTTGACTACGCAGATATTTCACAAGGCTGCATTGCGTGCAAACTCTTCAGGTAAAAATTGCTAGGTCGGAGAAATTTTGCAAAACTAGTTTCTGTAATGATCAAAGTTATTTTTTATCATATATTAGCATTTAAATTTTCCTCATGATGTTGACCTTTTTAGCGATCATAATGAATAATTATTTTTTAAAATCCAGTATCTCATATTTATAAAGTATTAAAACTATCACTTCACAACTTGGCGTTATTAGTTGTAAAAATGTTTCCAGTAATTTTTACCAAAGGTAAGTCACGCAATTGGGGAAAATATAATAATTTTCAATTTGAGTCACTAGCCACGCTTCTACATTAGTTTATAATTGTATTCATTTTACGGCATGTTCCCTTCAGGCATGAATATTCATCACATTATTAATATTCATTCGTGAATATTGTGTCATTAACTGACATGTGGCGCAGTCTCAGTAAACGCTATAGGGGTTTCCATCTCTTTCAAGAATATTTAGTCTCAGCTTGCCAAAGAGAAGAAATAAAATATTCACTGTTTAGGTAACGTTCGTTCACAAAAAAATGTATGAAATTATTTCTCACACGAATTCCAAAAGCCTGAAAACAGGAGTTTTCTCAAATGAAAAATCGCGGTAACAGCATAATCGGGTCGCTGTGCATGCATGTAGATAACCAATTAAAATTAATTGGCTAAAAAAATTATAATTAGTTTAGAAAATCATAACATTAATAATGTTATAATTTATTCTAAGTTACAGTCAGTCATCGATAATCAACGGGATTTGTCCTCATCGATGTACTTTGTGTTGCTATGGCAGATTTTGAAAGGTTTTTGGCAAATTCACAATACATATAGTACAGCGAAAAATTCGGGTAATAAATCCCCAAATAAGTATCTTCTCTTCAAATTATATGTTAAAAATCTATTAAAAACCCTCAGGTTTTACTTGCATCTGAAATCGTTTTTTTAACTTTATTTGCGATCTGGATAATATTCATGAACATTTAAAGTAAACTTTTAAATGACATGCTCCTGCAAAAGAAATAAAGTGAATGCTAAGGAAGAGCATATCCCGGCCAAGGCGAATGATTTTTACGCTCTGAAATTGTTACATTATAATGAATACTAACGGATGACTCTTTCAAAAGTTACTGTTGCGGAATATCCCGCAGTTTCTTCGAATTTGTCAAACAAAATGTAGTTTTTTTCAGAGTTACCCTTAATCGGAAGCTACTGGAAGGGACCGCCATTATCTATAATGTGCGGGTCGAGATAATGGAAGATATATTTAAGGTAACTTATATGTATCATTGAGGTTCTGTTTTTCCCGTAGAATTCCCACCCCAAGATCTCCCTACTTTGAAAAGTAGCTACTTGCGATAAGTACCTGGTGACCTGATTTTCCCACTCTTGGTCCATGCATGGACCCACGTGGAATATTAAACCACTCAACCCGTATTTTGGGACCACGCTTTACCCAGTCTTCATAGCCGATTAAAACTTTTGACGACCGATGTATACGATAAAGGACTCGGACTTATGGTAATCCGAAAAGATGTACTCTGTAAATGGGTCGCGGTGGTCTAGCGGGTAGAGCGTTGGACTGCCGACCGGAGGGTCCCGGGTTCGATTCCCGGGCAAGGCACTTTGGGCACCCGCAGCTCCACCCAAGCTAGTTGATTTTTCGGGTACCAGATCTTCCTGGGAAACCATAACCGGCACAGGGAAAGGAACTGGCCCCCCTACCCTGATGTGTGAATATTCACACGCCGTATAGGGCTTGGTACATGGGTGAGCTCTACCATCACCTACTAAACCGACCTTCGGGTTGATTACTGTGTTTATGGTATACGATAAGTAGAAAATTCACATCGTGGCAAGAAAATGTTAAGAATTCCGAACGATCTACAAAGAGATCTCAGCCTTAGTGAAATATCTCCTGTACTTCCGATTTGGTGCGTGAAAATGATGAAGTGAATGTGTAGTAGAGTGAGTGGTTTTGGAATTTAAAACATTCCACATCAACTATCTTATCCAGAAATGATGATGGTCAATAGGCTGTAGAAATATCCATATGGAACAACAATATAAATATGAAGTACGCTTCTACACAAAATACAGTCGTAATTACACTTGCAAATGCACTCCTAATGCAATTGAAATAACTCAAATAGAAATCTCAATGAATATTCTTACTATTCACAGCAACGTGTTCCAAGTTCAATATTTTGAGTTTTTAAGTTTTTAATACCGCCCCTTAATTCCATTCCTCTGATTTTGTATGCCTTGGAATCAAATTGTTTGAACATTAAAAATGATATTACCATGAATGTAGAATTTATTGCAGGAAATAAACTTGTTTTTTGTTTTTATTGCTAATGCTTTGCCTGATCCCTTGCGACTATCTACGGGTGCATCAAAAGTAATGTTGTTGTAAATAACATAAACCGACTGAATACCTTTGTAATCGGCTTAAAAAAGTTTTGTTTGGTAAGTACCTCTAAGAGATATTGTGAAAAAATCAGCAGCGCTTTTTAAATCACTAATCCGGTTTTGAATTCATCATTTGTTGAAATAAATCATTCACGCTCATCAATCTCGCCTTTGGTGGTTTGCAAGTGACACTACGGGATAAGGCGCAGTGCAATTAGAATCGCATCATTGCATGCCAAAATTGAAACAGCTGTGAGAAGACTTGGTTGATACTCGTCGATGCATTCAAAAACCATATTTGGAGGTACCTCAATTGGAGCGGAAAAAGTGTTACGAAAATTGGTTCGAGCGCATGCAAAAGTGTATTGATTATCATGAAGAATACTCCGAGAAACAATATTACTGTCTTTTCATTATTAGGCTAAAAATATAAATAGCAATCCTCGTACAAACACACATCGGCCCCGATGACTGAGGCTATTTTCCAGGAGAAGTCGGCCGTGGCATCGCGTGCGCGCCACAACCGTCCATTCAGAAACAGGGTGAGGGGGCGCTGTCGTGTCGCATTAGGCGCTTCGTCAACATAAATTCACTCCACGCAAATAACCACCTTCCTCCGTAATGCGCTCTCCATATCCCTCCCACTAAATTCCTCCCTTTTCGAATGGTTAAAAGCTTTCCCTTTGTCCCCCTCCCTCTCTCTCTCTCCCCGTTTTATATTCGTGTCCTCGCACCCCTGAAGCCAGCCAGCCCTCCCCTGCCAGAACACGTGCGCCCAGTAGTAATAAACAGGTGTCTCGGACTTATGGTAATCCGAAAAGATGTACTCTCACACTGTCTCCGCCATGTCGATTTGGTGGTGAAA
This sequence comes from Hetaerina titia, assembly GCA_037158775.1. Classification (NCBI taxonomy): domain Eukaryota; kingdom Metazoa; phylum Arthropoda; class Insecta; order Odonata; family Calopterygidae; genus Hetaerina; species Hetaerina titia. The sequence goes on along the minus strand of CM073771.1, from coordinate 27,976,636 downwards.
CAAGAGGAAATAGATAAACATTTCGGTCGAATTGTCGTAGGATAATATTGCGGTTTTTATCGTTTGGACTATTTCTTCTAAATCATGCTTCGCACGATATGTGAAGTGATTGTTAAGTCTAATTCTCGTAGATTGGTATTTTCAAGACGCTAAAGGCAAATGTTAGCCCATTCCACATCCAAATTCTACAGCCTCCATTAACTTGATGATAATATTCTGTCATGAATGTGTTTTTCTTTCATTCGCTTCTACTTTCCACAAATTGATATAAATAATTCTGGCCACGTCGCTCTCGTCTGAATACGTATATTAGGCATAAAAAAGCACCTAAAATAGAAACAAGCATATATTCGACTAATCTAATACTCTAATAATGTTGATTGTTTTTTGTACATCATATGTGGCATAGTTGTCTATTGCGTTTATGTTCCTACCCTTTCCTTAAACTAGCTGAAGATAAGGCGTTTACTATATCCGAGTCGACTATTGCAAAATATTTTAATGGAGGAAAACTATGTGAATTTTTATGTGAAATTGTGTAAAAATATGAGCTCAGTGGCTATTTCTCTGAGGACTGAAGACGCAAAAATCTATATCTTACGAAAATTTAAATCGATACAAAGGAGAATTTTTTCGTATCATTAAGAGATGCTTTGATTTCCGCCATGTGACGGATACCCTTCCATCTTCATCTCATGAGAAGTGGCTCCATAAGTGTCAGGAATTTCCCTTGGGAGTGTTATTAACGTTTGATTGTTCTCGGGATCATTTCCTCGGTCTTGGGTGGCACGGTTTATTCGTTGGACCTCTTGATTAAAGCGGTAGGGAGCGAATTTTACTTTTATTCTCCGCTCCGACCACTCAGCACTTTCACTCCTCCAAATGTGTAATTTCTTCGCCGAACACCACCGCACCCCTTCCCTGCCACGGTCGCCATTTCGTCGTGGATCTCTCCACCCAGAACCTCCTCTTACCCTGCTTTTTTCTATAATTACATTTCCTTCCAGATATTGGAAATTGCCTTTCTCTCTCTCTCTCATCTCCAGTTGCAGCACCCAATCGCACATCGTCTCCCTTGATTGCTTTGGCTTCTGCCGTCGGCTCCTTTCCCGTTCTTCCTCGCTCTCTCAACAATTTCCTTCATTCCATATCCGACCGCTCCGACAGCCCATTACCTAATTGACTTCCTCTCTTTTCTTCTTGAAATTCACCCTGCTCTCTCTCCCTCACTTATCCTCATTCCCTCCTCTTACCGTGGTCTCGCCAAAAATTCGCCGCAGTCCCTGGATCTCTCAACTTAATTAAACCTCCGGGCGCAGCGCCGCAATCATCAGGGAGCACATGACGGGGTGCCGGGCAATATTTTGACCCCGCCGCGTCTCGTCGAAGAGCACCTTTTCGCGCCGCGGGGGGAAAGAAAGAGGAATGTCGAATCTCGAGTCAATATATGAGCCCGTTTGGTTTTCTGCCCATCCGCCGAGGTGACTCCGCGATGGATTTTATGGTCGCACAGTCAAGGGCATGTGTCCGGAAAGGCTAAGGAAAATTATATCGGGAATGCTCCCGGAATATATTATATCAGGTGACGGGGTTAAACACTCTAAACGTGCTCACCTTGAGATGTTGACGCTTGAAACAGCGGCCAACTTGGTCATATTTGGAGCCTTGCACTTTTTAACACATCAGCTACTGGAAATAATGATGGACGGAATGAATTACTGACGGATTATGTGTATGATAGAGAGAACGCCTAAGCATGGAGGAGGTATCCGATCAAATGGTTGAGGGGGGAGATGCATTAAACCAATCTGAGGATTGATAACCTGTGAAAAATACGATAAACCTAATAAAAATAGGAAATACTATTGGAAATTCCATGGCGCAATGATACTCAAGCCTCCCTAAATGCATGGCATTGAATGGTTCATTAATTAACAACTGCAGTCGGAATAGACCTTTTGCTGTTCGTTACATGCTAACGGGCGTCATGGATATGAGAAGCGATGTCGGAATGGTTGCTAACAGTGTCGCGATTAGTTTTTTTTCATCCTCATGGAACAAGAGAAAACACGATTCTTACAGTTTTTGAGTCTGTGTTCTTTACCTCCATTTCTAACGAGCTTATCTGCATCATATGTAAGAATATTCGAATAAAACCAGATTAAACTTTTGAGTAACGTAAATGCACGCATTTGGTGAGTATTTGCACCCACGTCTTCTTTTGGACCAGGTTAAGTTGTGCAAGTCAAAACGTTTCAATTGAATACTCTCTTTGCCAGATATTTCACCTGCACTCTGGATTTTAGATAGCAAGAAAATCAAAAAATAACTCTGTACAAGGCTTTCAACTTATATCATACGGATCGGCAGCATGAAAATTGACCTCTTTTTGTGAAATATGTGCCTCAAAGTTGTAATTTTCTAGACAGTAAGAATTTAAAAAATAAACGTATACATTTATAAAATACGATACTTCCCGACCCACTTTAATGGGATTCTCCAGGGCAAAAATTACCGATTGTTAGTTGCGTGATATTTTTTGCATCTTTAATTAAATCCGTTTTACTTTTGTGTTACGCAATTTTAAATTATCTGCTTTCAGTTAAGTTATCTTAAATTTTGCAGTGCTCTTACTTCTTTAGAAGGTCAAAAATTGCGTATAATTTGTTAACGAAAGACCATCTTTGATTAGTAGAGTACTGCTTTTACTATATAACAATATAGTATTTCCACATAATTTCTAACCTCTCGCATATCGAAGGTTATGTTAATATGTGCACTACTTACACCGAAGTACATTGGTTTTCTATAAAACTACATTTTCGTAACTAAAAATGGTCTGCTGTAATTATTTGTTGTCCGGAGGATTACAGAACAATAAGTTTGATATCCCACGCAGCTTAAGTTATTCTCAGGATCATCAACAAAAGGATAGAGAGTAAGGCAAATGATTACTTAGGGGATGATCAGTTTGGGTTTGGGAAAGGAAGAGGTACGCGTGATGCCATTGCAGTAATGAGATCACTAATCGAGAGGAATATAGAATACAATCAGGACGTTTTTGCCTGTTTTGTAGATTTCGAAAAAGCATTTGATAGAGTGAATTGGGAAAAATTAATGCGGGTATTGCAGAAAATAGGAATGGATTGGAGGGACAGGAAACTGATCCGCAACCTGTACATGTCTCAGACTGCTCAGGTGCGAGTGGGGAACGGAGAGTCCGGATGGGCAGTGTTAGGAAGAGGTGTAAGGCAGGGTTGCCCATTGTCACCGGTACTGTTCAACGTATATGTGGAGGAAATGATTAAAGAGGCATGGGAAGAACTGGAGGTAGGAATGAAAGTCGGAGGGGAATTCGTAAAATCGGTTAGGTTTACTGATGACCAAGCATTAGTGGCTCAGTCAGCCAAGGGGTTGCAAGCATGAATTGCTGAGTGAATTGGAGATTCAATGCGATAAATATGGGATGAAAATCAATATTAATAAAACAAAGGTTATGCGATTTTCCAAAAAGAAAAAGGCCAAGCTAAATATTAAAATAGGCGGGGAAAAAATAGAGCAGGTAGAACAGTTTACATATCTCGGAAGTGTTTTGGACCAATACGGTCAAAGTGGTAGGGACGTAAGGAGAAGAATTGCGCTAGGCAAGGAGGCTTTCTCAAGGAGGAGGGAGTTGATGACGGGGACGTTGAGTAGGGATGTTAAGACAAGACTCGTAAAAACTCTGATATGGAGCGTAGCTATGTACGGCGCGGAAACGTGGTCACTGAAGCAGGAGGATAGACGTAGATTGAAGGCTTTTGAAATGTGGGTGTGGAGAAGAATGGAGAAGGTGAAATGAACCGAAAGGAAAACAAATGAGGAAGTGCTAGAGATGGTGGGTGTGGAGAGGGGTTTGTTGAGAGAAATCCTATGGAGGCAGGAAAAATGGATGAAAGGCGTATTGAGCGGTAGTGGAATGTTGAAGAGGGTAATAGAGGGGAAAATGTTGGGTAAGCGAGGTAAGGGCAGGAACAGGATAGGGAAGTTGGACGGAATGAAGGTAGGAAAGAAGTACACCGAGATGAAGAGGGACCTGATATAGATTAGTTTGCTAGGTGGGGAGCCACAAAATGTTTATTTGATAGTTGTGTCCATCCAAAAACCTACCTTAAACGGTAGATTACCTAATAATAATAATAACAGTTATTTTATTGCAACTTCGATTACGACATTGCCTACAGTTGTAAATTTAATTTTATTGTTGTGGAAAAACTACTCTTAGAAGAAGGCATATAAGGTATACCTATTTTCAACAATTGTTTGTTAATTTTTGTATTATTTCCAGGAAAACGAGAGAAATGATTCGGTATCTTTAATCCAGCCGTTGACAATAATTCAGTTTTTAGATTTTTTTCAATAGAGTTCTTGCAATTTGGAACAAGAAGCCTTTAAGGTGAGCCTGGGGGAAGTGGAAGAGAGCGAGTCAGACTGCGAGGAAAACAATTTCTGTTCAAGATCGGGTTGGAAAAGGGAGGAGGTTCTTGAGCGAATTAAGATGAAGCAGAGAAATGGTATCATTATCAATCAATCTTTTTCGATATGTAATGAATCAAATAGGTCGATACGCGACTCAGAAAACTTCAACTTTTTCACGTGGACGGTACTAAATGTTTTCATTTAAGTTTCAACATGGTCGGATTATAATGGTTCATTAACCTTGAAACAGACGGTTGACAATTTTTAGATGTCTTAGATAGACTTGTATTTACTTTAGATTTACATAGACTTGTCCGCTGAATATTCTCATTGAAATTACCATAGATTTATAAAATTTAAGCCTTGTATCTTTTTTCGCCTTATTTTTCAAAGTTTGCTATATTGAAGACAGAAATAGACAAAGAAAACACCTATAAAATAGGTTGAAAAAAGAATATCTAAACAAATATGAAAATATAGTACGAGAGGCAGAAGAATTCTAGAATTTCCTCGTAAGAGTCAGAAAGACGAATAATAAAGAAAGTTATAATATCAATTATTTGAAGAAAGAAGATTAATAATATTTAATGAATGAACGTTTATATTTGAGTACATATTTCTAACCATTGGTTTCGGGCCCATGGACGGATATGTACGAATTAACGCAAATTCCATTTGGCTCCAAATCTTTCTCGCATTTAATTCACTGAAAAAGCCAGCCAGTCCTTTCACAGACCGTAGGTGTTCATATTGAGGTGTTCTGCTTCAACAGCGAATTTACAATGATATCCCGACGGCGAATTTACAACGACACAACGGTACGGTGATTAACTCTCTGCTGTGATGAATTAGTGTTCGTTGCTCTCTTCTTCCACACGTTTCTCCCACTATGTGAATTTTCACTAGAAAGAATTTCCTTCCCTATTTCTGGACTTTTCACTCTAATTCGGCCCAACATTACGCTCGATATGGCAGCATCCGTATCTGTCACTGATGGCAAACCGAATTTCCAAATAGTCCATCGATAAAGCTAACACGTGAAAGTCAGCAATAGAATTTCCATCCCTTATACCCACAGGGCGCTAGATAGCTCCGGCCAATAATTTATCTCTTCGCTGCCCTCCTTTGCATTACTTCATCCTTTCCAACGCTAAAAAGATGGGTTATGCATATTCTCCTTCTTTTCCTCCCATCCCTTTAAGCCGTCTATCAACTTGAGTTTCCTTTTCCTTCGAGACGTAGGTTCCAGATTTATAACCCGCCCCTTTCTCGCGATTTTATTCTCAAGAGGTGGGTATGGAAAATACAGGAATCTGGGAAAAGGACATGGCAAGAGGAAAAAGGGCAGTGATGTATTGCTACTAAATTAATTTCCATGCCACTTTTTCAAGAGAAAACTGTTTTCAGTGTCCTCATGTAATACGCTCGGGTGGAAGAAAGGGGATATATTCTTTTATTTTAAGTTACTTATTTTTATGTTTGGCGAGATATAAAGTCATTACAAAAATTTGAGCTTAAACGATAAAATCCACACATGGTAACAACAAAAAATGTTTCTCTGGTGTCACCATGGTTCAAATACGATGCATGTGTAACTAAGTGAATTTGTTGGTGTTACTCTAGTGACCACTCGCTGAAATTTTACTGAGGTTTTGAGAGCAAAGAGTTCACCTAAGCTGTTAGAAAAGCCACATTCGATTAAGAATGAGCCCATGGTTGAGCTATCTGAGATGTTAATAGAATCGTCTTTGATGAAACACCCTCCAAGTTTAGTTTGAATTTATTTTTAGATCGAATTACCGTAGGAAAATTTGCATATAAAAATAGGATTTTTATTCCATTAAAAACCGACTTCCTTCCTATCTTTTAATGCTGTTAAAATGGATGCAACCCTTTGTTTTATGCCTATCTAAAGCTTTATTGGCCTGAAATCTGACTTTTCTTCGTCCCTACTCTCGTTATAATTCCCAGATTTTCTTTTGGTTGTTTTACCATATCCTCGCTTTTATTAAAAAATCCCACAATATAATTCCTACCCAACCTATTACTTCTCATCCTACCTGCCTGGTCAAGTAGTGAGTTCCCGTAAGACGACTTACCTATCCCTCCTGTCAACTCCCTCTCTCTACACTGCCCTTAAACCTTCAGCACCCACCACTTCATTTTCCGAGTTATTATTGCAAACCCCTACGCTAAATCCGCGATTAAAACCTGAATATTTTCTATTTTACTGATAGATATTGCCTAATTTCTATGAATAAAAGGTCTCTGTGAATATTAAATTTTAATTTTATGAATGATTACTAAAAATATATATGCTTCAATACCAGGGATTTACGTTTTCAACAAAATTTTGGTCATTGCAGTCCATAGTTGGCCAAATTCAATTTTAAAAATATATATATACATTTATTTATATACAAATGGAAAATATATATTACTAGTTTTTGCAATAACATTATGGATTCGTAATACCCCACCACCTTTCGTTATCATTTTCTAAAACTTTCATCGCTGACCCTACCGTTTTAAATTTCATCTACTACACGCCGGTATACGTACGTTTCCCCTAGTTCGGTGGCAGGGCAAGAGCAATTCTCAAATAGCGCTAGCCCTGCGTTTCGATGGCTTCTTCACCAGCTCCAAGGGCCACCAAGGCTCCACTCTCACTCCCTCTCTCGGGGAACACCACTCCGATATACACGTACTCAACTGTTTCCCTTTTCACATTTAAGAGGTCCTCCCAGCACTGGAGCGCTCTAGTATCTTTTTCTGGCTCTGAAGTGGAAAGAATTAGGAAAGCAGCTTTTCCATGTTTTATAACAAGCAGGGAAACATTTCACCCAACATAGGTACATATGAATACATTATTTTGTATTCGGGAAATGTTTCACCTGCTACTTTCTTTAAAGTTTTTGTTTGCATCTGCTTCGAAAAACAATTTTGATCAAACTCGAAAAACAGTGGCTGATTTTTAGGCACAAATTACTTTTCCAAATACTTTACTTCAAACTATGAAGGGACTTGAAAACCTCCACGCTACACGATTATCTGTTGTATGGAGGATAATCTAATGCTGTAATCGCTTGGCGAACTTGTTTAGACTTTTCTCGGCAAGAATGGAAAAAATAAAAAAGATTATCGGAGATTGATCTTTATAAAAATGAAAACTTTCAGTAACTAGCGTGTTTCCGGAGCGTAATTTTACAGTGATTATGTTAATATTCGTGTTTTAGACGTTGAAAGTGCCTCCGTTTCAATTCTTAGCTGTATCATATCAGTCACTTCCTCCCTTTGACTTACGATTTTCTCCGCAATTCCAATGCGCCTTTAAAAAAAAAACTAATAAAATTTACTTTCATGCGCACGTATTTCGTAATTTGGTCTGTCTCTCAGCCAGTCAAGTTTTAACCGTTCATTGATGCGGAATAAATTTGATACTTTATGCATTTCATAATGTTATATGAATAGCAGGGGCTTTTTTTTACAGTTCCCCACATTTGACCAATCATCTTCCACTTCACGATGGATCATAAGAAAATAATCACCAGACGGCGTTAAATACACGCGTGTAATTGTCATCGAACCGGAGTTCTTTGAACAACTTGACCACGCTTTGCCCCTCTGACTACCACAGTAGGAAATAGCTTACCCTCTTTTATTCTGAAGTCATCTAAGAGAAGGCACAAAATTTAATCAATGTTTACCATAGTGTTACTCCTCCTAGTATGAAATGTTCCATCGCGGAACCGTTAATGTCAACAAACAAACAAATGATAGCATGATGATTTTTTATTTCAATCTCAGATGGTTTTCCGCGTTTCCACAGTTTCTTAACAGCGTTTTTGGGCCAAAGAGTGCCATTACATAACACTGATTTGTGGATTACAAGCGCTTGACAAAAGCACCCTAACAAGCACTTTTTATTCAAAGGTGCTTGCTAGGGCAATAGTATGTACGTGAGGCGTACAAATAGTTTCTCCATTTCCATTGGAACGTGATATGCGTGCATGAAATGAATTATATCCACACTCCAAATGCGACCACAGCATGTTTGGTCATGACCATGTAGCTGCGTATACCGTTGTCTCCATTCCACCAACGGAAGTCGTTAATTTATATATTCGATCGTGCTCAATCTTTTATTTACATTCAATTTTTAAAATATTTTTAGTACCCTGCAAGCCACCGCTACAATGTGTGACAGGGAGTGAATACACATCAGACTAATGTGGGCCCAATATAAATAAAATATTTTTACCCCTACCGCGGTCAGACAATGTCATTCTGATCCCCTATCGTTCGTGAAAAAAAAAGAAATCTTAAATCTTTCTGTTATACACTTTATCTCTCTCATTTTATTTGCATGATTCCTCCAACCGTAGTACGATGGGGGCAACAATACATTTTCAACATCACTGCTAAAGAGACATCCTTCCAATTTTTTCAAGAGATTTAATCTGTAATTTAACCTTCGCTCTATCAGTGATTCCCAGCCTAGCTCATGTAATATTTGTGACACGCTACTCAGTTTGTCATAACAAAGTTTTACAAATCTAGTACCTCTACACTGCGCGTCAATTCGTCAATCAATCCAACTTCATGAGGATCTCATGCTAGCAAAATGAGGAAGTACTAGGGATGGTGGGTGAGGAGAGAGGTTTGTTGGGATAAATCCTATGGAGGCAGGAAAAATAGATGAAAGGCGTATTGAGTGGGATGTCGAAGACGGTAGTAGAGGGGAGAATGTTAGGCGAACGAGGAAAGGGCAGGAACAGAATAGGAATGTTGGACGAGATGAAGGGAGGAAGGAAGTACACAGAGATGAAGAGGGACCTGATGTGGAGTAGGTTACAGAATTGTGTTTTGTTTGGAGTCGCAAGAAATTTATTTGATAATTATGTTCATCCAAAAACCTACCTTAACCGGTAGATTACCTTATTATAATATACAACAGCATATTCTAAAAGAGGCCTAACCAGCGAAATATAACATTTCTCTGTGACCTTTTCATTACATTTCCCCAGTACTCTTCAAATAAATCGTAAATTGTTGTTAGCTTGTTCACATATTCCCCGTATGCATTTCATCCAGGAGAGGTAGTGAGTGAGGGTAAGTCCTCTTTACTCGGGTCTACTCATTGCATTTCGGTGTTCCCGATGCAGTAAGTGTTCGGAATTTCTCCGAAAAAGGTAGGTACTCTGCCATTTGGGAAGCACGGGGGGCATCCAATCACCCTATTCCTTCCACCTATACCCCCATGGAGACGGCATAGGGATCGAGGGTTTAGTCGTTCGCGTTAGCTAATCTGCCTCCGCCTCTGTCTCGGCGGACAGTGCAGCACCTACGGCGGGAGGGCAATCGGAGGTCGATGCCGGGCGTCGCGCACGCACTCGACGTCCGCCGTAGCTGCTTCTGGCCTATCGTGCGTTGCCGGCAGGAAACGTCACCCACCCGAAGCTCACGGAAGTATGAATAATAGCTATAGGACGGCGAAATGGTCGATTCTGCCGCCGAGGGGTCGACAAAAATTAATGTATTCGACTCCGAACGCCTACAAGGCGCTCGCCCGAAGCAGGAAAACTTACGTGACCATATCACCATACTTCCGACATTTCACGCACACGCCAGGCTTTCCACCATGCACCTTTAATAGACTTTTAAAAATTAATGCTCCTTCTTTCATTTCCAATATAATTAGCGCATGATCTTTCTTAGGTCCAAGTCCATAGTTATCAAATATTTATCTGATAAACGCGATACTTTTACGATTTAACTTCATCGTATTTCGCAACATAAAGATTTGATTGTTCACAATACGTTGTTCATTACGGAGCTAATTATGTCGTAATTCTTCAGAGTAAGATATTAACTATTTTCTGGGGAAATATCTATGGAATACGTTTCACTGGAGCAAGTTCTAAATTTGTTTTTGGGAGCTTGAAGTATTTTATGTTGCCTTTATTTTTTGATGATCAACTATCATATTATGTAATATTTTTGTCATTATTTATTCGTTAAATGTTAGTTAAATAGTTTAAAATAAGAAAGAAATAAAATCCATTTTTGCATGAAGAGTGATGAGTTATCTTCGCAGGGTTTAGATTATCAAATAGATAATCTGAATACAATATAACTATTTCTTATTTGATTGATATGGGTATTGGCTCCATGTTTAATAACCATATTTAGAAAAATTATGCTATTCCTTCTAAATTAATAAAAATTATAAATTTCCACCTCAAGTCGCTGTCCGAAAATTGACAAGCAAAAATGGAGAATTACCCTTTGAGAACAGGTTACAATCCTTTTGAAAACCGGACTTTAACTGTTACCATCTTCAAGAACCCTTCAAACGGTACAATTATTGTTTAGCATAAAATATTGAAAAAGAAATTCACCTTCATTTATTTATATTTCCCTATCTCCAGGTCTCAAGGATGGAGTCGTGACATGAATAACAGCCGTTAAACATTTTGTCTATTGTTGAGGAGTCCAAACAAAATAAGAGGACTATTGACATTAGTAAACATTCAAAGATGGATATATATAGTTTTCATGTATAGGTTCCAATTCAGGGCTGACCAACGGTTAAGCATCGCTAAGCGTATGGAATAAATGTGAGTTCTGAGGCTCAAAGCCGAGTTTAAAAATTTTCGACTTATGTTCCGACCCAACAGTGCTTGTTTAATACAACGATTTTTGGTGTATTACCCTCTGATATGAACTTAACTGTTTGAATCGCCATAATATCCAATTGACAGCGAAGAAACGCACACATACAAGAACGCCACACGTTCTGTCGCATGAAAGAAAATCTTTTCAAGAAGAAATTTGGCCGTGCGTAATCTTCTCGCGTCAACAAGAGAAAAGCGCAAGCTTGCGGAATTCGCCGTTCACCCCTTTCTTTCAAACCAGCCGACGCAGCAGTGCTCCATTTTAATTTGCCTTCTTTTCTTCTCGCGCAGGTTCGCCAGCATTCAAGACCGCGCGCGCGTGGCATCCAAGTCAGCGGGACGAGTCCGGAGGGCCGACGGTCGAAAGGGACGCTTGGCAACGCCGCCTCGACTGCGCTGCACGGGGAAGGAGAAGGGCCTCATTATTATTTGTGACGTGCCGCCGAGTGAGTTGCGAGGAGCGGAGCGATGGTAGGAGAGTGAACTCGGTCTGTGCTCAAAGGAAGGAATCAAGAGATCTGAGCGAGGATCAAGAGCGTGGACGCCCAAGAGGAATGATATCTCTCCGCACGGCCACTCGAGCGTCTTCCCGTCAAATCGAGGCGTCATTCGTCCCGGGCAGTTCGAATTCCTGCTCGAGAACTGGATTTCACTCTCGTTCTACCATACTGTGTGGTGTCGGCGACGACCGTCGCACAGGTCGTCCTCGTTGAGCGATAGTCGGGAGTCCACTCACTCGAGCCAGCTGAGATCCCCCTTCCTTGGCTGCAGTGCTGTGCTGTGAAGGAAAACAAAGGAAGCGCGAGGAGCGTCGATACTGTTTACGGCCGAGGGAGCGGGGGCCAGCTCGCGCGGCTGCCGCTGCCGATCTCCTCCTCCTACCGCGAGGCGACTGCGCTCCCGATGGGAAAAGTCCCACGGTAGGGCGGCGGGTTGAGTGGGGAGCTAGAGCGAGAGGTGGGGGAGAGGAGTCACAGCGTGTGTCGTGTCGCCAGTGAAGATATCGCCTGAACACGGAGGCCCCTTACATCGCACCCATCTCCTGTTCACTTCGGCGGGTATTAAATACGGCTGCGATCCGCCCGCGTGGCCTCTTCCTTTAGGGAGGAAGATCTCTGTCATCGTGGGGGAGGGCCCCGGGAAGGGAGCATTCGTGCACCACCTGTGGACTGTCGTCACTTCTCCCTGCTGTCTTCCCTTTTCCCTCGTGTTCCCCTTCCCTTCATGTGCCTCGAGGGAGGAATGCTCTCACAGGGGTAAAAAAAACGATAAGATGGACTGTTCAGTGGTCAGGAGCGACAGTTTTCTGGGAGGGGTTGAGATCATTGGACGAGAAGGAGATTGGGGAGGGGAGACTTCGGGAAGCCTTAGTAGCAATTATAAGAAGTTGGGTTGCATAATCCCACTGGTGGAAGGCAGTACGATCCTAAGGAATAAGTAGGGAAGAGAAAAGTGATTAAGAATAGGAGGAACGATTTCGTAGAAGGGAACAGTTACATTTGTTTGCCTATGTTTTTTAAATGATCGTGGTGCGGAATATTAAAATAAAATATTAGCGAATTATTACTTTTAAGTGTTGTTCGAGAATGAAATCATTGTTTTCAAATTTTAAGCAAAAATAAACATTGAAATTTCGTGATCGGATAGTTTTAAGGACTGAAGACCACAACGTTAAGCGTTGGGTGAATCAACATTTTCATGTTTAGGGATCTCTGTCGTGATCCGTCATGCACGTGGGCTTTTATGTATTAAAATCTTTGGTACTGATCGTGTGGTAATTCCGAACTCTTCGGAATCCTCACCTCACCCTTATCCCAAGTGTGATAATCCCTGCGTGCATTTCCTCGGCCCCTCAGTGGAATCTTCGCTCCCGACACACTCCCGAATGTCTAAGTGAGTGTGAAATTGATTTTTAATCCGCGAGTGTCTCATTCGCCGCTGGAGACGAGGGATCTTGGGTCCCGGGTGCCTTCGTCGATCTCCTCAAAGAAGTAAGGACCGGCGATATGTGGAGCGCAGTGTGCCCGGCCAACCCCACCCCCGGTGCGTCAGACTCTGGGGGTTCATCTTCGTCCCAGGGGTCCTCCCCCCCGGCGGCCACCGCCCCCGCGTCGAGATCCAAGCACAGTGCAACCCTCGTCGGGGGCCACGTGTATCTCTTGGGTGGTCGGAACGGAAATATACCCCTTAAGGATTTTTGGAGATACAGCCTCGGTGAGTACTTATATCCTTTCTTTCCCCTCCCTCGTCTCCTCTTCCTCCACCATCCCGACCCATTCCTTCATCTCCCAATGGCTCATCCCGAGCCATTTCCGATCTTAAACGGAATTTAATGTTAAGTAAGAAATGAATATTGTTCGTTGGCCCGATGGTGATTTTCCGAGCCATGCTAGATTAACATCCCAGTATTTAATTACGTTCGTGATGTGGAGATATTTCATATCACCCAAGCCACAAAAGTCTCTCCGCCAGCTGTTGGTTGCGTACGAAATATTTCAATTAATCTCTGATCCGAATTTCTACTTATAATTAAAGCCTCAAGTTATCTTTCTCCCCTGTGTCACCGTCCTTTAAGGACATGTGTAACATTTGTGCCACAGAATAAACTCCGTACGTATAGAGTTTATGCTATTTATCCGTGCCTCCCATAAGGGTTGTTCATGACAATGCGCAAGAGGAGCGATTCCCTCGAAGAAAATTCCGTATTATTCAAAAACTATGATGAAAATATCACCCGGATGTCTTTGGTAACTGACGTAATTTCGACCGTCAGCTCAGGATTCTTTCCCTGAATCCATAAAAATTACCACTAGAGAAATAGAGCAGGTTGGTTGGGGAATTGGGTATTAGGCAGAAAAAAGTGGATGTATGAGACGTTGAGGTAGAGAAATGTTGAAGGCTCTTACGTAAAGGAGAATGTTAGGTAAACGAAAGAGAGTTAGGAAGAAAATAGGCTTTTCGAACGGAATGAGGGGAATGGGATGTCAGAAGATCTAGAGGATAATAGTGTAGGACAAAAGGTGTCCATGTTTGGGATAATTGTTTCGTAAATCCATAGGAGGATGTGTAACAGGTTCATGGATCTCATCAGTTAATATATAAACTGGTAATTATACTAGAAGAAATATTTGGGTTAGTAAATAGGATTCATGTATTTTGCCTACTCTCCATTTCTTTCCTTTTATCAGCCTCCCTTAATTATGCACATTTTATGACCTCGACAAGTCTTCCTTATTTAATTGTGAGTTTCGTTCTTTAGCTTTTTCTAGCTCCATCGCTGCACTGCAACATGTCGTGTCATGTCCTTACTTAAGTGCGCCGCCCGTAGCCCCTCGAAGGGAATGCTCTCCTTATCTTTTCCCCTTCTTCGTTCCTCCAGCGCGGGTTAACACAGTGGTGTCTGACCTCTGCCTTGGGCGAAGGCCAGCTCACGTTGGTCTCCCTCGTGCTCCTCCGAGGTCACTCATACTTCCCCCTCCCTCCTCGTCTAACGTCTTCCTCCCGCCTTCCACCTCCCGTTCGCCGTTTTCGTAATCGTGACCCTCCTGAAAACTTCCCCACTGTCACACTCCCCAACAAACCCTGCCGTTTTCTATTTTGGCGTGGACAGTGAAGTCAGCAGACGCCAAAATCCTTTCGCAGGGAGGCCAATCAGTCGTGAAAATCTGAGAAAACTCGAGAATTGTTCAACTTTTGCGCATAATTTCGGGAAAAAATGGAGTAAATGGCCGAAGGATATATTTTTGAGAGTATGAAATTTCGTATTCGAATTTGTAATATGATATGGGAATCGAGAATCCTTGATGAGAACGATGTTCGTGTTAGTTGCGAGATCTTTCCGTGTTTGCCTTAGGACGCCGTGAATTGGGGGAAACCGTAGCTGCCGTGGGACCGACTGCGACGATACTGACAGGGCAGCAACGTAGGAAGACACGAAAAAAGTAACTTATCAGATTGCAAAAACTTCGGAAAAAAGGAGGAAAATAATTTTCGAGAAAATCGGGAATGGGTTTCATTTTCCTTCGATTTTTTTTCCTTCGGGCGATATTATTTCCTTTTCTTCATTATGTACTTCCATTCAAGAGTGGTAGGTGAGAGACCTCTTGATGTTGACGATGTTGAGAATAATGCATAAAACCAGTAGCACATAGAAGAAGACTTACGACCAAGATTTAAATATTTTGAGAAGAGAGAGGATGTTGCTACGCATAATTCGAAGAAAGGAGAAAATGTGGACAGAGTTGATACTGAAAGACATGAGCTGACAAAAGTTGAACGTTTGAACAATGTTGGGCACGTGAAGGATATGAAAGAAGAGAATAGGCTTTTACGAGAGTGGGTTTTATGTAGAAATATGAAGAACTGAAGGAGGAAATGATGTACAACAAACAAGAGGAGGTCACGCGACGCGTGATAGAGGTTAGGAACCACCATACACCTTCCTTAAAAGGGAGACTAGGAGCGTGTACCTGTTAAGTTAGGGTACAGTGCTCTAAATTTTGCTCCCGTCATTGAGTGGTTTCAATGCGTCTCCCACCGTATGTACATTTGGGTTAGACGACAGATTAAAATAAGTTCATTGTAGTCGCGGTCAGATGGATTTAATTATCTCTCATACAAATCGTATTTTACAAAAAACTAAGGTTAATCAGGACACATAATTATTTATTTGTATTCCTTACTGCCCAATAAGTTCACGTTGCATCCATTTCATAAAATACCCGGTGTTAGATGTCGATGGAGACCTGTTTGGCTAGTATATATGGAAGACCGAGCTTTGCTTGAAAAAGGGGGACTGTATATTAAGCAAACTACTCATGATGACTTTCATATTTTTGTATGTTGTTTGCAAAGCGCAATAGTACGTTTATATTCATGAAAAATATGAGAATATCACCTGACGGAGTGGTCATTCAATGAAATCTGGTGTATGCCTGTTGTTTGTTAGTCTGCTGTTAAGTAAGTAAGTTGTTTATTGGTGGTTTTGTAAAATAATTACTATAAAATATAGTTTGACGATTCTCCCGAAGACGAGGTTCGCTTGAATCCCTTTCTTGCTACTAAAAAGGGCAGAATCGCTCCATTTCTTCAAAACGCTAGGTCCATTTTCAATGTAAAAGCCTTTGTGCCGTTTTTGGCTGCTTTGTTAAATAAATAAATAAAGTGAAATCACAAGAATGACTCAATTTATGATATAGTGTCTTATACATATACATATATACATATAATATAAAGTCTTTGACGTATTGCTTATAGAAGATACCGGATGACGTGTGTCATATTTTGGGATTGAATTGGTAGTCAATTTTGTACAGTCGTCCAGAGGCGTTCAGAATAGCATACATTTGCAAACGTTGAAAGATTATACGAATCACCTTAAATCTGAATAATTGAAGGCTCAATTCTTATCTAATCTCGATTGGTAAAGACATCAGTGTGTTTAATTTTAACAATGCTCCAAAACGACAGTACATAAAGAAGCTCTTAAGTTCACTCCGTAGAACTCTAACGTAATTGAAAGAACCGATACATTATCTTCCAGTGTAGCTTAAATGTAATGGTGGATTGATTCTTAAATATATCTCGTTTGAGTATGAAACTTTATGTGAACCATTCGCTTTTATTAGCAGGAAATGAAAAGCTTCCTTATGGCACTGTAAACAGCAGAATCTATCTTTACTATTTGTGGTTCTTTTTTCAGCTAACCGGAATTTTTCCTTGATTTTTGTGAATTTTTTTTTATCAGCGTTGTTGATTTTTAAGGTTTCTACAAATTTGTCTTTTTAGTTTCAGTGTGTCATTTCTGTTCTTAAGCATTTGAAACTTTATCCAGCGCTCTGTCGCTGGGAGCGCTGCGTCATACTATTTGAAATATTTCCTCTTTTGCTTGACCTCGAAGCGTTCAGGCTCAAGCTTCGCATCTAATGTTATCATGTTCAAATAAAGATAAAGAAGTATAATTTTCCTTCATCGAAAATATCTCACGGAAAAAAATCGTACTTTGGATCACGGAAAGAGTGTTCATGCCTTTTTACGATATTTATTTTGGTTTGATGATGATAATCCATGCACTTTACCACTTGCCTTATCCTCTAGTATTTTAAAAAACTGCAATCCTTATCATTATCGTCATGAACGTTTTTCGTAAGTTGGTTGTGGACTACAAAGTGAATAACGGCCAGACAATATAATAAATGAGAGAAATACAGGAAGTCAAGTTAAAAACCTAGCTTTCTCGGCAGGATCTTTTACTCAAAAGAGAAACTGTGTAAATCACAATGATAACGAGTATTATTCATAGTACTCTCGCTTTACTCACATATAGTACTCTCGCTTTTTACGAGAATGTCTCGAACGTTCTGAATCAATTAGGTGGTTCCCAGAGGCCGAAGTGCTTTTATTGTCTAGTGCAAGACAGACATTGGGTCGAAATTCACGGTCATGATTTATTGTAAGTAATTGACTCGGTTTGTCTTTGTACTGCGAATGCCACCCATGTTTTAGGGTTACTTTTAGAATACACAAAGTCACCGCAAGCGTCAATAGTCAATTTTTTTAAGAATTTCTTATGGCTCAACTGAATTTATTGAGAGGTGATTTTGTAAGGGTGATGAGGAAAAATTATTTGCCACACCATTCTGTTGCTAAGTCATACGTACTAAGTCAATCACGATGAAAGATATACATGCTGTACTACGTCACATTTATTTAATCGATAACGTATTGAATATAAATTCAATGCTATATGTCATTTTCGGGACCTATTTTGTGTCGGGACCATAATGAAATCATCATTCATTGGAAGAAACACATGATGTCGTCACAAAGACTCTGGACGCCTCTTTAAACTATATGGCCCTCATTTAATAATCTCTCAGAGAGAATGGTCTGTTCATTCGTAGTTACCTGGCTACTACTCTTCGCAGGGACACCTACAGTTACTTTGCTTTAAGCAGTCTTTCTGAGTTATTACGAGTCTGATTTTAAGGGACAACCTGTTTTTCGAATTCAAAGCAGCAATTGAACATTTAAGTAAATGGATTACGTTCCAATTACAATGGATTACGTAGGTGTGGTGAAAGATTTTCGGCCTAACACAGAGATGGCGTTCTAATCAGCAAAAATGTATAATTTCTGCCTGAATGCACGTGTCAATAGTTCGTTGGAGAAGTTTTAACTTGATCTCTTTGGTAGTTTGTTTACAAGAATTGTTGCAGCAGACGTCTTTTGTATTTCTCCTTAAAATGGATGTTTGGATCACAGCCTTCCAGATTATCACTTTCGGGAAAGAATACAAACGTCAGACCAAGTGTACTAAAGTGAAGGGATATTGTGTAAACAAGTTAAATTAACTAAACATCTAACTAAACTTAAAACCAGATAACTAAAAATTGAAGAATTTCATTGAGAGGCCGAGAACATTTCATTTTATCCTTCTACATGCACGAACGCCAATGTTTTTGCCATTCCAAATTTATCATGAGTCATAGTCTTTGTTTGATTAACTTATATTGTTTGATGTTTTCATGTAGTTGCGGTACTGTTTAGAAAATTTATCGTATCGAATTAAAATAACTGGTAGCCCTTTGGATGACTACGATATGGAAAGATTGAAAGGGCAAGATAAAGTCAAGCCTATGTCCTCTTATGCTTAAACACCGAGTTACACGTATTTTTCTGCTAGTTTTGTCAGAAAATCCTTGTAGGAGCGTATAACTGCTCTGGATAAAAAAGAAAGCAGAAGGTTCTTTGAAGTCGACTGCTAGCAATTTTCTAATTTCTTGTCGAGTTAATGTTAATGAGGGAATTCTAACTTTAAGTAATCATTATCGCTAACCACAAAGAAATCGGAATTTTCTTTTGATTACAAGGAAGAACACGTATTGAATCTTAACTTGCCATGTGTATTTTTTCCAAGAGGACTGACATTGAGTATAATCAGACCACATGTAGGAAATTGTTTCCATATGTCACTCACAAGACTTATTCTGGCGCATTCCAATTCCCTTCAGTAATGGAAAAACGTTCTGCGCGAAAACAGAATATTTTACAGGTTAATTATAGTGTAGTATCTTATCATCAAGTTGATACGTGTTTAGGTGTTTGTTCTAGTGTGGTGTATCTATTGCGCGTGTGCCTTAATTGCAAGAGGTTAATTCCAGCCTTGGAAACCGCACGAGGAAAGTTTTAATCAACAGAGTTCATCCCCTCAAAAACGCTAGCATCTCGAATATTTAAAATCTCTAAATCTTCTAAGATCCTCCATGGGTGAAAGTTCGTGGCATGGAGTAGATAATTAATATTTCATATGATTGGCTTGCTTAAAATAATTGGCCCCCATATGCAATCTAACAACACCATAACACCTCTCTCCAACGTTTGAAATAAACACGTGAAAACGACCATGTCACATCGACGTACAACTTACCCTCGACGCTGAATGTTCCGTGGTCTGTAAAAGTCGCCGGCACCGGTCAGGAGTGTCTATTTAATCTGTAGAAAGTATCCGAGCCCCTTATATTAGACTTTGGTCAACCATTCCCTCAATCGACTCCGATTTCGGTCTCAACGGAAGTTTGGAGGTGGCGGCGTCCCGTCGGGCTCAGCCCCCCCACTCGCTCCCGAGGAGTGAAAGCGGCGGGTGTACGACGACCTCCTCCCTTTCGCGATCCCGCTCCCGCCGCGCGGGGAGGAAACGGAAGAATTTAAAGGGGAAGTCATATTTTGACGTGGTCTCTCCAAGATTCGCGTCCGCAGCATGGCTCTCGGGGAATCTTTTCTCAATGCCCGGCGCGTAGAGAGTATAATATTCCCTTCTCTGGTTTCCCTTTTTTTCCCTCCCTGCCGTTTGATGATCCCTTGCTACTCTTTCATATCTACATTACCTACTCAATGTCCTTCAAGCCACCACGAGGGCGTGTGGCGGGAAGTGTTAGAGCACGTGCTTGTAGTGCATAAATATCAGGGTATTTATTAATATGGTGCTTGTATTGTATGACTTGATTGCGCGCTATTGCGTGGCTTGAAGGGTATTGTGTAGGTAAATGTAGATTGGAGAAGCGAACGAGGTAACTAAGAACTGGGAAAACAGAGAGAGATAGGCTCGACAAACATATACATGCCCCATGTATGTATATATAAGAATGTATGTATACAAAACTCGTAAAAGGACATTTACTTTGTAGATGTTTGCGCCCGTTCTCTTAGGTCTTCTTCACGTTAGATTTGTCTGTTTGGGAAGTCTCGGCGGAAGGTATGCAAGGGCATGGAAGGTGAGGAAGGGATAAGGATGGTTTAACGGTGGAAGTGGAGACCGGGCTTTCACCCGGGGTTCACACGGATAAAGATTTAGAGAAAGGGAATATAAATACTTATAAGACGAAACCTGCTTGGTGGGAAAGTCAAAGTGCGCGAATTCCATGCAGAAGTAAAGCTTACTTGGCTGGGAATTGAACCACGGACCTTTCACTTGCCGGGTCAATGCTCCGCCAATGTTAAGCTATCGGAGAAACGTAATTAGCACTGAAATTCGTGGAGGCTAATGAAAGGGCGTGCCTCGATTCTTTGGCCAAGCGATTGCGATATAAATATATCATCCATCGGTCTCATGGGGATTGGTTCGGTTCTATGACTGTGGCTTCCCACTCCGAGGACCCAGGTTCTAATTCCGATCATCGCAGGATTTTTCATTGCTTTCCCGGTATCAAGCTTACTTGAGGTGCCATGTGGAGAGAACTTCAATTGGAATACGTCTTCCGTGGCCTGGGATGTTATATTGTGGGTCCCTTGGTGCGTTTCGTTAAAAGTAAGCTAATATGTACGCTGAGTTGCTCCCTCCTTCAATCCCCTGACATCCACATCTACCAAAATATCCACATAATGCCGTTAGTACCTTAAGCTAGCCTTCCTTGATAAATATCCGTCAGTCTCCACTCAGACGCAGTCATCCGTTTTTCTCGAACTTGAACTTCGTGAAATCTTTTCCTGCCCCTTCCCCCCACCAAAGTATGCGTGTTTCGTCCATGCTCTTCGACGGAGGAGGAGGGGGAGACGTCCGACCTTCTCCCGTCCCTCGCCTCGCGTGCCCCACCAGAGACTTGCCGATTCCGAGTCGTGGAGGTCATTCCGTTTCGATGTGGGGCAAGTTTAAGAGAGGTTCCGTCGTCCTTGAATACTTCGCTCGCTCGCCGAAAGTGATGACCCCACATGAGCGCGGTGAATGAAGTCCTTTTCATTTCGTTCCCCTCCGGATTGTATGCGACTCGTTGTTTGCTTATCCTTCTTCCTCTGCCTTCGAGGTGCTTATGTCTCCCGCGTTCTCTTCGACCACTGTCCAAGGCGCAGTTGTCCCATACGTTTTCCTTAAAGCTTTCACATTCCTAGCGGATTTTTTGTTCAGATGCTACGCAGAAAATTCGTACCTACCGAGCAAATAAAAATCCTACGTAATTTTGATGCCGTGCTCTCATACGTTTTTCATCGCGTGAGAAATACATACCGTAAGGCATCTATTTATTGTTGAAATTTTTGACACTATAGTCTAAAAAGAACCCATTTTGAGCGAAGAGGCTCCTAATGAAGTCAGATTTCACGCGATGCCCTGTAGCAGAAATCGTAAAAGATCCAATGTTTTAAAAAAAACCATAAACTCTGTAATCAACTTGAAGGTCGGTTTGGTAGGTGATGGTAGAGTTCACCCAGTACTAAGCCCTATACGGCATGTGAAATTAATATATCAGGGTAGGGGGGCTAGTGCCTTTTCCTGTGCCGGTTATGGTTCTCCAGGAAGATTTGGTACCTGAAAAATCGTATAGTTTGGGTGGAGCCGAGGGTGCCCAGAAAGGCTTACCCGGAAGTCGAACCCGGGCCCTCCGTTCCCCTGTTTTTATATAAAATTGTTATACTTTAACTATTAAATATTTTTAATCTTTCAATTTTGTTGTCTTAGGAATTTAGCTATATGATTAATACAAAAAGTATTGGGAAAAGTTTCAGAAAGGCTCCCTGGTTGGCGGATTCCGGAAGGTCTTTGAGGGTACCCGTGGAAGCGTCTTTGACGGCATTTAGAGTCCCATGGCGGGGTTCTTTGAGGGAGGATTTCACTTTTGGAAATAGTAAATAGTCGAAGTCACTCGACAAGGGTCTACTGAAGGCACGATCTTATCTGAACGAATGCTCGCCGGCGCTTGGAGCGCGTTGAAGGTCAGACCCGTCACCACCGAGTCAGCGCGGTGTGAGCGCACTGCGACGTACATTCACGTCAGGGAAAAATTGTTCCCGATTCTTTTTATCCTAACCATGTAGAACAGCAGTTTTTAAGTGGTGGGAAAATATTATTTATTTTTTACCCTACATAATTCCATTAATAACAATTATAACAAACTGATGACATGTAATGAGTTGAAATAATCTCGAGGTGTGGTAGCCTATTGTGTAGAGTCTTCGACCACTCACACAAGGAAAGGCGTTAATTCCGAGTCTCACTGCACTCCCTCAGCTTCTCCCAAGCTCTTTGATTTTTCAGGTTCCCGATTTTCCAAGAAAACCATAAGCGTGGCAGGAAAAAATCTGCTTCCCCTCCCCCTCTCGCTGCTTACACTGATTTTCTCTCAGCATGTTAATTTCACACTTCATAGGAATTAGTAAGAGGTTAGCTCCACCGTCCACTATGAAACGGACCTTCGAGTCAACTGGTGTAGAGAGTAAAAGCCATAAATGATCTGCCACCTGTTATTAATCCCTCACTTTGACTGAAATGATTCGATAGTTCGAGCCGTTCCAAGGGCTCTAGTGCTTGAAAACTGTGGCGGTTTGGACCCTGAGAACCCGATACCAATTCAATTATACCCTTAGAAGCACTCGACCCTCCCAAAGAGATTAACAAGCAAAAAACATTTTTTCAGTGGTAGGATGGAAATTTCAGCGATAGAAAGTTCGCCACAAAATAACCTTACGGAAAAATGAAGCTCGAGGTTTCTTCTTTTGGCTGTTGGTTCGTAGGTCATTCAATGTATCCCAGTGGGACCTGTGCTAAGTTCCAGAATCGAAAAATTTGTTCCTTTCCAAAGACGCTTTTTTGAATGCTACGTCTACATTGGTATGTAGGATTCATCCTGTTGAGCAAATCTATGTTTGGCAGTCCTACATTCTTGTTGCAATTGGTCCGTGACGCGGTGGAATTTATGGTATGGAGCTAATTCCTTTAAAGCAGAAAGTGTATCCATGGAATAGGGTATCCGGTGCATTCCATTGGTCTGTGCAAGCGTCCGGAAAGTGAAAAGCCATCAAGTTATTCGTGGCACTAAGTATGATAATGTTTTCGGTGGCATTCTCTTTAGCAACAGTTAAAACAGCAATACTTGAGTATACGCTCTTGAGTTAATGTCCTTGTCTGTAGTACCAGAGATACACTCAATTTATTTTCACCAACCCACCCCTTCACAAAAACTTCAAAATAAATTGCCTTTTCTTGGTTTCCACAATTTATTGAATTTTACTTTGATTATCCCCAGCGTTGCGCCTCAGTGCTGCGTGATTTGACGCATTAAGTTCGGGGTAATAGGTGTTTATTTTTTAATGATCACGATTTTGGAACATATTTTGTTATGTCTCTTTAAAAACTCTGTGGTGCAAATAATAATGAAAACAAAATACCTGCATCAGCTAAAGAAAGAGATTTTCTTATGAAATTAAGACATTTTTGTGAATAATAAATTGTACCGTTTCAGTATTAAATGAAAAGAAAATTAAATCTTCCTAAGAGTTTACTGCTTACATCAGGTAGAAATAGTGAAATGCATCAAGGAGAACAGAAAGTGAGTTGCGGTATTTTCCGATTTAAGCTGGGTCATAATATCAGAATTAATTTTCACATCCAAAACATAGTCCAATTCATCCGTTGGAGAAGTTAGGGTTAAGATGGATAGGTATTGTGGAAATGTAGAATCATTTTGTACTGGTTTAAATATTACTGTCAAAGTTTTGTTTGCGTAAAAACTGTCGTGTCATATCGCACGTTTTCGTTTTGAATAGATCGGATTCCCTTTCGTTGGCCGGAAACCTCTCCGTCATCCACCTTACGTAACACATCGATCGATTCAGGCTAGTCCTCTCGAATTGATTCTAATTATTCAGCAATCGAGAGAGGCTGCCTATTGTGTCTTCGAGATCCTCGCTACTAGGACACCTGAGTTTTCCGCTCCAGTACTCCAATTAATTAAGCCAGAGTCTTGAGAGAGAGAGAGAGAGGAGGTGATGTCGGGTCGCCTTCGTGGGTGTGCGTTCTATCGCGTCCGCCGTCTTCCCAGAGCTCTCCGAAAGATTCGAAGGTCACTTCCGGGGCCTCGAGGGCCTATGGAGCCCGACCGCGTCCTCCGTGAAGAGTCTTGGTTGTCCTAATTAAGGTTTCCCTCCTCGTCACCATGGATGGTTGCCCTTATATTTTTCTCTCTCTCTCTCCCTCTTTTTCTCTCCCCCTGCTTTGGTCGTGCCAACACTTGGAGCGAATCCTCACGTCGCGTCACGCGAGAGGGAATGACGGTCCCTGGCCTCAAAGGGGACTGCCGAAGGTGAGTGAAAAACCGTCCGAGTTTGATGCATGCATAGGGCCAATTCCCTCGTGCATCAGTAACCTCGATAGGGCCTTTGTTCTCCCCTTCTGTCCATCGATTGATTCCGTTAGCCGCTTGTAAAATGCATGGCATGGATGAGCCCCCCCCCCGACGGTGCGAAATTCGATCAATACGTGCGCTCCCGTCGCCTTTTGACGAAATATTTCTACTCAAGATTTCTGAATATTTATTTCGCTTCCTCTGAAATGTCGGCGTCTAGTTAAGTGAACTGGTGATACGAATTAACGAGTAGAGTAAGGAGAAATCAAGAAGTTTTTGAATGATTAAATAATTTGATTTTTATATAAAATATTATTATTTTCTATAGCATTAATATTGGAAATTAGGGTGTGTTTAAGTGCAATGCCAAATTATAAAAATAATTTGCATTGACTGGAATTGCGTCCCCGGATTCGTTGATGTCCGACCGCGTTGCGCCACAATCCACGACGTTATTGCCAACTGTTATACACTAGGGTGTTTGCTTTTTCTGGCTAATCAAACGAAACTGAGTTCGAATCCTGGTCAAAGCGAGTAATTTTTTATCATTAAAGTTGTTGCTTTGTACTACTCATAAGGGGATGGCTCCGTTGATAGTTACTGTCCCAGTATCCCTCGTAGTTTCTTTGAATTTGTGTTTAAATAGTTATAATATCACATAAAGGTTATCCTCAGGAGAAAGCCGCACCTCAGGATATTACGAGGCACCCTCGCATATTAGTCTTGCAAATTACTAGGTCTCTAGTGGAAATTCCAGTGTCTTCAAATCATTGTGCTTGTTTTTTTCTTAGTTTTGAAGAGCTATGCTAAATTTTGCACATGTCGTTTGCAGCAAAACGTATAGATTGAGAGTAACTTAGAGATCGTATGCAAAAACGGAATATTCACTCGTTTTGACGTCTCTTTAAGACAGCTATTGATTCTGCAGGACCAGTCACCAAGATGAGCTTTGAAAATATGGTCGTCTGTGCTTTAATGTTTTTAATCCCGTTCGAATCCTTTAGTTTCGGGCACCGATCAAAATATGTCGAGACCAATATCTGATATACCTGTGATTGTTGTCATATATTTCCATGTGACACACGATCACCCTTGCCGTCTACCATTCACTGGATTATGTGTAAAATCGATGCATATAAAATTGCAAAGTTTAAAATATATCGCCGTCCGAATGTCTCTCATGAAAAAATAAACTCCCAAAGTGTTGTTTGACGCTCAGAAAAAGGCTTTTGCTTTATTTGAAAAATACACAATGCCGAACACACATACCAAACCTTGTGACATTCCGCTCCCTAGAGTTAAACCGTTATTAATCCGTCCCACGAGTGTCCGGATTTTTATTTATTTTTCGGCCAGAAAGAACTTCGCGCCTCCCCTCTCACTTTCCCGAACCCTCTTCGAAAACCTCAAAGACCTCTCTGTAAAATCTCAATGGCTCCCCCAACTGATATCCTGGTCCTCTTCACTCGCTTTCCCCCCTGGCACGTTCGACTCCCTTCCCGTTCAAATCCAAAGCGGGGGCCAACATGCTTTAAAACCACGCGCCGAGACCGCAGTGGAAAAAATAAGTTCAGCTCATGGGGGACACAAACATGGATAAGCGATGGCATTCCCGTTCAAACACTCGAGAGGAAAATTCACTCAGTCTCCCTGCCTAAATTCCCTCCTCCCCTTCTAACACTCTCACGTCCATCTCCCCCCACAGCGCTTCAATCCTAGAGTGTGACTCAATGAGTGAGGTCAGTGCGTGGTGGAACCGAGCGGGGGAGTTGCCGCTTGCGAAAATCCTGAGCGAAAAAGAATGGGGAAAACTTTGCCTTCATATCTCACAGTTCATATGGCATTGTTTTCGTATTAAAAGAAAAGGTGAGGTGCTTTTAGTAGACTGCACTGCTACAGGTTTAACTTTGGGAAAAGTTTGGAATATCCATTGGAAAGAAGAAAAATCTTAATAGTATTCGCAATATTCCACCGAATAGGTACTGGCGCGGCGCGTTAGATGATTTTGCGGCAATATCAGAGATCTGTTGAATATTGTAGTAAAATATTACAATTTAATTATTTTCAATACATATTTTTCGATTACAATTATAGATTTAATAACTCACTCTTTAGAAAGAGGAATTATTAATCGATCCGAAAGAGATTCACGAGAGATGGTAAGAAAATTTAGAGAAATTGTTTGGCAAAGATATTAGGCCAGCAAATCTAGGCACATGGAATATTATGGCGATGAGGATAGTTTATGCCATGGTTCACTCGGCCACGAGATGTAAAAGCCATTAAAAGAAATAAAATAGAATAAATTTGTGGAGATGAGTAGAAAAAATACCGCGTCCATACTGATCTCATCTGGCATACGTAACTACCTTAAGGTTTAGGATAACCTTTGATCAGTTAAAAACTTTATTCGGTTATCTCTGCTAAAATATTTTCATAATGGGTGAATGTTGTTTACTCTTATCTTTGTGTACAGTAATCTAGCTCACAACTTGACCGTTTTCTTTATAAGTAGATAATGTCATCAAGTTCAACACCTGAGAATGAGCTCAAAGTTCTCTCCAGTTTCAATATTTCCGAAAATGGTATGAAAAAAATATTTGCTTTTGTCTCACCTTTTATTTCACTGTTTATGACGAACTTATCTACCCTTCTCTGCTGGAAACTAGCAAATCAAAACACCTACTATGTTTTCCCATTGTTTACAATAGCAATAGCGTTTCGTGATAAACGGAAGGAGAGTTACTTCTGAACCTTAATTTCTCTGAGGACACCGGACCAGTTGCCACGTGTTGATGGCTAGCTCGCCATCTGTTGAAATTGTGCCTTTTTTATGTTATCGATATCTTTCCCTATAAGCATTGTATGGGAAGTTAAACAAGTGGCAAACATAGTTCCTTTCCACACTATTTATTTAAGAGAATTCCGCCGCTTTCCTCTCAACGAGGCATAATGTGGCAACTACCCGTCAAAAGATCCCACCATTTTTTGCCGATGACTCGTATATTAAGGTGCTTGTTTCAGAATGTTCATCACAAAACACTATTGTAGTGTTTAGTCAACTCATTTTGTTTTATTGTGTTAAATCCCCCGTGTTATATATCATTCAATATTCAGTGAGTATATGTAAATACACTCATCTAAACTTATATGGAAACTAACAGTAATATCTTAGTATCACCAAGTGCTTTCCAATCTGAGTAACCAAAAGATTAAAAGCTTCCCATGCGGATGTGGAAGACATGTATAATTCAGAAGGCAGGCGTGATAGCAATAGGCTTATCACAAGGTTTATGTGACATTAATGGGACCCTGTGAAGTTAACCATGATTCCCCGATTGTTCTGAAATTTGACGGTTTTACCTCGTTACCCACAAAAATATAATAATGCATTCATCATCGTCTCTGTACGTCTTAGAAGAAGCTTGCTAGTTTTACTGGGGGTTACTATGAGGGGCGTGTATCCTGAAATACTGGTCAAATATATTTTCTAGCAAAAATATTGTTTTGAAGAGGTACGTAGGTCGTAACCGTTCTTCCTTTGGCGATACTCGTGATAGTATTGCTCTGAAATCATTGTGAAAGCATGAGAAATAAGGTAATATTCTTTCGCACGAAGGCACATGGAGGGACTCACTCGAACCATAAATCCTCACGGCAAAATATATGAAGGTGTCGCGTGGGGAGGTGTGGCGGGGGAGGAAAGAGGGCAGGGTGGTGACATGTGCGGACCCTCCTCGAGTTCTCAACAGTCGTCGTAATTCAAGAACAGATGCACTCGAAGTCTGGGTGTGTGGGTGAGGTTGGGATGGGGGCGGCGCCCCTTCCCGAACCTTCCTTCCACGCACCCTGGACTCGATAACAGAGGGGTGAGAAAACCTCGTCACCCCCAACTCTCCCTTCTCTCCGAATTCCTTCCCCTCCCTCCACAATTCATCCCCTCCCCCGTCATCTCCCACCGAGACGCCACCCTCATCACGCATCTTGGGACTTCAAGAGTTTTGATTAATCTCCGAGGAGCCTTTATACGCATATCTAACTCCTCCCGTCGTCCCTGGCAACCCTAGGGGTGAGCACACCCACCCGCTTCTCCCAGGCCGTCCCGAAATTTTTAAGAACGTCTCTCTTACCAGCAGGGCGTCACCCCTTGCCTCTTCGCCAAAACCCTCCCCCCCCCCACCACCACCACTCGGAGATTATTTTTCTCGAGACCAACTCCCCCCTGTTCGCTGCCTCCTTCCTTCCGGTCTCCCTTTTAAGTTAAGAGACCTCCCCACTCCTATGCCTCTTGCCCCCTTCTGTCCCCTCATCCCGCAACCTCATAAAGACCCTCCCCCAAGCCTTCCTCCCATTCCCACTCCCTTTACTTCTATGCCACCTACGCTGCAAGTTTACCTCCTAATCAAGCGCAGCTTAACCTTCTTGAATAGTGCAAACAACACGGGCGGACCATTTAATACACTTGGAAAGTCACGCAAACATCAGATTTGACATGAAGAAAAGGCGTTATGAATATTTGCGGAGCCGAATTGAAGACACTTGGTTTTTTGAGCGAATGGTGGGGGACTGCTCCAAAGGAAAAGCTAAGGAGAATTGTGAATTCACGTTTCTGAAGCGTCATCTTGAATTTATGTCGTATGTTTCGGACCACGAGCAGAATGAAATTCTGAAAGGAACATTTTTCACTGTAATGCAGTCGATTTCTCCAAAAATCGTTTAGAGCGAACAGAATCTATGTAAGATGAATACCTCGTAAGGTGTCACGAGGTTTTGTGGCGGAGTGTTTTGAGAACCAGCCTTACAAGTAGAAGATTTTACTCATGTATACAAAATAGTGTATGTTAGCTTTTTTACAAAATTAGTCGCTAAAAAATAGATGCTTGCGAATATAAATTATACAATAATTGTAATGGTTGAATAAATTACAAAGTTTTACTCTTTAAATTCATTTTTAAGGGTGTTTTATATCGCTATGATTGGGTATTGTGCGAGGGAAGAATGATTACTTTAATAATTCACGTGACTGTATCTATCTCTTTTAATTAATCCCGGTGATCGAATTTACCAATATAATTTGGTGCCATAATAGTTTCTCTCATGTCATAAGAAAATTCAGGTTCCCAGGATCTCATCGAAAGTCGTAAGACTTGCATACTGTCTTATAAAATTAAAAGACTTCCAATCTAATATTTCCACCAAATCCATCGTGTTAGCTTTCATATTCAATTCAAATAGATTCATTAGAAACACAAATCACGACTTAAACTGCTAGATAAATAAAAAGCTTATAAGTTCAATGCTGATTGAGAGGAAAACCATTTTATTCGCACCAGAAAGCCTAGACCACAAGGAGAAGTTAAGTGATTATCCTCTGAGGAGGAATAAACTAGAAATTAATTTTTCCTTTCGTAATTTGTGTCCACTTACTTGAAATATATTCTCGGGAATTTTGACTACCTGAAATTAAAATTATGCCTACCATACCCAAAAAACCTATTATCCCCGTTGTGTAGTACCCGCTGCCTAATTGTGGTGGCTTGAAGTGTGAGATGTAGATGATTGCAATTGACGCTGACAAAACGCGCAACTTAAGGAAATTCCCCGGGAAGATTTTTTGCCAAACAGAACAAAACTAGAAATCCTTTTTCCCTGACACGCTATTATAAAGAAAAAATCGCCTCGTTCGATTGTTCGATCTATCCCAAAATGAATTTTTCCCTTTCGTTAAAGATTGTCAATTACCATAATGACTGATGGCGTATCACCCCCTGCCACACGCCCTTGTGGAAGTTTGCAGGATAATATGAAGATGTGCTCGCCCTGCTCGCAATTCACCTACATGAGCACCGCCTACTTGCCCGCCCCTCTCCCTCTTTCCCCCTCCCACTCTGCACCCCTCGGCATCCTCCGAAGTGTGTCTCCTTTCACCCATCCCTCTTAACTTGGGGGGGGGAGAAGCCTCGCTCTTCTCTCACTCCCACCCCCATCCACCCTCCTGCCACCCTCTGGGCACCCCGTTCTCCTTCGCCCCTCGCCCGGGGGAGGACTTTTCACAAAGCTGCCCTCCCCTGCATCTTCACCTCCCCCATCTTCTCTTTCTATACACTCCAGTGTACCCAACCGACCGACCGCCCGCCCGTCCCTCTTCTCTCCTTCCCCCAGGACGCCTACTCCCCGCCCATCTCCCTCTCATTCTTGTGTGCGAGACGGCGTCAGGAGAGGAGGAGAACTCAATAGAAATGCTCCTCCAGACTCTCTCTCTTTTTATTCCCCATGCCCCTGCCGTTCTTATTCCAACTCTCTTCCTGCTCCCCTCCCTTCCCTCTCTCTTTCTCCCTCCTTCTTTCTTAATATCCCACCCTCGCCGCTCCCCCTTCTCCGGGAATCTTCTCCGTCTCTCGCACTTCCTTTTTCTCCTTATATATGTATTTTTTTGCCCTCCCGAGTCCACGATTCAAGTCACCTCCTCCACCTCTCCCGCCCACTCCCCAGTGGTCTCTTTCGTCGTCTTTATCCCCGGGCGAAATTGGAAGTGTGCACCTGTAGAAAAAGTATATTTTTTTTAAGCGTGGGTGAAGGGGATGGAAAGAGAGTATTATGGCTCGGGAGGAGAGACTTTCTGCTGCGAGGAGAATTGTTTACTGTAAGCAGGCAGCTAAAGAAAGCCGGGAGGCACGGAGGGGATTCGTGAGAAACGTACAACACGCATGGGTCTGAATTGTCAACGAAAGAAAGAGATGCGTTGCAGGTGTCACTATCGAAGTGGTGACAATTGCTATTCGATTGAAGCACGGTGTTGAGACGGAATTGACCCGAGGGAATCGCCGATGAAGAAATTCCACGTTAACAAATTAACGAGTCACTTCGTCAAACTATTAAAAACAGCAATTGGATGACCTTTAGTTTGTAGGCTCTGACACTAAGGTGACGATATTGAGGTGGTGACAGAGTGAGGGTGTGCACTCGCGTTGCAGGTCATGCCGTCCGACCTCAATGCTAAGTTAATAATAAATATTATTTATTCTATGAGAATAATTCTTATCATCCCATTACAGAGAGAACTAAAAACAGCTGTCTCCGAACAATTACCCATCCAAAACAAACCCCTCGTAATTGACAGACATTTTTCTTAACTCAACTCAATGTAGTAGAACAAAATTAAGTTAATGTATATAAAACTAACACAAAATAGCCAAAAAAATCTTGAGACATCACGTTAGCGGAATTCTCACAGAAGTGTGGTAACCTTGCTGATTATTTCGCTGTTTTTTGTAAGCGTTTCCGTCCTCTTTATTTTTACTGTACTCTCTTACCGCTTTTATTTTTATTTGTGCTTGCTTCTCCCTCAATCGCCTGAAGATGCTACAGCTCGATAGAAACGTTGTACCGCCAAAAATCCCATATGCTGTGTCTCACATATGAAAACATACTATACGTAGATCGAGAGTAAAATATGTGAATATAGGACAGGGTGACTAAATTGAAAAAATATGCATTGGATTGTTGGGTGAGGCTACTAAGACGTTATATTTCTAGTCCCAAATCGTTTAAAAACATTTTATTGAATTGACTGCGTCGGAATTGAGGACATGGATTCAAATTTTTGACAAAAATATAGGCACTCGTGGACCCGCATCCTCGATTTGCGTCAGTATTATCGAGGGAGTTTTGTTACATGTAGGTAATTTTACTGTTTAAAAAGAACTTTGAATTCCAGTTGAATTCATGATTTTTAAAATTAGGACGTCTTCAGTTTCCCCGCCTCAGGTTTTTTCTGGAAATCTCCGGCTTCAACTGACCCGAGGATCGGGAAGGGTATTCGAACGATTGCGAATGTCTGTGACTCTATCTTCGTGTTCTTATCGTTTACATCTGAATGCTACATGAAAGAATGTCGGGTGTGGAAATGGGAGGAGTGGCTCAAGTGCAAGCTTTATAACCCAAAAACTAAGGTAACCAGAATGTAAACAAGTATTTTTTAGAAAATTCAAGAACTTGACTTATTTATATAACCTAGCTTTTCACCCAATCATTGTGCTTTTTTAATTATAAAAGCACAGCTCTCAGTTCATGCACCACGTCTTAAAGTCTAATCATTGAAAAAATTAAGACGAATAATATCATTTACGAGTACATGTATTTCAGCAAGCCACTAGTGCAATATAATTACTTAACATGAAACCAGGTTTCCACTCTTCCTCTTCCAGAAGTTGCTTTTTTGGGCTTGTGTTTACATTTCAATTTCCTTGATTTATGTTTTCATGAAGTTAAGAATTGTAGCAATCTCCAATCTCTATCCATCCAAATTGTACCTGAAACGTTAGCATGCTAATATTAGTAATATATTTTCACGTTTGTTTAGGATTTAATTTCCTTAGCTGTGTCTTTTATTATCAAATACACTTTTACCATAAAAATACAACCTCTGTAATAACCTACTTGCTTGTTGTTAAAGAGGTCACGGGTTTGATTACGCCTGGGTGAGTTTGCCTCCTATTACTAAGGCTTGAATGATTGTGAATGCAATTTTCATTTGTGACATCTTAAAAAAGTGGTTGAGGGGAGAGTATTTTCCAATAATTTTGCCATCAATACTAATTACATTTCTTTTTTCATGTATGTATCCTATAGAAATGTTTATGTTTTATGTTGTGTGTTTTGTATGTTTTATGTTGTCTACGTAATAATTTAGTAGGGACATCGAAGTTTTTATATTCGAGTAAATGACAAGGAAACGAACGCACAAAAATCAATTTTGTTTATTTTCCTTGATGTTATAACAGGATAAGTTTCTTCTCTCACTTATATTCCTTCCCATACTCTTATTTTACACGTAAGTCTGACTTCTTGTGCACTGAATTACACTTCGTTCCATTCACGTTAAAGTGGAACCTGTATTAAAGTCGTCAAATCATTCCCTTGGGTGCAGCAGGTTGACCAATTTGGCTTATTAAAATTTGTGTTCATGTAAATGTCATTTCAATTAATCATAGCATATATATATATAATTGAGTCATTTATCTCACGGTATTAATTATTCAAATAATATTTTTGGATAGATAGTTTCCAGCGATATCACGTTTCAGGCGTTCGATTATTCATCCCAGCTCTTTGTGTGGGATAACTCTCGTTAGCTTTCATGCACTTAACAAGGAAATTAATCTGGAAGTTGCCCGTGGTTTCAAATAGAATCCTCTTTGATTCAATAAACATAAATGTGAATTATGCCCTGAAGTTTAGTCTTGCCTACATGGATGTGTACATTTCTTACTATCTCATCTTTTAAAAATCTGATGAAATCCTATTATTACGTGCCGTAGCCTTACCAGAAGTTTACTTAGAAAGAAACTAAACGTGCTCTTAAAAATAAATTTTCCA
The DNA here is from genome assembly GCA_037158775.1 of Hetaerina titia. Taxonomy (NCBI): domain Eukaryota; kingdom Metazoa; phylum Arthropoda; class Insecta; order Odonata; family Calopterygidae; genus Hetaerina; species Hetaerina titia. The sequence continues at coordinate 27,942,513 of CM073771.1, read as the reverse complement.
GATGCCCTAGCAAAGTGTAACCTTTTTGAAATGTCCATGTTGCTGGAGAGAAAACAGAGATAAATTTCCACATTATTTTATTATTAATAACCGGCCGTGGTTTTAGCGCAGACATGCCATTAATCAAGGCAGTGATACCTTGACATTGATGTTCGATTATTAATGATGCACCATTGTGGAAAATTTCCGATGCTTTCTCTTCTGCCAGACGGATTTAAAGCGCTCCCACAATGTTAGGCCTGGAGCTCTTTTTTGCGTTTTCGATTATTAAATGTGACGTGCGTAGGAAGAAATCACACTGCCTGCAGCCTTGGTGCGGCGTGGAAACTCCGATTCCAGTCCTGGTGTGTATTTTGATTTCAGCGGATGAGAGGATTTTCCTTCCTTCGCCTACCACATTTTCCCTTCCTCACCCTACCCCCTCTCCACCCTTATCTTACCCCTTCATAAAACTTCACCCTCACTCTCGCCCAATCCCCTCCGTTCTCCTCCTCCCTCCCAGATCGCGCAATATTCCTTATCTCGTTTCGTATGCAAACTCACCCACGCTCCCATCCCCTCCTTTACCTCCCCGCTCTCCCACAGGCCTTCGCCTCATCCCTGGGCCAGCGGCGACGGAGGGGGGACGTGTGACGGTACATTGTGTTCGTCTCCCCCAAACTTTTGCCCTCTTCCCGTGGCGTGGAGCCCTTTCCCCTTCCGTCCTTCCCTCCCCTAAGCCACCAACAAATACGGAGGAAACTCCCCCTTCATTCCATGAAACCGTCTTCTTCGCTTAACCTCTCGCCGTTTAAAAATGCGTGCTCGCCCTCCGTAAGCCGATCCCTTTATCTTTTCAAATAAAAATCCTCCCTTCGGGAAGAGTCATTTTCCCATTTTTGCGTGTCCGAATTGTGTTCTCCTCTGGTGTCAATCCTGTCCCGCTGTTTACCCCTTGGGAAAGCTGATCCACAAGTTTACCATTTGAAATAATTTGCCACGAACCGGTAACGGTAAATTTGAGGATGACGTGGATGTATTCATGTGTATCTCTATATGTGTATTATTGAGGTCAATATGTAAATGATTAGCTAGATAGGTACTGAAAATTGGTTTGCGTATTTTGGAATCTTACGTTGAGTGAAAAATATCATATTTTTACGTGGTCTGTACATTTTACTGCCAATCACACTTATATTTTTACCCCTGGCTACTTTTAGCTGTATCTATTGAATTTCATGTCTTTGGAGAAGGGAAATGAGAGCAATTACTATTATTCCCGCTGGTTCAAATACTTGTTCTTTTCTCGAAGAGATCACAAATGCAAATTAAATTGGAAAACCAATCAATCGGTGATATGTATGCCTATTTTCCCATATTCCGTCACAGAAATTTCATAAATGTTGTCAAGTTACTAAAATCCATTCTGATTAATCCATAGGCTATTTATCTAAAGGTTTTATTAATTTCACTTTTTCCTAAGACACCTTCATGAAGGACAGGCTACAGGTTACGATCAGGTTCAAGAAGGTCTCTGGAAAATGTTACTCATGATTGTACATGCTTTAAATCCTCCCATTCTGAATCCTGGTCTCCTCATATTTGCCTGATTACATCTTCTTTTAGCCTTCTACATCCACCACCCATTCCTTTCATATCATCAAAAAGGCCCATTGTCTCCTCCCCTTTTCCTCTCTCACGCAACATTCTCCCACCTACCAAAGTCTTTAGCATATTCTATTGTGCATTATAACCCCCTTGCTATTTTTTCTGCCTTTTACAAACCAAAGCCTCCGCCTGCGAAAAGTGACGTTATTTTTCGTTGGCAAGAACTTTGCCTAATAAGACAACAATTGTTAAAATCTCCCAAAAAATGACGTGGATTTTTGGTACATTTTCTTACCGGCTCCATCTGCTCCACTGCTTTCGTGAAATTTTCTTCTGCTTTCCAATCTTTCTTTTAGTTTTTATACAAGGAGTTTATAAAACTCATCGGAAAATAAATTATCAATTAAAAGTGGGTTGTGATGCACTTTAATGCTAATTTTAATTATTTAGTTGTTTTTCCCATATTTTTTTAGAATATTATGTCAAACAAACATGGGACATTTTCAGCAATTTCTCTCTCTTAACCAATTCAGCATGCGGCAATCTAATTCTTAACTTTTCTTGAGATCACGAGAGATTTTGTTTCATTCATTCCCTTAAAAAGAGATTTTTACGCGTGTTGTTATTAGGAAAGCAGAAAAACTGTGATTCCAACGGTGTGCGGATGAAAGTGACAGAACGCCAAAGGTTAAGAGTGCCATTTCAACGGCAGAATCAACAACCCGGAACGGGCCTGGAAGTTATTTCACGGAAGAATGATGCCCTTCCATGACACCGTCTCGCCGCGCACATCGAACCATAGAATCACCAGGATCAAATGGTAAACTTTCGATTGCCCGACGGAGACTTCCAAGTAAGGATTTAAAAATCAGAATGGATGACTGCATTTAAGACCTTACCATTTTGAGGCCACGTGCCAACGATCTGCGCAGATTTCATCTTCATTGGCTAAATGGGACCTATAAATCATTGGTTTCCTGTCGAGGAATATTATACGATGGCAAGAAGATTGAAGATTAATTTTTCATATCTTGAGTAGATAGTCCTCGGGATTTTTCGACTCTATGAAAGATTTTGAAGTTATTCGTATACACTGCAGTAAGTAAATCTCTTCTAATTAAAGAATTATCAGTCATTCAGATCTTTTACTACGCAGGCAGCCAAAGTTAAACATTCCAACTCATATCGATTAAAAATTTAAATAGTGAGTATTAATGTTTCATCTCTTGATCTATACTCATCATCCTGATACCTTTGTCAAACTTGATGCTGTACCAGAAAATAGTTTTAATGATCCGCGAAATCGTGGAAGAGTTTGATCACTCAGCATTTATTTTAGAATCCACAGAATGCAGTCAAAGAACCCATAACAAGCATTGCGTTGGCAGAAGTATTTTCGAAGAACGGCGAGTCGATAACTCCTAAGTACTGATGCTAAGAAAAGTATATAGTATAGTTGAATGCTGGGTGTTGTAGTGTTTAGCCTTGAAAAAAAGAAAAAACACTTGTAGAGTTTAGGGCAACGAGAAATTTATTGAGAGTAGACACCGTAAAGAAACCAATGAAGTAGTAATGCCCTATGTCATGTGTTGCCTCTTTTGTTTCTTCTCCCTTCTTCAGTATTACTCACGATTCCCTTTTCTGCATTGCAAATCAGTAGCGCTCACTTCATTTTTACTGCACACTACGGATATTTTGGCGCTAGAGGAAACAGGATGAGTAGAGGTAATGCTTTTAAGACGAGGGAGAAATTAAAAGCGAATAAAATAAAAAGCAAACTGGGTCGAGAGGAAGGCTAACAAAGGTATCATTGCGTCAAATTTAGACGATTATACTGGAATAAAAAAAATTACAGAGTTGAATGAAGAAATCGTTGTCACTATTGAAGTGGTTTTATATATGGCTTGGGAGAAGAAGTACCTGGCGTTGGAAATTTGAGAAGGGCAGAGAAAGGGGATGGAGAAGATATTTAAAAATAATGTTATGTTGAAGGCTATTATAAAAAGTATACTATTAGAAAGAAGAGAAAGCAAAAGATAATGAATTTTGGACAGCATAAAAGTGGGTTGAGACTGAGGAGCTCACAAGATAATTATTTCGGATAAAAGGTTATTTATTTCACGGAAATATTTCGGTAGCCATAAGAACATATAGCAACTTCGATGGATAGTCTGAGATCCAACCTTGTATGATAATAATTACAACATGCTTTTATTAAATGAGCCGAAGTCTTATGTTATCGAGCCGATTTTCCCCATTCTTGATTATCCCATTAGCCTCTCCTCCCCTGCCCCCATCCTGATATCGATCCTTCCTCTAAATCATCCTCCAATGAAGGGTTCTGTTCTCCCCCGTGGCCTTCTCCCTTCCCAACTCTCTTACGCTCCCCCGCGATGCTATCCTCTCCCGAGTTTTGAGACGGATAACCAAAACAATATCTTGTCGGATGCGCTTGAGTTTCCAACCGGAGCTTCATGTTGAGTTTCCGCCCGGAGCTTCATGTCGAGCTTTAAGCCGGAGCTTCATTTGGTCGAGTTCTGTGGTACTCGTGCATCGATCGATGTCCTCGTGTTGTTGCGCTCCTTATATTGGCGCTGCTATTTTTCAGTATTGGTCAAACCTGTCGATTTTGATACACATTTTTCCTCTAGCGCATTTTGTAACGTTGGTACACGGTAAATTCATAGTTGGTACACGATCACCATCATCGTTAAAGCATACGCATTTTATTTAAAATAATAACGGCGAGATTTATCTGTGAATGTGTTGGATATCCTCGAACTGAAAATAATGATGTTTTTCCACAATGTAAAACCGTCTTCTATCGATAACACAGGCCAACAGTGGTTTTGGTGCCGGAGCTTTTAATGATGATTTAAAGAATAATTGGGTTGTTGAATCCAATTATGACACTAGTTTTTTCCTATCAGCTATAGTTTTCAAGATATAGATATGTTGTTACTTACGTAAAAAAATCTTCTACATGATGATATGGGAATATTATATTAATAACACAGGCCAACAGTGTTTTTGGTGCCGGAGCTTTTAATGCTGATTTAAAGAACAATTGGGGTGCTGAATCCAATTATGACACTAGACACTAGTTTTTTCCTATCAGCTATAGTTTTCAAGATATAGATATGTTGTTACTTACGTAAAAACATCTTCTACATGATGATATGGGAATATTATATTAATAACACAGGCCAACAGTGTTTTTGGTGCCGGAGCTTTTAATGCTGATTTAAAGAACAATTGGGGTGCTGAATCCAATTATAACACTAGACACTAGTTTTTTCCTATCAGCTATAGTTTTCAAGATATAGATATGTTGTTACATACATAAAAAAACCTTCTACATGATGATATGGGAATATTATATTAATAATTATCTCATTGGCCTACAATATAGAAATATACACGAGTAATGAATTTTTGGGATAAGAGGAGATCCCCACCGTTCGCCTTCTGCATCAGGAATACCGAAATAGAAAGTGTAGACTCGATTAAATTCTTAGGCCTTACCCTCACTCACGATCACTCCTGGGTAAAACACATACGGAGAATGTGTAGACAAGCTAACAAAAACTTAGGATTAGTTAGAAGAGTACTGGGTAAATTTGATGAAAAGGTCAAAGAGAAACGTTAGCTTTTGCTGGTTAGGTCTCTTTTAGATTATGCTGCTACCATATCCTCACGAAGTTGGATTGATTGCTGAATTGGATCGCATATAACGTAGAGGAGCTAGATTTGTAAAAACGTCGTTATGATTAACTGAGTAGCGTATCAAAATATTTAGAATATCTGGGTTGGGAATAGCAAATTGCAAAGGAAATATTGCAAATCCAACGCCGCAATGCTAAAATGTAAAACGAGTCCGAATTACGAAAAAAATACTTCCTTGACAAGTGTCGCCTTTCCGGCTGTCACTAGCCAACTTCCTTAAATATGCGTACATTTTATATAATTGGCTTTTTGCTGATAAAGCTACAGCCGTTTCTATCTTAATCTATGGCACCTATTGAGTCGTTTCACCAATATCTTATGGTTCTCCTTATCTCTCGTTCATCTTTCTTATCAGGCTTCTTCACTTCCTATAACAGTCCTAAGCAGCTGATTTCAAGGATTTATGCTTGTGATGATTAAAATATATTTCGAAATGATCTTCACTTCACATTTTTGTCTCTGAAATCGAGTACTTGTTTTGATCATACATCAAGGATTCGTGTATGCTCGAGAATAGTAAACATTCTGTAATTACATCTTCAGTTGGGTTTTGCGTATGTGTTACTCGTTGTGTTCCCCAGACATTATCCCGTTCAGCATTGGATGTGATTTCCAGGTGATGTTTTATAATTCCCCACCATTCTGGCTTCCAGTCACTTTTTTTATATCATCGCATTAACTTTTTCCTGCCATAGTAAGACTATAACAGCCAGGTTTAATCTGTCTCATTAATCCCAAACCTTTTTCGCGTAAAAGTTCGTCTCCCATGTGCAACTACATAATATCCCGCAAGCCGCCGCAAAGCCCTGTAGTGCGAGTCCCCATTCATCATCGTTATCAACCCTTTTTCTGTCCATCGCGCCAGTTCATAGACGCAATCGTTTTCCCATTACTTAATATTCAAAGTGCTGCCATAGTATTGGAGCTGGCAATTCTTAAATTGAAGGGAGGGGAGATGGATTATTTTTGTTTTCCTTTGTATGATGGAAAGAATGAAGTTTGTATTGACCAGAATGAGGTGAAATGAGTGTTTATTCCAAAATTCTTCCTTTTTTATTTACGTAGTCCACTTTAACTGTGAAAAGCTCTAAGAGTTGCATCACCGTTGTCGCCCCAACCGCGTTATAGTTGGACAAATAGGTTTAAAATGTTCACTTAAATCTTATTGCTGCGGTTAGGTGGAAATTTGTCCCCATATTTTAATGTTGATAATGTTGTTTTAGCATGCAGACGAGTTTAGTCGCCTAGTTATTAGTTGAGTGTATGCCTTATTAGTTAAATTACCTATCCCTTGCTATAAATGAGACGAATTTCCTCCTTAGTTCCCTTTTCAGGCTAAAAATATACAAATAAAATCCATGCATCAACAGTGGCATAATTTTGTAACTGGGCTGTCATGAGATATTATCTCTTCAAAATTGAAGCACAGCGCTTTAAATATCTCCAGTATTTTCAACCTATTCCAGAGAAAAATTATCGCTCTTTGCCGTAAATTTCCGCAGTAAATGTTAATAATCATTTCATACATGTTCATTTACGTCAATTAATGTTATGGCAAGGCTTATTTTCGGAATCAAGTTTTCTCGGAAGGATAAACATTTTGGCTTATGAATTCGCAATGTTTCGCTTTCACTTACGGGGAAATATAAATTACGTGAATTTTGATGTATTTTAATGAAAAATAAAACTCAGTTATAATAACTTTATTTTGATATTAATAAATTAATGAAATTACCGTATCGGAAGAGTTTTACGGTATGAAACGTGGCCACCCGCAAATCCCCATCGGATAGCATGCGAACGAGTGAGTCGAACTCCATCTCGCACGTTCATTGGGTGACTCAGAAGTAATCAACGCCAGACTCGTCTCCTCTCATGAATTTGTCACGCATTTGAATTTTGGCATTTCTATGGAATACATTTTCAAAAATCTTCAGGGATTCCGAGGTTCGATTTTTGGTTAATTTACATCCCATTCAATTCTAGATGATTTTCGTTTGCATCTTCGCTGGCAAACGGTCGTGACGTGGCTCGTGGAAGAGTGTTCACTGTCGAAAGCACCCAATCCTTGCTGTAATCGTATGCATTCCAAAGACGAATGACTTTCTCAGTGGTACTCTTTGTATGTACTTTTCCGAGGGAGCTCTTAGAGCGAGGACGGAGACGAGGCTTGAGAAGTACATAGCTTATGCTTTGCTGAGCGCGTCGTACCCCTCCCCCACGGTCTTTGGGTGCCTCCCTACACTTCACTGAGTACCTCTCTTTTTTCCTTGGAATTCACCTATTTAAAGTAGGTAAAATCTGTCCGAGACGGGAACCTGTCAAAGGAGGAATTATTGGGATCGCAATGCATAATGATCTCCTTATTCTCAAACGATTCCCTCTGAATGAAAGAACCCTTGAGAAGCAGTCGCAACGCATTCTATTTCTGCCTCCTCGTCGGATTCTCCTTTATCTCGGAAGCTCATGACCATTCCGAAAGAGGACGATTTGCCATTTGTTTTGAAAAGTGGAAGAGACGCTGGGACATGCGTGTGAGTTCCCAAGGGGAGTACTTCGAAGGGGAATAAGGTCTCATTGTTCTAGGTCGGCCATTTATCTAGTATATTGGATGCCTGGATACCTTCTGGATAGACCTCGTATTGTCAGATATATGACATCTGTATCATTAAGAGTCAAATAATCTTTCAGATGGTGATTTTTTTATGCTTTGGCTTGGAGCTTCAAACAGCCCTTGAAGTCCAATGCCACTTTTCTTTGAAATTACATACTCCTCTTTCTGAGCTCTTTCAAATGAAGGGTTGTCTTTGTAAATGTATCTATTTCTCAATCCATCGATTCAACTTCTCTAAGATGGAAAACCTGTTTATCGTGGAATTATTATGTGATACCACGCGAATCTATTTCTATAGGCTTTTATTGTAATCATGTAGGTTGTCGACAGTCTTGAAGGAACATTACCCATATTTTCTAGCATCCGAAATACAAATGATCTATATGCTTCTACTGGTCTGTAGCGTTCATAGTTTACAACCTCCTTCATGGTAAATAATTCATCATAGCACTTTTCCACTTGATAGAACTTATTTTACGACCGGGTTTCGATGCATTAAATCATCATCAGATGATAACATTATCACCTGATGATGATGTAATACATCGAAACGCGGTCGTAAAATAAATACTAACAAGTGGAAAAGTGCTGCGATCAATTATTCATTACGTTCGACTCTCATCACATCTCACTTGAAGCTTCTCAATTTCTCCTTCATGGTGTTCAAAACTCAATAGTTCTCTTCCCTCTTACATGTATGCTTAACATTTAAAATTCTGATCCATTCAGTAATTCGCGGACTTGATTCCCGATCTCAACTTGAATTATTTTTTTTCGTCTTCTTCGAATTTTCCCCAACGACTTCTTCTATTCCCCAACACTATTTCAGACTTCCCCTATAGTCCTCATTTTCGCAGGAATAAAAATCCACACCGGCCCTGACCACTTGCTAGGCTGAACGCCCATGCTGCCGTCAAGTCGCTCGACTGCGTGCATCGCCTTCCTCGCTGGAGACAGACAATCGGCTGCAACATGCATTGTGTTGGATCGTCCGGGGTGCGCAAAAATCCGCAGATCTGGTAACCATGACAATTTCGCAAGTGCGAGCTTTATTCATTTCTGGGGGAGGGGAAGAAGCATTTGGGTCGCAAATGGGACGAGGCAGGGACGGGAGGCCCATCATCCATTACAGTCATCCAGGCTCCTTCTGCTTCCCATGAACATGATTCCGGCACGCCCAATGGAGTGCCACACTTTTCTCCTCCCGTCTCTCTCTCGCCATCTCTCTCTCCATCTCGCTCTCCTCGTTTCCCTCTTTGCCCCGTGCCTTCCCCCGGGAGTACGGGGCCCCGCGGACAAATGCTCCGAACGAATTCTCGTTGCCCCGCCTTCCCCCATTCCGTCTGTCTCGTACCAGGGAGATGGATTTAGGGGAACACGTCTCCACTGAATATTATTCATCGGTTTCACTTGTGACTGGCATTCGGGCCGTGGAATTGCGCAAAAGGAAAACCTACATTTCAAAGCGGAAGGGAACAACATTTTATTAAGCATTCGTACGATAAAGCATTGATACCTCATTTTATGTCGTGCAATAGGACGACAGTAGCATTTTTTACAGGAATGACATCGTGTAAAATAATCTCTTGGATTCAGATTAATGATGACCTTTAAGAATACCTTTACGAAAGCATTTGCTTGGAATACCGTGGACTAATCCGAAGATAACGCTTTGCCTTCTCACTGCCATGATTTATTGCCTAAAAAATGAATTAGTTTAACGATATAATAGTAAATGATTCCAAGTTAGCAATGAGGGGAAACTGTTGAAATTCCACGATTAGTTTAAAACGAATTAAGGCTTCCATATTATGGCGCTCCACGTGGTCTCATATTCTTATATTTCAATAGTAGGCACATGAATATCAACTCTCACGTTCAGTTAAATTATTATTGTTGCAACATTGTTGTTCATTATGACTTTTTTTTTAAATAAGTATGTAGAAAATCAAGAGATGATAAGAAAATTCCAATATTATACATAAGCTAATCCTTGATTATTATTCTGATAAAATTTTAACTTGATAAGAATAACTATGGCAGATGTGTGTCCCTACCACCATCTAATGAGTAGAGTTACTTGCATTGTTTTTTTAATATTGTTTATATGATGCTATAATGACACGTTAACAAGGAAATAGCTTTTATTAAGATTTTTCTTGGTAGAAAAATATACTATTAATTCGTTTTAGGTATCACGTTGTGAAAAATGGAGAAGAATAATGAATATTTATCATTTTCATATTTCTATGATATTTTAATTCTGTGGGAACATGAAACTCATTGTTATCACCTTAGGAGTTAGTTCGGTAATGAGCCAGCCTGGTAGGGGGAATAGGGTATCACTGAAGTGCTGTGTCAATCCTAGGATATGTTCTTTTGGTTAGGCGTTTCAGCATCTAAATTCAAACAATACCGATAATGCATAATGCCATCATCGTACAAAAACCCGTGCAATTATAACAAACGAGGTCACTTGAGAAGGTACAATATTTTTTTCGAGGGTTGGATAGCAATTATTATTATCTTGAGCTTCGGAGTTTGTGGTCTTGGTCTACAATCAGAGATGCACTTTTGGTTGTAAATCAAACCATATTGCATGATGTTGCAGAGAACTTCGCACTATTTAAGCGCAAGTGAGATAAAATATCTGGAAATAACATTAACTCATGTGCATCCCGTTGGCATGGTCTAATATCGGTGCATCCCTTCATTCTTTTTAAACTCCACGGTTGTATATCGTAAAAATGAGGAGCGACCACGATAAAATTCATCAGGAAGCGTATGTCGCCACAATCTTCCATGTCTCCTATTTATTTCCTTCACATCAGCAGGTCCTTCATCCTTTGGCGCGGTCATACATTCGTAAAGCGGGAAGAGGGGGAGAAAAATCCTAGGCTCCCATTCTGACCCGTCGCCTCGGGATTCCTACCTCGTCCCTCCCCTACTCTTTCGCCTTTTTCGGCATGCGCGGTTGGGTATCACGCATCCGCGTACGGTTTCTACCTCCACTCCTCCCCCCCCCCTAGCTCTCCAAACCCCTCCACATCCATTCCGCCCATTACCCCCGACATATCCCAGCTACCCACGTGCGAGCTTATATATATACATGTATATAAAATGTAGCAGAAACCCCAAGAGGGACCACAACTCCCGTATATTAACGTCTCCCCGATGCAGTAATGTTTTCCAAAAGGCGACTTCCCTTTCATACATACCAATGCGGTCTCCACCTTATCATCCCCGCCCCACCGCCTCCCCCCACAATCCCTCGGTTCCTTGTCTCCCACACCGGTTCCCTCACCTCCCTCGGCCTTCCCAAAACTCCCTCCACCCACTCGTTGTCAAGGCCCTCTGCTTTTCCTCATCCCCCGTAAACCGAAAATCCGCCACCCTCACGGTCCCTCCTTCCACCAAACCCTGGCGCAACATCGGGAAACTGAAAAGTCGGATGCGATTCGGAAGTCGAATTTATTCATAAGGTTAAGTTTTGTTTTAGTATGGTTTGCACCTCACATCCGGAGTTCTTACATGTTCAAATCCATCATGGTCCGCTCGTACTATTTCGAGAGTTACTGTAATATTTTACCCCGCCCACAAGTTCCTATTTAAGTAGTTCATTCAAGGTATTCCACCTATTGAATGGAAGCTTTTGATGGTTCCTCATGTCTATTATGTTCCTCATGATTATTATTTACGAAGGAACAATAAGCAAGCAGATCTTCCTTTTAGCTTTCCCTGCTTCAGGGAACCAGTTGTACTGCTGTTGAAAGGCATTGCACAATTTAATCAAATTAGTTGATTAAATATGTGCCCTAGGAAGCGAATAGTTGCCATGTTCGTCCTTCGAGTTCAGTTTCAAAGGAAGGCTTCGAGGTGTAAGTTTAAGAGGGAACTCCATGTCGGAAACAATTCGCTGATTGTTATCCAACCTGTGAGCATCTATAAAATTGAGTGGAATATTATGAACCTTTGACACAATCAACTAGATTAATTCGGTAAAATATCTGGAAATTGGGCTAAAGGACGCCGCAAAACAAACGAAAGATATACTAATACGTAGTTAATTCAATAATAATGAACTCTCTGTCATAAAAGTATAAAGGAAAAAGTCGGCTTCAAAATTCCACAAAGTTATGTGTCTACTGCATACATTTTTAATAAGAAATATTCTCTTGCAGTAAAATTATGTCAGGAAATCGTACGTATTTCTCAATTGATTGGATAACGAGGCTAATTCAGCGGAAGTTAGCGAGATAACGTAGCAAGGGTGAAATGCGAAATAATTTATCTGTGAGCAATATAATACTCGTATAAAAAATATTTATTTTCAATAAAAAATTATTTTCGATGAATAATTCAAAATTAAATCCAAATGAATAATTTAATAATTCACTCGGCACCTCTCCTTAGATGATTTGGATATTTAGGAGAAAAACTAGCTCATAAATGGCCTTCAGCAATATCTATTTCCTTTCCTTAAAATCGTTCTCCAAAAATTCTTTCCATATATCACCTTCTCATTTTGTCCTTAGGGCATCAGGAAGACATTATAATTTTAGATGGATAGCCTTTAATAATTTTAAGAACTGAGACTCATCCCGTCAATGTATCATTAATCGAACATTTTCTATTACGGATACATTAACACCAATAACATTTCTGTTTTGTAAATTATCTTAATGCATTTTACTGATTTTTTTAACTAGAAGAAATTTCTTTCCAAACGATGCGATGCCTGTAATATGATTTTAATGTTTCACTGAATCGATCGCAAGATCTACGTTGCACAAGTCCAAGGGGCGTCATTTCCGGGTTGAAAAGTTCCATCTTTTGAGAGTTTTCTCTTGGTTCCCACCGCCAAGATTTCTTCCATTTGCGATATTCTTCCAAATGGAGTGCCCGTGTGTGTGCCCTGGGGAAGGCAGCATTCTGCATGATAGAGTATCATTATAAATTATTTTTGTGGTTTATCCATTGCAGTTTTCATATACGGCATCAGAGTAATACAATTTAGATGAATTTATCAGAAAACCATTAGAAAAATATTGCAGATGGTGAGCGGAATGACTTCTCGTCACTTCTATCCGACATAATTGTTTTCAGCAAGAATGAAATCGCTTTTATTTTCATGTGAATGTATGGAATTGAAGTTTGCTCGAGTGTTTACTTTATTAATTTTTAAGTAACCACATTCCAGTGTTTATCACGTACCAGTTATATGAATACGATCTCTCTTTTTAAATAGAGGGTGTCGATTAACACCCTATGATCATGCACCACCGATCAGATTATGGCTTATGTTTTATGTACTTATAGATATATAGGTGGATCTTCACTTAAAATGAAAATAAAATAGTACATAGTGCTTATTAACATCACTTTAATCGAAAGACAATTGTTCTTAGAGGCATTTCATTTATATACTATATTTAAAATTAAATAAGACTGCAAGGTGAATACGATGGTATTTTCCTAAAAATATTTTCCTACTTAAATGTATATTTGAATTTCTCTTTCCGTCTTTTTCGAAAACCGTTTATAACCTCTCAATTTCAGCACATCTATTAAATCAATGTTGTATCCTGTTGCATGAGAACGATGATAATTATTCAATGTATCGAAGAATTCTATGCAACATGATGAACACTGCGTTCTGTTTATGGGTTGGAATATACCCAAGGGGTTTCATTAAATCCTCTCGGATGAATAGAGTGTATATCATTCTCATGAGATCAGAATAGTAATTTCACCTTCCAGTTATATGACAAGCGAAAATAAAAACAGTTTTGAAAATTTTAAATTCCACTATTGAAAATCTTATTGCACATACTGCTCTTACGAACACTTACGGGAGTCATACAGGGTTCGTCCGGAAAATAAGTGTACTGAGCTCAGGAAAAAAAAATTATTACACTTTTACATATCTTAAGCTAATATTCCTCAAAATAGGACCCTTGTGAGTCGATACACTTGTTCCAGCGGCGTTCCCATTCCTGGAACGCTCCCGCGAAGGCATCATCGAGAACCTCTCGAAGACACGTCGTCACGGCCTCTTTGACGGCGTCCAAAGTCCCGTATCGCGTTCCTTTCAAACTCCTCTTTATCTTAGGGAACAGAAAGAAGTCCGGTGGTGCCAAGTCCGGGCTGTAGGGCGGGTGTGGCAGCGTTGCCACGCCGTGCTTGGCCAAGAAGTCCGACACGACAAGCGCGGTGAGAGACGGCGCATTGTCGTGATGCATCCGCCAGATGTTTTTGATCCTTGGCCGGACGCGGGCGACTCGTTTTCGAAGCCTGTCGAGCACTTGGACGTAAAATGCAGCATTTACAGTTTGTCGTTCAGGTACAAATTCGTAGTGGACGACTCCCCTTTTGTCAAAAAAGACAATGAGCATCATAAACTTATTTTCCGGACCAACCCTGTATCAGGACTGGAATAGTGAAACTTATTTATGTTAGTTAACCGTGAGGACATTTTTGGATGGTTCCTTCAAAGTTATACACGCCCCTCTTGAGCTTCCGAAATATTTATGAGAAATTTCGAACACCTTTACTCTGTGAATAACCTACGTTGCCATGTCCTCATAGTTACCATCCTCTTCGTGTCACCCCGGAGACCTCTTCTCTCTCTCCTTTTTATCCTCTAACCCTTACAATTTTTCCTCTCTCGCATTTCCTGCGACATTCCCCCTCAGTATCCCCTGCATGCACCGTTTTTACCTTCTTCCGTTTCCCCCGCCAACTTATGCGCATCTTCCCTGTATTTTAATCTTCTGATGATTTGCTGCGCTTGCCGTCCAGTTTATTTTTTCCACTCTTTCTCAGCGTTCAACTACCAAAAGCCTCCAAGCCCAGCTAATCCTCTTCCCTCAAAGTCCAAGTTTATGAACCGTAAAACTCTGTGCCACATATCAAAGACTTGGCTGGTTTTTTCTTTGTGTCTAATCCCGGATATTAATCCTCCTTGTGCCTCCTTCTTTAGTTGACACGATTCTCTATCCCCTAACATCTTCAAGGGCAAAAGCAAAGCTCGTGGCACCAAATGAACAATGTGATTGGGGGAGTAGGGGAGAATGGGAGTGGATGGCGTGAAGAGGAGAGGATTAGGGAAGGGATGGATGAGTGATATGTAGGGGTACCCACCAAAGGAACCCAACCTTGCAGAATTATCTCGCCGGGGCACATGGTGACCGTCCACTCCCCTCATTTCGGATTCTTACTCCTGCCAGAAGCTTCCTCCGGTCACTCCCCCGTAACCGGCGTTTCAGGTTGGTCCGAGGAGATCTCTTTTTCAGACAAGGATGAATATACCCTGGCTACCCTTTCACTCATTTCGAGGGTATATCTTTCAAAACGCTACCTCTGGGCCACTGCGACAAGCTTGATTTGCTCATATCCACCTGTAGTGTGTCACTAACTTGTCAATTGGTACAGGGAGGTGTCTCTTTTTCTTCTCCGTGTCCACTCTTGCTACCCATAACGCGACTTTCCCCCGCAACAAAGTTCGCAGCATGGTTCCCGCAACCCAGCTCCAATTAATCGCGCTAGCACTAAATGTGGCGTCACTACGCGTGGCTAGGCATACAATCCGAAGAATGCCGGCAGCATTTTCATTACATTTGATCTTAATGGAAACATGATATTGTAACGTATTATGCTCATTCGCTATATCTCCCATCCCTCCTGATTTACATGTATCTAGTATTAAACCATCCGATACTCATATACTGTCGGAAGGCTTCCTACTCATTGATAAACTCATCACGTTCTTTTTCTTTTGATTCAACAAATTAGTTTAATTTATTTGAATTATGTACGAAATAAGTTGAATTAAGTTGATTGATTATTTTAAATGAAATAACTAAAAGTATTTTACTCTACCGACGACATCTACGCTCAAAATGTATTTTCTGTAACAACTCGTGGGATATGATGCTTGCATGGGGTTTCTGAGAAATTAGGGTTCCCTCCTGCTCACACACACACAATTCCTTTTCACCCTCCGAGCGGTGTCATCCTTCGCGGACCCTCTCTCATTTGAATCAGTCGTCATCCGGGGTGAGGGGAGATAGTGGGATCCCCCCGGGGGTCCTGGCGAGGAGACGCGCGCGCCGCAACCATTCTTCACGTCGCTCACTCCGCCAACCCTTCCTTTTCTCCCCCCTCGACCACCATCCCCTTTCCCCGGCCCCGGAAGGCGTGCGAGGGGACGCCGGGGTTCTGAGGGAAGGGCTGGGGAAATTGAGAGGGGATGGCTGAGGGGGAGATTAGAGGAAGTCAGTCGGCGTGAGGAAAGAGACGAGATTTGCTGCCTCTCACTCCACTGGAAGGGCGTGAGAGCCTCTTCTCTCTTCCTCTTTCTCCCTCGAAACAAGATGACGAAGGACGGCGCCCTGGAACCGTGAAGGGAATGGGTGCCGAAACGATTCCTAGATCGAGAACTGGGAGTTAGGTGAGGAAAGGTGGGGGGAACCTGTAGGAAAAAAAATATATATATACATATATATATGTATATATACACACATACATATACATACATACATACACACATGTATACACATCCTCGCGAAGTCCCTAACCTGTACGTTAATACTTATTGTAATGAACTAAGTCCTGGGGAATTTCGACTACGAGCATTCTGTTCCCTTATCGTTCTTGGAAAAAATGACATTTTAAACCTGTCAGTCTTGCAGTCTATCTCTCTAGTCTTATATTCGTGATCCCTTCGACCGTAATACGTTGGGGTTCGTATTATATCCTTGATGTCATCGGAAAAGGGCCCATCTTTAAATGTTTTTAATAAGTTTAATCTATATTGGAAACGCCGCTGTGTAAGAGAATCCCAACCTAAACTGTCTAACAAAGTGGATACGCTGCTGAGTTGGTCATAACAATGTTTGACAAATCTAGCCCCCCTCCGCTGAACTCGATCTAATTCCGAAACCAAATTTATGTTGTGAGGATCCCATATACTGGCAGCATACTCTAGGTGGGGCCTGACCAAGGCAAGGAAACATCGTTCTTTCACCTTTTCGTCGCATTTACCTAGCACTCTTTTCACAAATCCCAATTTTTTATTAGCACGACCGCATATTTCTCGTATGTGTTTTCCCCAGGACAGATCGTGAGTAATTGTTACACCCAAGTATTTAAAGGAATCTACCCTCGCGATTTTGGTTTGTTTCACTTTGTAACTATAAGGGAGGGAATTACTCTTTTCCCAAAAATGTATTACTACGCATTTTTTAAAATTCAATTCCAATTGCCATGTATCGCACCAATTTTGAATTGCATCTAGGTCGTTGGCTAACACGACTCTGTCTTCGTGACTTCGGATGTCCCCATAAATTACTGCATCATCGGCGAAAAGACGGAGCTTGCTATTAACTACGGTACTGAGGTCATTTATGTAAATAAGGAAAAGGAGGGGGCCTATGACACTTCCTTGTGGTACCCCCGACGTGACCTTGACAGTATCGGATGATACACCGTCCAGGACGACTGTTTGGACACGATCACTTAAAAATTGTTTAATCCAGTTAATAATACTTTCGTGTATTCCATAGGTTTCCAATTTCGCCAGTAATTTGCAATGAGGGACTTTATCGAAAGCTTTCTTAAAATCTAGGAATATCGCATCAACTGGAATATTACTTTCACCGGAGTTTAATACATCATGTACAAAAAGTGCGAGTTGAGTTTCGCAGGATCTACCCTTACGGAAGCCGTGTTAGTTATTAATTAATAAATCTTGGCTGTCGAGGTGCCTCATCATGGAACTAACAATGATGTGTTCAAGAATCTTACAGGAAATGGAAGTCAGCGATATTGGCCTATAATTACTGGGGTCCTCCCTGTCTCCGTTTTTAAATATGGGTGTTACCGAAGCTACCTTCCAGCCGTTTGGCACGCTTTCTTCTGCTAATTACGCATTCTTCAATTTCATACACCGTTCAAAATTACGCACCGTAAACACATAATTTACTTTTGCAATACAACTTCTCACGCGGTCCACATCACCTACAAAATATGTTCAATGTAATCAACAAAGTTTATCACCCAGTGGCTGCTCTACACTCCTTCTTTAAACTCCTCAAATTTGATGGAAAGGGCTCCAACAACCTCCAGGCAGCTGGTTCCATTCAACAATAGTTCTGTTTAAAAAGGAGTATTTTTTCTTATTTGGTTTTTGTGTTCTTATTTTTATTTTAAAACTAAGGTCGCCGCTTTTTCCCTTAAAGTTTGGTATTTCTATCTCTTTCCATAAATCTTCCCACGCTCCGTCAGTTTTAACAATTCTATCCATCGCGCCTAACCTAGTCCTTTTTCTTTTATTTTTCAAACTCTCCCATTTCAGTATATCTAACATTTTCGTGACACTATCTGTTCTTTTGACACTATCTGATCTTCCGAGTACATATCTGGATGCCTTTCTAAGAACTTTTTCTATCTTTTTAATATGTCCCACCTCATATGGATCCCATAGTATGGACGAGTATTATGAGGATTCTTTTTATTTGAAAAATTTATACGCTTACTCTTACTTAAATTAATGCACATATTATTATTTATAACCCAGTCACCAAGGCGATCGATGTTATTTTGAAGTATTACGCAATCATTTACATACTCGTCTGTCTGTAAATTCTTCCATGGTAACGCGGTCTCCGTTTCAATGTCCTGCAACGGGGACTTCAAGTTCTGTATTTCATCCAGTGGATGGTTAAAGGGTGATATTCCCATTATCTTTCGTTTAAGACCAAGCAGGTGACTAAGCAGGGTGTTTTAGTATGTTTCAGTAAATCTCAAAGTCCTAGCCAACGCCAAAATTTCCAAGAAATATCGTTAAAGACTTGATTCCCCTATTCTCTACTCTTCCACTATGCACCGTAAAGCTATTTACGCTGGTAACTAATGTATTGCAACCCATTATATCTTCCTTAATCGCTGGCTGACATTAATCACGGGGAAAGGAATTACCCCCCCCCCCACTCTGATTTGCGAATTTTACGTGCCGGACGGGTTAGTATGATGTAAGTTCCTTACTCTCACGTATAAACTATCCTTTGGCTGATTAATGTGATACACGAGTATATTATCCGTAGGTTCAACAGTCCATTACGACAATGTTTGAATTATATTCAGTGATTCAGTTTCAGCCAACTCCTAATCCCTGCTGTGGTTTACAACTTTATTTCATTCAATACACTTATTTATTCAAGGCACTGAAATTTTGACGATGCCAGCTATCATTTAATGAATATATTTATACTTGAGGATTCCTTAATTTCGTTATAACTTATATCTCTCTTACATAATGGTGCCAATCTTTCGGCAATCATTCATATTGTAAAGATTTCTCCGAGAAACCTATACCTCTTTAGGTAGATATATTACACCTGGAATTAATACGTTATTATATTAGTTTACCTATTAAGTCAATTTTCAAGTATTCAATGGTAATTCAATTCCAATGTATTCAATTATAGCAGTTTTAAACCTGAAAAAAATGGCGGGTGTTTCTTAATAATGTTTATCATGCGAAACGTCATCAGTTAATAGACTACAAGAAATGAAAGCAATAAAGAATTATTCTCATAACTTGTGGATATATTCATAGTTCCACACGAAATCCTTTCCAAATAATTTATCGATGAACTAGAAGTGGTACACCACACTTAAATCAATAAACTGCACAGTTACATGTGCATTAAAACACTCTCGGAACTTTAAGGCTTTCCAGTTAAACGTGATATTTCAGTATTCATTCTCAAGATGAAATCTTGTCAGTTTAAAACAATTTCATGCTAAACTCCTTTCCCATTTTTGTTTTATTCCCTCTTCAGTGGATGGATCCAATAGCCATGGAAAATAATGAGGGGGGCCTTTGATTATGGTAACTTGATAATAAATTTTTATCGTCGCCATTCTGTCGAGAAAATGAGGAGGGCAAAAATATCCGTGAGTTTTGTACGCGAATGCAATCATTTTTTAACATCATAGAAGAATTGTACGTATAGCCATTTTAAAAACTTAAAATATCACGGAGGAATAAAATCGAATTTCATGCACGTAAAAGTCGTATTCCCCATTTGTTTTCCTAGATATATTCTGTAGCGCGATAGACAATTTAGGTTGGGATTCTCTTACACAGCAGCGTTTCCAATATAGATTAAACTTATTAAAAACATTTAAAGATTGGCCCTTTTCCGATGACATCAAGGATAAATATGAACCCCAACGTATTACGATCAAAGGGATCACGAATATAAGACTAGAGAGATAGACTGCAAGACTGACAGGTTTAAAATGTCATTTTTTCCAAGAACGATAAGGGACCAGAATGCTTGTAGTCGACATTCCCCAGGAGTTAGTTCATTACAGTAAGTATTAACGTCCAGGTTAGGGACTGCGCGAGGATATGTGTATTCAGAAATGTATATATATGTATATATATATATGTGTGTGTGTGTATGTATATATATATATATATATATATTATTTCTTTTTCTTACAGGTTCCCCCCACCTTTCCTCACCTATTTGATATCCCCAACCCCCTCATCCCTTACCATTCCCTCATGGTGCTACACCCCCTGCCACACACCTTTTTGGTGGCTCGTAGGGTATTTATTTAGATGTAGATGTATTCCAAACATCAATTTACGCACTAATTTAGAAGAGATTTTTGGCAATGGGATTCATATCCATCCGCCCGAATTCACTAAAATTTTCGGGGCTGAGGTCTTTCTCGCGAATGTAGTTCCTGATGGATCGTGGTCAGGTTGAGGTGACTTGAACGAGCGTTAAAATTCCCGAGGAGTGCGTGCAGTAATTTGCAAGATAGTCTAAGTAATAGAAGCATAAGGATCTGGAGAAATTGAACTTGAAACGCCGACAAAATGAAAGGGAGCACTGATTGCAGGAAGGACCCTTCAAGGACGGCTGGCGGGTGGATTATTGAGAGAAAAGTTGGCTGGGATTTATGTATGCAAAATAGCTAAGTAGGGAACGATGGTGGATTTATCTCCAGAGAGAGAGAGATAGACGAAGTGTAGAAGCGAAAGATAGTAGCCTGGCAGCGAGGGAAAATCGAGATTCATCCCATCAAGGAGTCGGGAATGAAGAGAAGAGGAAGAGTTTCCCCGAATTCAAATCCTTATCGAAGCGAGAACGCAATAAATGGACTCTTTCTCGGAGAGAGACCTGGGAAAGGTTTTCTGGGATTCGTGGAAATGTTTCATCATTGAGGTCGATGGCGGTGAGTGAGTGTGTGTGTGAGGACTCTTTGGGATGGGATCTCGTTCTTCCTCCCTCCCTCCTCACTACACCACCCATTAATGCTCTCCCGTCAGATTACTTTTGAGTCGCCGATTTCATTTCGTTCGTTCGCCGTGGCTGAGAAGGCGAGAGTGCGCAGAATGTCGGTCCCTCCTCCATCGTCCTCCCACTATCTCGGTGATTTTTATTGACGGAGTTGGGGTTGAAAGTGGGAAGCCCATGTGATTCTCTCTATTTTTAACCCCTACCGATATTAGCTGGCTCCACTCGAGTCGGAACAAGGCTGTTAATGATTAAAAAAATTTTTTTGAAGGATTGGTGGGAGGCATTAAGGTTTGCATTTATAGGGTGTGATTATCGTGCGAATTCACTCACCGTGAAGTGAGGGGCCAAACATTGGATCTCACCGCCTCCTGACCGTTCGACCCTCCGTCTCCTATCCAGGGAATCATGTACAACCTCAATCATCGACGACCTGAAGGAGGTGACAGAGTTAGCCATCGAAACGTCGGGAGCGGAAACCATGGCCCGGTGGAAAACTCGTGAAGATTGCATTACAGTTTACAAGCTTCTTCACTTCGGATTTGGGATCGTCTTAACGAGTATACTTGCGAGAAGGTTGCAACGTTATTTATTTCCTTGCATGTTTTCATTCCTTCGGTAGCAATGTTCCCTTTTGCTTTCCCGTTGTGTCAACATTGCATTCAACGTAATCAACCTATTAGAGGTAGATTTTAGGAGGTCCCTAGTGCTGTTATTTTCTACATATCACGAGAACTTCTTTTGTTCGCTCTGTATTATTTTCGTTTTCATCCCTTTGTAAATTCTGCCTGTATTCATACTACCTAGAAAGCCTAATCCTTTCTTCCTCTAACCCACTTGCTTTGCATTCTCCCCTCTATTGCGGCCGTCATCATCCCGCTACCTTTCAATATTTCCTCCACTTCTCTGAAATTGGGTGGAGTAACTTCATCCCTTCGCCTACCGTATTAAAAAACGCTTTTCTTCCTCTCTGTCCAAAGTATTTTCTCTATAGCCGTGTAATATAAGCCCCCAAATGTACGCTCATCCACATGCCACAAAGAGAAGTTTCAGATCCATTGAACATTTCATATTTAAGTTTTTATTACTCTTTTTTCACATCTTTACTTTATTTATCTGGCATCAATTCCAATCACTTGTTAAAGCTTCTTTTACTGATGCAATTCTTCTCCGATTGTTCCCGCTATTATGCCCACGCTTTTCTAGGATATTGACCAAATGCATGAAATGCTTCATCTACTACAGTGTATTCCCGCGTATTTTAATGTTCAACTTACCTCTTCTACTTCTTGGTTGCATGTTTAAATGTCTTTTTATCGTGGTTAATCGTCTCTTAATACTCTTTGCAATATTTCTATAAATCAATCAATGATAATTTCGATCCTTTGGCTGTTTAACTATTTTCTGATAATTAGCAAATATGACCCAGTCACCTCGCTACCATTTTTAATTCAAAGCTGACGATCTTTTAATGTTATCATTAACATTTCCTCAATGTATACGCAACGGCGATATCCAGCAGTGCTCTCTCACTCCCCTGTCCATAAATGCCCATCCCGATTCCCCTTCTGCTGACTTTACCTGTGTTGCTTAATGCATATCCACTTTGCAGTATAACTGGCTTATCGAGTCAATCTACTCGCATATTTAACAATATTTTAATGAAATTTACAATCTGCTCGGGTGAACGCATTCTCAAAATCCACTAACCGTAGAAAAAAATCCTGATTTATTTGCTGACATAGTATACAAGTTAATCTCCAGGAGACCGCCTCAGGGATTTTAGGGGTAATTTAAAATGATTTACTCCTTTGTCAGCAAATGGGCTTAAGGCTTGTTTTTACTTCGATTTTCGTTATATTTCGATGTAATTCATTACGTTGTGCTGCCGTCGGTCATTTCGTTAAAAACGAGTATGTCATCGGACCACTCAGCGGGAGTGCGCCATAACTAATTATAAGAAAATAAATTTTTTAGATTCACGCAAGTCTTTTTAAAAGGAACAAAAATAACTAACTTGACGGTAAAATGTGGCTTATGATAAATACATGTTAATATGAACACCACAAGTTTAGTATGTGCCATATTCTTTTCTTGTAAATGGAGGCTTTCTCAGCTTCTCTTCGCAATCTTACTCTCAGCGTTCATTTTTTCTATTCTGAATCACTTTCATAAATTCAACGTTGGATAGACGTTTCTTAGGGTTAGGGTCAACCAGCACCGGGTATTTGGTAAACTTCTCAAATTCCTAAACCCATTTAGTTATTTTCTAGTCATTCTTTATCTTGTTACTAATCTCAACCAAATGTCGTGATTGTCACCAATTTCTCGCAGTTACCGAAATTTTAATGCCTTTTTATGATTCGTATTGCCTCTCATATTCAACGCAGATGAGATTAAGTAATTATAGTAAGACGAGTTTTAATATCAATTATTGAGCTTTGATGTAATTATTTTATCTTTGATTAAGTCATAAAAGTTTATGATATACTATTGTAAAGTGGTTTGATTATTAAAAGTCAGTTAAAAGTCAATATACTATTGTAATATATTCGAAGGAAAGTGGAGGTATTTCAGGTAAGTTTTTGACGTCCCTGCTATAATTTACGTTGGAAGGATAATTATTTTGCAGCACTTATGTTACCATGGCCACTGTTCGTTTTAAAAATTGAATTATCAGGTGCCTCGATGACTGAGGTCATTTGCTGTCATTGTACTTTTAAAGGCACATGGGCTTGCGGATATTGCCAATGTTTCGTGAAATAGCCTCGCATTACCCAAAATGACTGAATAAAATTAATTTAACCCCAGAAGATGGAATAACAATGGTATGTTCCTATTTCTCATAAAATATCTCTTTCGCAAAGTTTTACTGGAAAAAAGGTTCATTTCAATCGCTCCCATGGTATCTTTTTTGGATTTTTATGTGAACAGTAAAGATAATTTATTGTACTATATTGTCTACTTAGCCGCGATAATATTTATCGTAGTCCACAGTTAAAATTAAGCATTTTTTAATTGTGTTACTTTATCCATTAATATATATTACCTCATCAATTTATTATTGCCTTCAAAACGACGAAGAAAGGTTATTACTCATGTTAATGTTAAATTGTTTGTCTTCCAATGAGCCATTTCCGGGCCAGGTCTTCAAAACGTTTCCTCTGGGAATGAAAATTCCCCTTTTCATCCCATTTGCCGGTTATGTGTCTCTCTCTCTCTCCGACTTTGAATTGCTTATTCCTTTCCCCTCAACTTGAGGGAAGCTTTACGCTCACCCAATCATTAGGTTTTCCGGGAATATTAAGTGCGCTTTACTTCTTCACATTGAGCGGAGTTAAAAAGTCTCCGGAATTACCGCATCCGCTGCGGAAAGTGAAATGACGCGAGAAGGGAAGAGGGTTCGGGGGATAAGTAAAGGGGTCGAAGTCAGACGAGTCCTGGTCTCCATGTCACCCCCCTTCCCGAAACACACGAAATAACTCCTGAGTTCCGAAGGGGGAAAACTCAATTATTCCCCCAAGGTACGTCGTCTCCGAAATTTCATCTCTCTCCTCGATTAGTAACCAGGTTGTATTGTGAAAGTTTCCCGTCTCGAAATGAATCCTAAACGGACCGCATCGCTACTTTTGTCTGCTCAATGGAGGTTGATTTTTCCGAAGTTTGAGAGAAAATCCCTGCCGAGGATTCCGACAGGATCAAGGGTGAAATTTCCGTGATACAAGAGATTGGAGAATGATCGATGCGCACAATACAGCTGGATATCCACTTGTTTAATGACTGAAGCCTATTAGTAGAGAGACAGCTCCCCATATCTATGTAGTAAGGGAATTTCCCCTTATTAATTGTAAAACTCCAGCTGCACGTAATTGGATAAATTTTTACTAGATTCTAAGGTGCATTTGTTTTTAGTTGATAGTATATGTGTTTGCATGCGTGTAAGTTGCGTTTTTGCATGAACGTATACGTCTCTGTGGGTGTAGGTTTGCATGGATATATTGATTTTTCATGTGGTTTTCTTCTCTTTTACAACTACACCCCCCGCCCTACGCCCTTGCGGGGTATTTTGTAGATGTAGATTATTATATGTAGACGATCGAAGCAACCATGTATTCTCGTGCCGTGCTACTCTTTTTATAAATTATGCTCATCATTAAAAAAAATTATCATGGTAGGTGACATTAATAGTACAATTAATTTTGTGAAGGGGTAGGAATGTAAACTTCCTGTATGGATTTTGCATACCATAACAGTTGACAGCACCTCATGAGCAATGCATCTTAATGTATTTTCCCTCTCACATTTTGCTTTTTGCATGTCTCCCAAATATGTAGGTTTGCGATTGGAAGTTCGTTTTGAACTCCTATTTCCTAAAACAAATATGCACAATATGATTTTGATTTTTTTCGGTACATAGCAGCATATTTCTCATAAATAATCCTTTAATGGAGTCCTATTTTTTAAGCTGTAGGTCGCTGATATGTTCTTCACCTCGTTGCCAAGGAGTGATCTCTGTTATTTCCTTGAATTAAACCCCTTGAATATCCCCTTTACAGGAGCTTCATTGTGAATGACTCAAGGGTTAAATCCCGCTTCAAGGACGAGTGTTGTGCTTCGATAATCGGCTCTAGCTGTGTTGATGACTGTAATAATACGCAAAGATGACATAGGCCATTAAGCACTCGGAAGTATTGGAGTAATGACGGTTACAGCATCCGAGACTTCGATTGCTCATCTCAGCTAATATAATTACTGTTACTTGATAATTTTTCATTAATATTTGTACACAAATTGTGGCTTTGTCGGGTAGCTTTTAAGATGGAAAATGAATTCTCAAAAAGATAGTTGGTAAAATAATTTGATTCGCATAGCAGGAAGTCACACTGGATTCACTGTAGTTCTAATCCATTATGAGGTCAGCATGGCTCAGACGAAGATTATACTGTTCTTACAATTCGGTGGGAGACCCGAATAATCTTGGAAAACATTATTCGCCGGGAAAGTACCAGATCATTCTTCAATGTTCATCCAACTAAGATCAAGTTGCTACAATTATTATCTTCGCCAAATTATTATCTTTGCCGTCTCTGCCGTAATGCCGCTTTTGCTTATTTTTACTTCCTTAAGCGGAGAATAAATAACGACGCGTTTGTGTGAGGAAAATGAATTCTCTCGGAAGTCTATGGTCTTGAGTGTACCGTATGTCTCCGACGGCGCGGTGCCAAAATTTCACGCTGTAAAGCATAAGTAGGTCTCCTCACACTTCTTTTGCTACCACAATCTGCGGACGTAGCCTCGCTCTTCGTCCACCACCACAGTGTTATTGCCATCGCGGAATTTTTTCGCGAGTTTACCGAGTCCCACGCAATTGACTTCTCTTCATCTCTAGAGCCTCCTTTCCATCTATCTTGGCGAACGATTCCACCCCCTTCAAAGTGGTCTCATCTCTCCTCTGTCCAAACCTCGAAAAACTTCCCACGCGGTCCGAAGGACCCCTTTTAGAGCCACCCTCCCGTCAAAAATAAAGCCCTCCGAGCTCTTCAACCTCTCGTCCCCCCCCCCCACCTTCCACTTAGCCTCATCTTCCACCTTTCTGAATAAATCATGAGGGGGGGCGCGGCGTCTTAAAGAAATCCTTCCCCAACCGCCCGCCCGTCCGCTCATCCTCACTTGGAAAATTCCGCACTTTTCCTCACTCCCCCTTCCACTTTCCCCACCTCGCTCTGTCACAGATTGCATTTCAATGCCGAGATCACGCATATTTCCCGTCTATTAATTTTTGAACTCCTTAAACAGGGGTCTAGGGACATAGAGAAGGCCCTTTTTGTCCGTTGGTGTGAAATTTAAGTTTAAAGGTTCCCCATATATTCGTGTCTTCTGCGTGTGGCACGAAAGTCGAGTAAAATGCACGCGAGGAAGGAAGGGTACCTCATCAGCAAATTTCTCGCAGGTCGAGTTCTTGGAATGTGAACCAAATGAGTCTAGAAGATACATTAGTTGCTCATTCCGGAGATTACGTTTTCGCAGTCCTCAAATCAATTCTATCTTTCAGATAGGTTCTTCAGTACTTTGACACATCCAACGTTCTCAGAGGTCCTCGATATATATACAAGGATAAATATATATTATCCTCGTACCTCAGGTTCCTCGCCAGATTACGCAAAATTCTCTGTTAGAACACCCTCCCTATATGGCATTTGCTGTCATATTTTAGATGTCCATACTTGTACTCAGTTGAAATCCAATCTCATGGATAGAAACACTTTTAAAACGGAATGTCTTTCTAATTGCGCGATTGTTACGAAGAATGTCGCTTATCACAAATTGTGTGCAAGGTGGGTACCGAAAATGCTTACCAACCAACACAAGGAGCAAAAAATTTTGAGTTGACGAGCGTTTTTGGATCGCTGTTGACTAGACGGAAAGGGTTTGACCTTGCACATAGCAACTATTTCCTCATTTTACACTGGAGAGAGTGAATTGTTAAGCAACGGTTTGAAGAAGACGAGGAACTCGAGACCGCTGTTGTCAAGTGGCACAATTCTCGGCAGGCGAACTTCTATGCTGATGGGTTAAAACTACTGGTTCAGCGTTACGATTTTTTGCATAAAGGCTAACGACGATTAGGTAAAGAAGTGAATTAGATTTGAAGGAAACTAAAACTGCCAATAAAAACTTTTTCTAACGAAGTTTTATGACCAAACGGCCCGTACTTTTCGAATGCACCTCGTATAATAATTGCAATTGTCCATCTTGCCTCTTGTGCTTATTTTACAAAAGGGCTGCTTATATATGTTAGCATACAAATGCAAATTGCTGAATACCATGAACGTGGGTGGTCTGAAAAGTTTCCGACTCAGAAAAAATGTCTTGTATCTTTGTTAGGTCGGAAACTTTTCAGACCGCCCTTGTGTATTGGCAAAAAGAAGAAAAAATATGTGGAGGTTATTCTCAGCCTACATTTTGTTACATTTGCTGCAGTGATAATCACCCTTCCCCATTTTTCCGGCTATTTATGCATAGAAAATGATATTCAATTTGCAATGCACGAAGGCTGATTTAATTCAACCGCCGAATCGCCCTTCCCACCATCCCAGTCTTAATCCTTTCCCTTGCACAGAGTCTCACCGCTGCCGTATCAAAGTAGCGGCCCCCTCTCACTATGCATATTCAAAACTTTTCTGGTGGCTCGGAACGTTGAGAAACAAAGCTCGGATAGAGTGAAGAGAGCCCGGGCAACGGTTTTTATTTTATATTTTAATTTTTTTAACCATAAGGAGAGAGAGTGGGAGGGGAGTATTTCACCCGGACTGATGTCGGAGGATCTTTGGATGGAGCTTACCATTCTCTCCCTCCCTCCCTCTAACTCACTCCACCTCTCCATCAAGAGAGCGTTTTTGCGAAGAGTGAAGCATCTCTCCGAAACTTCGGTGAAAAATAAGTTGTTTACGGGGATCGAGGGGGTTAGGAGTATGAGAGGGAGGGTTGACGATTCCCGTCCCACCCCCTTCGTACCCCAGCCTCTCGTCGACTGTTTTTGGTTCGAATTTTTTATTCATTGTCGCGTCACCGAGCCCTCGGCGATGTCGGAGACGGTAGGGTGCGTGCGTGAGTGAGGGGGAGGGAGGTTCTTCGCTCTCCCTTCCAGGGTGGTCGCTTTGTCTCCAAAATGGGGGAAAGTCGACAATTTTTCGATTCTTTCGATGGCTTAGGAAAATATTTCTTTGAAAGCGTCTGGAATACGATATTTGAGTCGGGAATTTCCGATGAGAAGTTTGTTCTTTATAGGATTGTAGGCAGTTGGAGCTTTGCTTTGGCAATCGCATGCACTACTATCGAAAGCGAATAGCATATTACAGTTTGCCCCAGTGCGGTGGTAGGCACAAAGGAAAAGGATAGGATTTCAGGCAATGTTGGTGCGTTTTCCTGTTCCTATCCGGGAGATTTTGATATTTATCATTTTAAATTGACAAAATGTGCGCAAGACTTTTAAATTCTTTTTTGAGTTTTGACGTGATGTATCATGCTATCTTCAGATTTGCAAATAATCTAAACGGTTAAATGGACTGAAGGAAAGGAAAACGAAGAAGTTCTGCTCATACTAGGGAAAGATTGGGAGATATACAAAGGTGGTCGGAAAAGTTTATGCAGAGCAAATTAAGCAGTAATGGGATGTCGAAGACTGATAGACGAGGATGTTGGGCAAGCTTGGTAGAAGGAGAAAAAGTATACTCGTAGGTATGTTGGACAGAATGGATGCAGAAATAATGTGGCGAAGAAGAATGGTTTATTTTTGTACAGAATGTTACCAATTTTAGTGTCATTTTGTGTAAGTCTTAGAAGAGTGAAAGTTGTCGATATTCGCGCTTATCAAGATATTATCTTAATCGGTAGACTAACATCAATAATAATATCGTGGTTCTGGTGAAATGTCAAGGAAATTATGAAAAAAAGTCTTGTCGTTGAGAAAATTTGGAAATATTCAGGATGTAGCTAATTGACTGTCCTAAATTTTTGAAGAGATTCCATATTCTTGGAATGAGCAAACTCTGGTTAATATTTATCTACACTTCATCCTTAATTCCGACGATGGTTTTAACAGACAGCCGTTATGTTTAAGGTACCTTGGAGATGGCAATGATCTGTTAGAGGCATCTTCTGTATTCAAATTGAGAGCGGAAATGCGACTGAGCAGTGTTTATTCAATTCGAGATAAAATTTGGGGTTTGGGATCTGAAAGAATGGGTCGTCACCCTGCTGGTCTCGGAAGCGGTGGAAAAGGCGCTCTGGGGAACGTCGGCACCATCCCGCCCCTCACCCTTATCGAGCGGCGGCGCCGTGTTGATCGGAGCGCGGAGGCGGAAGGGAGGGGGGGTATGCTCCCGAGGGTTCTCTCTCTCTCTCTTTCTCTCCTTTACCGGCATAATATCAAACTCGCCCATCCCATCTTCGCAAACGAGCGCCATCTCCCTCTCTTGTGACGTACACACGGCATGGGCGTCGGGTTTCACAAGGCTCCTCTCAAAGATCGAGAAGGCCCGTAACGCTTGCCTAAGTGTTGACAGTAGGCTCTTCGTGAAATTCGAGTGGACTACTTCCGGATAAAAATTGGAATATAAAAGCCGGTTACTCTTCGGTATTTTTCACGTCCTTGATAATTTATGAACGAATAGGAGCGACTGTGAGGAGAAATATTTGCATTGTGTCATTTCAATAAGCACGATGGGCATAAATATCAGTGTGCGAGTTATTTGCTTATCGCCGATTGTTTGTGAATCCATGGTGCATTATCCAATAGCATCTACGAAATACCCCGCCAACCGTTCCGTAGGCGTCGACATGTGGCGGGGTGTGGTAAGACACACGTACTATCAGTTCATACTTAGGTTTGGATATATATTTTCTCTTATGCGGAAAACTCACTCACTCTCTCACTCACACTCACTCACACTCACATGCATGCATTCCCATATACATGTTGAAGTAATTGACTAAATCGTTATTAGTTGTACTCTAAGTAAATATACGAGTGCTTGGGTTTGATAACTTTACGTGCATATTGTGCGATGAAAGAAGGAATACTTGAATATTACGGTGGCATTGTCTATCTCTCTTACATGTATTTTATCTCGGTGATCGATATTACCACCACACATTTGGACCATAATAAAATCGTCTTATTCATATTTTACTTTTGTGGGTCGAGAACTGGAATGCTGACTTCATAATTCATGTACAGATTCTGATTAATTTAAGGTTTGATTGCCACTGACTTGATGATTTGAGAACGTAACAAAACTTTCAGGACACAGTAAGTGACACTGGGAAATGAACTGTCCTACTTAACCTAAGCATTTAAATTTCACTCATTGTATGATATTTATTTCCTTCGATTAACATACATATGATATCATTTGGTATTAACCCACTAAATATGAGCCGAGAGACACATCGGCAGCTCTTGCAGTGTATTAAAATAACTGACAGATTTTATTGCCACGTTTCAGTTTCATATTACATCAAGTTTTTATCCTGTTGTCTGAATGAATAACGAGCATTTTTCTGTCTACCTCATACTATCATTTCCTGCATTTGAATGAATTAAATGAAAGCGTTCCCAATTTTATTGAACTGAATACGTGGATCTCTTGCTCATTGAGTTTTCCCTTTGCAATAGATACCATTATTGGTGCATTCATTTTATATTTTATCTCATTTTCATCCTTATTCGGAAATTGATAATGTTTCCTTAATTCATGTTGCTTTTCAATTGGGTATGATTTTAGTGAAATGAAGCGCAAATTCCACGGATTAGTACAGCAGGACTCATAGCAAGTCTCTTTTATCACTTTTAGTCTTCATTTGAAGATCAGTCTCTATAGTCCTCTTTTGTCCGCAAGTAAATAGACTTTTCGTAATAATGTTATTATGGCATACTCAGCTCAAAACGTAGTTCTCTTTTTTATGATTAAACTGGCTGAACTGGCCGTCCATATAATTTCTTCCGTTGAATTGGACATCGTCCATTATTGAGCGTTCCTTTTCAGCAAATTAAAAGGGGAACGGGTTGAATAGATGGCTCGTTTTGAGCCACTTGGATGGAATAATGTCGCAGTCTCCCGTGTAGATCCATGCAAACCCCTCCGACAAAAAGGTTAAGTCCGGATATCTGCCGGAACTCTGGAATGTCACGGGAAAATCGCATATATCACTGAAAATCAAATCACTTAGAATTTAATCCTTTCCATTTTCATGCTATTGATAGATATATCCTCGACATAAAAAATATCGAGAATAAATTCCTTTTGATCCACATTCTGAATGTATGAATACGAGGGGATGATGGATAGTATGATGGATTATGGAGCCATGGGATTGATGGAGTGTAGCCAAAGAAAGGAGTTTCGTTGTATTGGAGGAAGAAAGAGAATGAGATTGAGTGAGAATCGGCATTCAATCCCTTACAATATGGTTATAATGACGAAAAGGAATGTTGCGATTTAATGGGAATTTTACGGCAAAGTTAATCATTATTTTACGTTAATTTAATTAACTTAAGCTATTCATTACCACTCGATGTAGCCCACGAAAAGAGTACGCGTACACAACCTGCCACAGTTTGTGCATGACACGAAAACGGAAATTATTTCTCTGACAAAGAGTCCATTGCAAAACCCTTAACCAAGATTTATTTGTTTGCAAAAACAGTTCCATATTGAAATGTATTCAAATAAAAAATTAATTTATGCGTGAAAGTGTTTCAAGATCTCCACAACTGTTTTAGAGATAGAGTGTGTATGTTGATATGTACGTTGAAAAGATGTCAAAACCCAGGATAGGCTTACAATGAGGCAGGTACATCATAAATTTCATTATTTTACGGAGAAAAAATTTCTTTGTGTACCATGTTGCATATACGTACTGCTTTAGGAAATCGATATTTCGGAAAAGAAAAATGTTTAAGTTATTCTATAAAATGTAAAAACCGACAACTCTTTATCATCACAAAATGAGAAAAGCACAAACGTGGGACAAGAGAAGATACGCCCATAAATTTCACCACGATTGTTAATTATATTAATAAAAGTATTAATTTCTTTTTAAAGATTTTTCATTCATTCGGTAGTGTTTTTGTCCCTCGAGTTTACAGTAGAATGCTTTCACGCTCGAGGTCCTGTGATAAGGCTAAGCCAGCGAATCCCTTCTTGAACAAGTGCGCGAAATTATCGTTCGGCCGTGCATATTGAATTTCCTCTATTCTACGATGCTGCCGTACCTTGCGGGGAACATAACGCCCGAGTTGCTGCGAGAAGCCTGCGTTCGATTGTTCCATTAAGGCTCAGCAGTTAATTGGGGCAAGGTAAGATTAAGGGGGAGAGCATCGGTGGAGAGAAACTCGGATTCCGTTCTCGACTACTCGTAACGAGAGATGCCGGGAAAACCGCTGTTTAACGTCCGATACGTCCATCTGCCATTCAAGTGTTCTCCGCCTGACATTCAAGAAGAAGGAGATTTGCTGTGAAATTGACAGCCAGAACCTCCTTGGTAATTGAGCTTCGATCCATAGCGTGGTAGTCCTCTTTTTCTGTGATCTTGGAAATTTATTTGAGCTACACAGTATAGGGAAGAGCTAGAGGAGATGAAGTGTGGAACCGACAGATTTAGATATCATTTATCCCAAAAAAACAATAAGGAATTACTGCAAAACGACCCCCCCTCTCAAGGGGAAAGCGTATTCTAAGTGTGTAATCATTATTTTATTTAACACTTGTTTTATTTTTCCACTTATCGTTAGCAACGACTTTTGCCTGCATAAAAAAGTATACAAGTAGATTGGTTCGTCAAGAGCTCGCGTTACTTCTAGCTGTTTTTGAAATTATTTATAATATTTAAATTATTCAATAATTTATTATTACTTAACGATTTATTAAACCAAAACAGTGGGAATTAAGCCATTCTGGAGTTATTTAGAAGTTACGAAAAAATTAAATAAATAGGAAGTCCCCACGATACTTAAAAGTAAATAGTTTTTTAAGGATTGTCCAAACCCTACCTTTTAAAATAGGTAGACTACCGAAATTGATTGAACTTTTGATGTTGCATGCGTGGTGTAGAGTCACCTTCTGCCACACACCCTAGCGATTACTGAAAGCTAAGTTGTAAAATTTAGTGAATCTCACGTTTCAGTTAATTTTTACAAGCGATTACACTGCCGACGGGTGTCTGGTGCCTGACGCTAACCCGAATTTTGCGTGTTTGAATCTCTGCTTCGGGTATTGTGTCCGTTCTAGTGAGTCTTCCCACGGGACACCCAATTATAAGACAGGAGTGGATAATATGGGTCCTGAAGACAATCGGAGACCAACAGAAAGCCAAATAAATACCAATTTTGTAATTTCTTCCCTGAATCGATTGCCAACGTCTTCCCCGTTTCATCTCCGCCTCCCTGTCCGTCATCCTGTCCCAGTGTGAGTGGATTTATATCGCTGTTGGACCGTGACCTATTTCGCCACCCACTCGGGCGGCTAAAGGGAAGATCTTCGACCGATCCGCGAAGCCCATCGTCCCTGACGACCCTCGACCCCGCAAGTCCTCCGCGCCAGCCGTAATTGAAAACTTTTCCTCTTCATGGGTCGCCCTCAGACCCAATAAGGCCTAAAAGCCTTTCCGAATTTTTTTTCTCACGGACGAGGAAAAGTTTTCACTCTTTTGAACCGCTTCCCCCATCCATCTTTGTTAACGCTAAATCTCTCAAAAGGTATTTTCCTCCTCCACCACCTTTCCCCTTTCGGCCTCAAACGGCCCTCTTCCACCCTAGTCCACCAACTCTACTCCTACTCCCCAACTCTCTTTTCGCCCCGTATCGCGAGGGCGACCCTCCGAGAAGAATTTGTGGAATGCTCACCGATTTCACCTATTTCTGGAGCACGAAGTTGCCTCGGCTCCATTCCCAGCCTTCTTTTTCCTAGGCGGAGATGCGGGATATTATTAAAACCGTCTCTGTGTTCACCAGAAATGCCTAATCGTCTTGTACCATGGCCAATAGGCTCGTCAATTCCTGAATACCCTTGAATTTTAAATTTTGTTCTTACTTTTCATCCCTGGCTTTTCCTTTCGAGCCGAGATGGCTCAAGAAAAAACGTCAGCAACCAGATAAATTCGTCGAGAAACTTAAATTAAAAGCTTTTTTCCGGAGGAAGGATTAGGGATCTGTTCTAACGAGTTGGTTCTCGAGGGACGAGGAATATGCACGGTACATATGGCGTGCATGGTTATTCACCCGGTCAACAGTTTCAACGTCGCCTTTTGGATATTATTAAAAAAGTACGGCAAAATGGAAAAGAAAAGAATAAAAATTTCTATCATCTTCTGCCTTCGCATCATGATCTGACTGCCTAATAGATTCAGATGGAGTCTCCCTGCCAGTCACCAATAATCCACGTAAAAGTTGAAATTAACTTGCACAATAAGCTAGCTAACATCTATTTAAGCCCACCCTTGCCATTTCACCACAGGTGTGTAGTACACGTCCTACATTTTCCTTCGTTCTACCTATTTTCTTTCTTCACGAGATCCGTGTATCTAGCATTTTCTTTCCTATCACGTTATTCAAACTCTTTCTGAGTCTCATTATATTTTGCATTAACTAATTTGGCCCTCCTCAAATTTCCTCACACTTCTTGCTTCCTTTTTACACATAATTTTCCTTAAACACCCTTCCCTCTCCCCTATCCTTTGCCCTTTTCATCTGGTTTTGCACCCTCTGCCACGCATTTTGTAAGGATATTTTTGTAAGTGCATATAATGATTATTTCGCTGAAGCCATAATTTACAAAATGCAAAATTCATTACAATTCAATTATTCAATGGTTTAATATCATTTCATTGGATTAGGTAGTTTTTTCATATGGACCATTCCCCGCATATTCGCGCAAGAGAACTGGGTATGTGCGGCGGATTCTGTGTAATTAAGCCCGTAGCTCTCTATAATTGCGGGTAAATTTGTAATGTATATTTTCATGAACCCACCTACTTGTCTTCTTGGTTTTCCTTAACCCACGCTATCCTAAATTATTACTCTTGATGTCTCGCGACAGACGAGGTCGTCCACACAATTTAGGTCAGGAGGGTAATTAGGGAAAGGTCAGAATTAGGGAGAAGAGGTAGGGTGGAGAGAAAGAAACACGACTTCAGCTTTAGTATGCAAATGTCCCTGGGGATTTATTTCAACCTCCCATCGCACAAAGGAGTGCAGTACTTAGAGTGCACCATGCGAGGAGGACTCTTATGGTCCTCTGAAAACCTCAGCAAAATTTCCATTATTGAGCCTGGAAACCATCAATGCAAGGAACTTCAAATCACACCAAAATTGCAGTCATTATCTCTTTCCCTCAAATGTTTCAGGCAGTACCTTTGTTACTATCTTGCAGTTTTCAGATAAAAACGTCCCTTCACATCATTTCTTAAACATTCCCAATCCAAGTTTGATGATTACGCGTGTCTCCCTGATCGGTGAAACAATTCATTCCACCGGGGCGAGGTCAAGGTTATGTAGCGCATGATCATAGCTGTTTTAAACTTCCGTTAGTCTTGTTTTTCCCCAGTGAATATTTATATATTATAATTGCTTAAAAATGCTCTTTTCTCCCTGAGAACTATAGCTTTGCTTTAAAATATTTTACTCCATCAATAAAATTCAATGTAATTAATTTCTTTGCTGATTTAGTTCACATATTTACTTCTAAATAGTTATCTTTAACGACTTAAAAACTGTAGAATTCTTTAGAATTGTAATAACGTTACTTTTTATTTCCATTGCATAACTACCTACTTAAACAGATTCTTTTCTTTGTTTGTTAACACCGAGCACTTCTGGCTCGTTTCCCCTTGTGATATTAATATTGATTTGTCACTTTTGCGCCAAGTAGAGCTATGCTGCAACTGATGGTAAAAACCTTTATTAAACGGAATTTCAAGTATATCATTAATATATATATATTGAATATTGAAGTTTAAATTATCACATTAATGAGCAGCAGTATTGAAATTCAAGTTACAACATAGTCTTTTCATGCACTTCGGACTTTTTTCAGCCGTTTCTGTTACGGTTTCCCCAAAGATTGTCCTAATGCAACATAAGATCTAACAGGGGCTTTGTAGGTTCAAGGGTTCCATAAGAT
Source organism: Hetaerina titia (assembly GCA_037158775.1). Classification (NCBI taxonomy): domain Eukaryota; kingdom Metazoa; phylum Arthropoda; class Insecta; order Odonata; family Calopterygidae; genus Hetaerina; species Hetaerina titia. The sequence goes on along the minus strand of CM073771.1, from coordinate 27,905,584 downwards.
TCAAGCACACCCAATATGAGATGTGCTCAAATTTTATCTGGCCATCTCTCATCACCATTAAGTACTTCTGAAAACAGCTGCATATTATCTAAGGATGTTTGGATGTTTAAAAAAAGCCTCTCGGAGAATTCCGACGGGATACAGAAAGAACGATATATATATTATTTTGCTCAGCGATATAATATTTAGAACAAATAATGCCTTATTAACGCATAATTTTTCTTTTATGTTTTTAAATATCTCGGACACATCGCCGCAGTGAATTCTGTCTGTTAATGCCGGCCAAACAACATTTTTGTAAAATATTTATTTTGTTAATGCTGGACTTGTCGTAGGAGGGACAAACTTTTTAACTGAAAAATTATCCGTTTGCAGACAAAGGAATTTCCTCCCTTTAGTCAAAGGTTGTTTCGGTCTCAAAATAATTTGATCAACTTTACTGTCCACTTCGTGAAAGATCCCTAAGGTTTTAATCTCAACTTTCGATTCACAGATACTTGTAGGAGGTGACGCAGGGAGGCTTGGTCGGCACGCAGTGAAAGAACTCCGTGACCGTAATGGCTCCGAGAACAGCAATGGCTAATTTGGGTGGATTGGGTTCAATGCCGAGGACACTAGATCAAAGTTCACTCAAGTTCAAGACGTCAACGCGACCATTATTCAGGGTTCATTAAGCCTCGTAAATGCTGGGGTGATGTCGCATGAATAAGCAAGTGTCGAGTCGTCTGCCCGTTTCGCTCCTTCCCTGGCCCTCCTTCGATTAAACGCGGAATGGGCACTCGCCTTTCCTTCTCCCGCAGTGCCTGCGAAACTCACCCTCTTGGGAGCTATTCACCATTACGCCCACCCAAACGAGCATTACGTCACGAGCAGCGTCGTACTTTTGATAAGCACTCGAATATTTGGTTTTCTTGCCACGAAAATCATGGGAGGGGAATGAAAACGATCCTTTGAAGAAGAATAATAATGTTTTCGGTTTCCCTCTTCCTTTTCCTTATTCCCTTCGTGGCTCACTTCCTTTGAAATCAATATTCAATTATCCTGGACGGTTTTCTAGCTTTTTTAGCATATCTAACCGCACGTTTAATCAACAACATTATGCGTTAAATTTCCGTTTATAGGTCTGTCTTTCCAACCCTTATGTTTATTATCGTGCTCTTCTGTGACTTACCTCGGGTCAATATTGGTTATTCATCCATCCACATTCGACACTTAATCATTCATTTGCTGTTAATGATTTAAATGCGATATCAAGATGTCATTTCTATCGCGGAGCATTGCTCCAGTTATCAGAGAATTGATAAATAAAAATTACAGTGAGAAAGTCTGTCAGTCAGTTGAAAGAAATTATCCTTTTGATATTTAACGAAGTTTATGTATGCGTAGGTATTTTTAATTTCCAATTAATCTTTTGAGATGGTTAGGCATGCGTATCAGAAGGGGAATCATAAGGTCTAGTTACCCAGAAGGAAAGGAGGTATTAAATTTATGCAATAGAATTAGAAACGCATTGTGTAAATTAACAGTTTTTGCTATCGGAACTCGTAACAAGAACCCGGCCAATGTTTTTGGTTATGAATTTTTTAGCTTTTACTGCTAAGCGCCGCCTGCCGCTTTTGTTATTAATTTCTTCCTCCTTTTGAATTCACTGGCATTTTCTTTCCCACTTCGTACCTCCTGCTCTAAATTCCAATAATACGAGGGTCATCCGGAAAGTAGTACCCGTTCGTGAAATAAAGACACAAAAGTAAATATTAACAAACATAAAAAATTTTATTTGAAAGAGGATACTTTAAACTACTTCTCAACATAATCTCCAAGCAAATTAAGGCATTTGTCATAGCGTGTGAAAAGTTTCTGTATTCCTGCTGCATAGTCCTTTGCCGCCAGCTCATTGAGATACAGGGTCACTCCTTCTTTAAGTTCTTCATCGCTGTCAAATCTTTTTCCTGCCAAAAAGTCTTTAAGCTTTGTAAAGAGATGAAAATCTGAAGGGGCCAAGTCCGGGCTATACGGTGGATGGTCGAAAGTTTCCCATTTGAATTGCTGCAAAAGTTTTTGTGTTATCCCAGCTGCATGAGGCCTGGCATTGTCATGAACGAGAATGACACCAGTAGACAATAGACCTCGCCGCCGATTTTGTATTGCCCGCCGTAATTTCTTTAATGTTTCACAATACGCATTGGCATTAATAGTGTCTCCACGGGCCATAAAATCAATAAGCAATACACCTCGTCGATCCCAGAAAATGGTTGCCATGAGTTTCCTGGTGGACAGAACTGTCTTGAATTTTTTTGGTTTGTTTGGTGAATGAGCATGATGCCACTCCATTGACTGTCGTTTACTCTCAGGTGATGCATAACAAACCCATGTTTCGTCACCAGTAATTATGCGAGTCAAGAAAGAGTCTCCTTCATCAGAATAACGTCCCAAAAACGTCAGTGCTGCAGCCATACGCTTGGTTTTGTGCTCATCTGTAAGCATGCGAGGGACCCATCTTGCACAAATTTTTGCATAATGCAGATGGTGTTTAACAATTTCATGAACAATTGTTCGAGAAACATTGGGAAAATTCTCACAGATGTCATCAATTGTGACGCGCCGATCGTTCCTCACGAATTCGTCAACTGAGCTCACCAGTTGGTCTGTAATGACAGACGGTCTCCCCGAACGCTCATCGTCGTGTGTGTTCCCCCTCCCCATGTTGAAGTTGCGACACCACCGCCGAACAGACGACTCGTCCATTACATTGTCTCCATACACCTCCTTTAATTGGCGATGAATATCACATGGGCGAACGTTTCTTGCATTGAGGAATTTAATCACTGCCCTCACTTCACAACTGGCGGCGTTCTCAATTTTTTAAACATTGTAAACAATCACAGAAACAACACAGGCAATGCTAGCGTCACGCAACTTGGCTCAGAGAAGGCAGACAAGCCACTGAAGCTATCTGACCTCGTCCAGCGGCTACTCGCGTCGTCAGCACTTCATGCGGCACGAACGGGTACTACTTTCCGGATGACCCTCGTACGTTCAGGAAATGCTGATATCCGTAGGAAGTTCCAACGTGCAGAATGTATTAGGGGCCTGATAGGGATTTTTTTTTAATTTCTTTTGTAATATCTTTTCCACGTAGAGTAGTGTTCCATTTAATTTTGCCCTGGGAAATGAGGTATATTTTTCCATTTTCATGCTCTTGATTTTTGAAAGGAATTCGACGGAATAGTATTCGTTCCATTGACTTTGGGAGTGAGCGAATTGCCAATTTTTTTATTTCAATTGGAGATCATATTGGCACACAAGGCACGACCGCACGTCTCAGTTCCCGTTCCAAATCCCATCTCTCTAAATTTCTTTTGATGTCCCACGGCTCTTGCATGAAAAGGTGGGGATTCCAATAGTTTTCCTATGAAAAATTCTATTAAATTTTCCTCCGTTAGCCTCAATACTGGATACGTGGCCCTCGACGTTGGAATTGAGATTCGATCAGTTAACTGTGATTCATAGGATATTGACTTCATTCGGCTAGCGATTCGGCTAGCATTATATTATATATATGGACATTTCGAAGTGCACAATTCGCCAGAACGAATTTCAAAGAATATATAAAACATTATGCAGGTTAGGATTTCTGCTGCTGTAACAGTTTTTGCATGATTAGCTAATATTATATATGCTCTTAGCAGAGTTTTATGTTAGAACCTGCTGAATTTCCCTCCATAGATAAAATCATAGGAATTATTTTAATGTTATAGTATTTCGAGTACTCTAAAACTTCAAAACTATTTCATAGTTTTGTTCCTCAGGTATTTACTTGTAACTGATACATGTATCGCTCATTCCTAAGGCAGATTATTAACTTCGCAAAATGAATACATTAGCTGTATATTCATTGGGTTTGGTGTAGACTGTTGCCTATCGGCAAAAACAAAGGAGTGTTTGCCTCGATTTTGAATTTGGCCTAACTGAAAAAGTCTCATACTGGGTCTCCCTTTTCCTGCCGTCAATGAGTAAACAAGTTCGTTTTCCTTCATGTTGCATTGTCATTCCGGTGGCCATATTTCAACGTGCTTTTCAGATACAGTTTCTGCGCATTTATATGCATACTCACTTCGATTTGAGTTTCTACAGAGTTCTTCCGGAAAATAAGTGTACTGAGCTCAGGAAAAAATAAAATTTATCACACTTTTACATATCTTAAGCTAATATTCCTCAAAATAGGACCCTTGTGAGTCGATACACTTGTTCCAGCGGCGTTCCCATTCATGGAACACTCCCGCGAAGGCATCATCGGGAACCTCTCGAAGACACGTCGTCACGGCCTCTTTGACGGCGTCCAAAGTCCCATTCATGGAACAGTCCCGCGAAGGCATCATCGGGAACCTCTCGAAGACACGTCGTCACGGCCTCTTTGACGGCGTCCTAAGTCCCATTCATGGAACACTCCCGCGAAGGCATCATCGGGAACCTCTCGAAGACACGTCGTCACGGCCTCTTTGACGCGTCCAAAGTCCCGTATCGCGTTCCTTTCAAACTCCTCTTTATCTTCGGGAACAGAAACGTTCTCTAAAAAATGTGGATCATTTTTGCAGTGATCCGCAAGTTGTGTCGCGATTTCCAAACGATTGAGTCTTTGATCATCACTGAGCACTTTCGGCACCAACTTTGCACAAATTTTTCGCATCTGTAATTGGTCCCTAATAATCTCCTGCACTATTGTTTTTGGCACATTACACTGCTCTGCTATCATCCGAACACTAAGACGACGATCAGAGTTCAGTACATCGCGAACTTTTCGCACATTTTCGTCGGTGAGTGGCGTCCAGGCCGTGGTTCGTCGTCGACCTCTTCTCTGCCCTCCACGACCATCTTGTGCCACCGAAAGATCATGTTTCTGGACATGGCTGACTCCCCGTAAGCCTGGTTAATCATACCGACAGTTTTGGTAGACGATTTCCCAAGCTTTACCGCAAATTTGATGGAATAACGCTGCTCCAAAAACTTCGACATCGCGTTCCGTGACGTGGGTCGAGCGTGGAGGTTCGCGTTAACAGAGCTCCTCACTACACCACAGCTCAGAGCCGACTGCCTTTTTCAGCGTTGCTTGCCAACATACCCGCCTCCAATCGCAGCCCGTCAGAGCGGTGCTGGGCGCGCCTGGAGCGGCGGGAAAATATCAGTACAATTATTTTCCGGACGAACCATGTATATTAAGCATTTCTATAAATGATCGAGCTTTTGCTGTCTGAATTACTGTCAGAATCAGGCACAAGCATTGTGAAAGGTTTTGAAAAAAAACATGAAGTAGACGTCGTTCATTATTCCATTCGTGGTGGGTAGTGGGTTACACGAAACCTTCGCCAAGGGAAATATTTCATAAAAATAATGGAATGGTTTATGTCTCGAAAAACGTAAAGGTACTCCAAAATTTATCACTGAATAATTCAGAAAATCGATCACATATTTTCATCGTTTCATGTTCAGAGATACGTAATATAACCAGTTGCGAGTGTTGGTATTAAGGAATAAATGCTCAATATTCGCTTAGTCTGCTTTACCATTCATTGTTTAAACTAGAGTTAAATATTCGACGGAACTTGTGTCAATTATATATATGGTATAAACGTGCCAATAAATGCTTTGTATCATCAATTCCTGGTGGTTATCTATAAATAACATGATTTCAAAATTGTACAGAATTATTTTCTGTTGCAGGAGATAGCATTGACCAGGATAAATTTCTTGGAACTAAAATGTAATTTGAATTACCATTAATAAATGTGCTTAATAGGATTTAATTCCATTTATTGTGTTAAAATATGATTTTTTATCGTATTTAATGCAAAATGGTTCGAATTAAAATAATATTAGTTGACCTAATATATACTTTTATAAAATATGTGTGAATAGGCATCTAATTATTCATAATGGCGTTTTCGAAAGATGCGGGAAGAGATAGTTGAAGTTATTCATGTTTGCGCTTCATAAATTCTCTAGAAGATGAAATAGGACGCTTCCTCAGAGAGGTGGCTCACAAGTTAGCATTTACTTACTGATTTCGGGCGGAGGGAGAAACTTTAGACCCCTAGCAAATATTGCTCGCGAACGAGATATCAAAACCCCCAAGCAACGACGCAACTCCAAAATTCATCAACCGACGTTTATGCATCGAGCGGGCGCCGTTTCCTTTCTTCCTTACGTCGCAACGAAGAAACAAGGAGAGGTTGTATGTGGACATGAGTATATGTCCTTCGATCAGAAGTTGGTGGAGATAAAGAGGTGTACTCTGAAAATGGTAGAAATAAATGTTGTACGCATCATGACAACTTTAAGGGCAAATATACAATTGTGGAATTTCGTATATTTACGAAAGCATCATTCGAAATTGACGGTGGTAAATATATTTTAAAAGATGTGTATGAAGCATTTTTTTATTTCACCTACAAAGCAGGGTTTTTTTGAGCAGTCCTTTATCAAACATGGAAACAAACTTCACTTTGATTAGAGTTTTATTTACGTACTTGTACCTTTTTACGTAATTATCACTAGGAAATAACCGATATATTTGAATAAAATTTATTCTACATATTTACTGATCTCTATGCAAATAATTTTGTAAATTATAGCCATTAATGTTTGCTTCGTTTTTATTATTTTAAAACCCTACTTCTAAACCTTTTCAATAGCGTTTTCAAAAACACAACAAATTTTTCAGAATTTACTTGACGGCGTTCTTGCATCCGATTTTATTTCAAGTTAATTAAATATCAGAAAAGAAGGTAGAAAATGTGATTTTTTAGAAAAGTATGAGGGTTTTACGAAGTATTTTAAAAAACAAACTGTTGACGGACTTGTTCTGTCCGTCTGTTCACCACTTTTAGCGTCTCTGTGTCCCCATGCCTTCAAACTTCCTCCAACCCTCTCAAATGGATCTTAAAGGTTGTCCTTCGCTTTACGCAATAGGTATGTAGGTTATGTAGCGTATTTTAATGTAGAAGTTTTGATATCGGATATCATTACCAATGTGGGTTTTTCTTTTCAAACGCCTCTTCTCTCTATTCTGACCAGGCCTTCACTCTCATCTCACGAGTATATACGCGCATACCACCCACCACTGATTGTTAATAATATCCTTTTTCTAATTACGTGAAACGTCGAAAACATATCAACTATTTCAATAGATAAGTTTGGAAAATTACGACATTCTTCATCATTTATATGAAGGGATGATGTTCTAACGATCCCCATGTATTGTTACCCTATTTATAAATATCTTCTAGATTTTGAGGCCATCCCTGTTTCATGCTTTGGGTGAAATATAATTTAAATTCTGCGCGTACTTTCCCATGATTTTACTTCATGTTCTTTTCCTGGATGTACCGAAATACTGTTGGACGAATATTGGCTTTCGTTTCATATCTTTTTTTCCTACTTCTTACATGCAATCGAAAGGAAATTTTTGGACTCAGTGTCCCGTTAAAAGAATTGGTAAAAGATCCGATGCGAGAAAAGAAACCTAGTACGAGGAGCGACTAATATTAATTAGGTGTCTTCAATGGAAAATATTTTATTCCCTCTACCCGTTAGTCATCTCTCTTCTCATTCCCGGCATTGCTGCTCCATCCCCACCTTCTCTCCTTCCTCCTCTCTCCCTCTCCTCCTCCGGCTGCGTTTCTATGGTAACGCCCTCTCTTGTTTTCCTCGACTTCATTCTTCCCCTTTGGCTCGCGCGAGTAAATCCATCGCAGTTCCACTTCCGTCCCTACGCCACGATCCCCTTTGCTGGCGGGAATTCCACGGTCCTTCAATACCCGGCCCACAACTCACTTCCAACCCTTTGCCGATGGAAATGAAACGAATGCGCGGGGAAGCCCTAGGAACATCGAGAACTCTCGACCAATAATTCCCTTCATCGTTCCCTTTACCAACGCTTGAAACTGGTCCCCCTCATCCCCGCACCCCCTGCTAAAACCCCAAAACACACTGCTAGCGCCGCTTTGCGGTAAACCTCGCGAAATAACGTACAATGGGGTGGAGGGGTTAAGGAGGATAAGGGCCGGGAGTGTACTCGACTGTTCACATACGCGTCGGATTTTTCGGGGGAATAGCCATGATGTGTGCGTGTATGTTTTTAGGGGAAGAAAAAAATAATATCGGCAAACATTTTCATCAGAACGGGCGTGGAAAGGGTTGAGCATATTGCCTCCAAACCCTTCCCCCCTCCGACGTTGTCCGCTCTCTTCTATTCTCTCCTTCAACTTCCCCCATGCATCGAGCGACTCAGCGACGTTATTTCACCCACCAATTTCCCTTCCCCGAGCCGTGCACCCTTTCCTCCCCCGCCATCTTCCCCAATTTCACTCTCCCGCCAACCGATCGTGTCCCCTCCTTCTTGCTGCTCCACTCCATCCCAACCCACCTCCTCTCCCCCCCCCCGAACCCCTACTGCTGTTGTTTCTCCTCATGTGTGCACTGCCCCCACCACCCGCCTCCGGCTTTTCTCGCCAATCGTCCGTGCATCATCATTCTTCCTTATTTCTTCACGTTGCGATGCATAATACATTTTGAAGAAGAAGAGGCTTGCGCCTGGGGAAAGACAAGTAGGTTCAACGGTACCAGAGGCAATAATACTGGGTGTACTCGATTTCAGCCATACTTCTTCTACTTCAATACTGCCCCAAAAATATGGCACCTCGTGATCCACCAAAAGGGCATGTAGAAAGGGAGCGATTTAACACACCATTCATGAAATATTTGTTGTACACATTACAATTTGTCTTGCGTTAGGAGCTAATCCACTAACTAATACGTAAGAAGACATAAATATAAGTAAATCCATTAAAAAGGGCCTGATCACATGCAACGCAGTCACCAAGTGCTTAAGGCATTACACTTAGGTATTTCTCTGTGCTTAGGTATCCGGTTAAATAACTTACAAGGATGTTCTGAAAAATTTCCGACCTAACAAAGATACAAGACATTTTTTCTGAAATTTTTGTGATCGGAAAGTTTTCATATCGCCCACGTTTTTATTATACATATGAGCATTGCACACATTTCAAGAACTGTAGGAAAGGAGGAACCATTTACCAGTATCTGGCAAGTGAAATTTTCTGTTTATTAAGTTTGAGTTTTCCATGAGAATTTGTTATGGTTATATGGATAAAGACTTTTGAAAAGTCACCATTATGCACAAAAAAGTTAATAACGGCCCAAGCTTCAATGCTTTCTTATCATTATCAGGTAAGTTATGAAATACGGAACCTTCTTGTATATAAAGTGAGGAAAACCTGGGGTAGGTAAGGTTAATTTGCTCATCCGCATGTTTTTCAAAATTTTCTAATTGTAACCAATATCTTTGATATGATTCCAAGTCACAGGTACAGTGGTACCACTACCTAGGAACAATAATAGTTTATCTAGAGTCAGAATAATAGGTATTTCTTAGTACCAGATTAACGGTATCAAAACTTGGGCAAAAGTACCGATGCCGAAAGTATTGTTCAGTATGGCGGTTTACTTCATTTATGAGACTTCATAGGAAATCTCAAATTCATAATATATCTTCAAACTGAAGGTATCCGGGTTTTGAGGGCTAAACAAGGCAAATGATTTTAGGGTGCGAAATAGCTTTCTTTTAATGGATAAGACTTCATTTTATATCTCATCTAAAGGGCTGGTGCCGAATTTCTCTCCACTTTTTCTCGATTTCTAAAAATTCTGTATTGGTCCAAAAATTACAGTCTGCCTATTGAAGCCAATATACTATTTTGACGCTAATAGTGTTGCCAATATTTCTCTATGCTAACAACTCTGTATGTGGGTCGCCATTGAAGTTTTTAATACCAAGTGCCGTTATATAGAATGGGGGAGACATCACGTTGAAAATTTACAGAGCAGCATTGACTCATATTGAAATTCAATTTGTTTTATTTGAACGGAGGCCCTCGATAGGCGCAGGAGTTGACTCGTGACTGATCTTCTTCATCGAATGGGATATCGTAGTTGCACTACTTAATATCTGAATCGCGTCTGCGCGTTTGATAGTGTCGTTATATTTTTTGCAGTGGTAGCAGCGCTAAAATAGTTTAAAGTAATAAATGCTCCACATATTTGCTCAAAACGACCGAACTCACTCGGGTAGATATCAGGGAGGTGGATGTTCCATCCAAGTTTTGAACGATGATAGAGAGAGTACCACTTGTATGGGAGTGGGCTCGGCACCCGTAAAACTACCGACATCAAAGCGGGGCCTTCCAGGTCCCGTGTGTGGCCGGCGCTTTGCACGCCGTTGGTGGACACGTCAATGTTCCATCGCATGAGAGTCGTGCTCGAAGCGTCGAAATGCCATCAAACCCCCCAATCCTTCACCCCCTTCCCTCCGTTCCCTCCCCTCCCCCGTTCTTCCTCCTAACGACGCCACCTTCCTAGCTTCCCTCTCGTTCCCTTTCATCTCCCGCAAGCATTCCCTGCCGTTCTCTCTGCCGAAGTTCCCCTCCTACCGCGCCCCGCCTTTCCTTTCCCTTCACTGCATACACATCAGTCCTCGTCAGCCATTTCGCATCCCGGATTGTTCCTTCCTCGCGGTCGTGGAACCGAGCATCCCCCACTTCCCCTATGTCTCTGCCCCCCTCCCCACCCCGCCACTCCCTCCCCCATCGCAACTCTCCGCAATTCCCCACCGAACAACAATTTATTATTTCCTCGCCCCGCCTCTTGTTCCCTACAACTTTGCTTCCCGGGGTTTTTTTCCTCGCCTCTCGCTCGGTTTTCAGTTCCCCCATTTGTTTTATTTTCCTGAAAAAAGAACTTATTTTTGCGCGTACTTCGAATCCTTTCATTCTCGAATTTTCGATTACCCAGTTCGACGCGAGTGTAAAAAAATTAGATGTGGGACCCGAGAGTTCATAGTTGTATTCAGTGTTCGTTTTTGGTTTCAATCTGATATGCACCAGCACGGCGTCTCTACGTCGCGATGAGCACATCAAAGGAGAGTGAAAGGAGGCCAACGCGATGCTTCCGAATCGTCGGCTGAATTTGAACTCGCGACATTTATCATATTGATTTATGACCTTGATAATGAGACCCATTGTCAAGGCACGAGTCTTTTGAAATTGGTTTTTAAATCATGGAAATCAGCGCAACTTTCCTTTATTTTCCATAAATCTAGACGATAAGTTCGTTTTAATTACTCTACGTTCTTCAATTTGTCAGTGAATGTCTTACCCTTCAGGATGAAGCAGTCGGATTTTTAAATACTATAATTAGGAGGAGATCAATTTTAGGTAGCAGTTAAAGAGTGTCATTTAAAATAGAGTTTCATAATGACTTAGGATATATGTTTCCTTAATTTATACTGAAGTAGGAGAGATGTGTTGATATAAAATATTAAATTTTTTTTGTGAAGTTTCCTCGGGGAGTATATTCAACTCAGAGATTATTAACAATTCTGTCTGTCAGAGTTAAATCTTTTATGAACTCAGAATATCCACCAGTGTATTCGTCTTTAAGAGACAAGGCATTACTATAACTCTCAATCTAACGTTAGCCTAGCTAATATCCTGATTCGTCATTTCAGCTCAATATATACTTTCTCTCTCTTTCTTCATTCCGTCCAAACTTCTTGATCTTCTTCTTTTCCTACCTCGCTTTACCATACCCCGAATCCATTCTTCCTTCTTTATTTGAATTCTTCCAACAAAACCTTCTCTCTCCCCCTTCCTTTCCGAACACTGTTTGTTTCCCTTTCTGCCCACTTATTTTCTCCATTCTTTTCCACGCTCACTTTTTAAGTCTTCAGTCTAACATTTACCTCGTCCATTAAAATAACTCTGCTAATTTTTTGTTCGGAAAATATATCGACTTGTATTTTGAAGCAACGCCTAGAATAATTCATAATTAAAATCCTACGTTGCACATGCATCCTTTGAAGTTATCCTAAGGCTAATTATAAGGCCTTAAGGATGGGGAAGAGATAAAGAACGCCTAGCAAACTGGGCATGATTATACCTCACACTCCCTACGGAATTAATAGAGCAAAGAAAACATGAATACTTGCCTATCCAATATTACCATTTTAAACGCTCTTTCAATTCGCTGATATCTTCTTGGCACTGAAATTTCTTATGAACCCTCCGTAGGACAGGCTGACGCTTTGGTTAATGGCTCAGTAATTATCTTCTCTCGTCCTATTGGAAAAACGGCTCCCAATCCTAATGTCCGACTATGAACGTTGAAATTTCCGTTTAGCATCGCCGCTTTCGAGCGTTAGCGAGAGCGGGAAATTTTGATGCTTAATTGGTTACCTCAGATCTCCGCGATAAATACAAGTCGTATACTGGAAATCTTTTTCGTGGATTCCTTTCAATTCGGGATTGGAATCTGTGGTAATTGAGCATGAAACATGTTATAGAGACAAAGTTCCGAACGATTTTTTTGTTCTCAAGAATATAGATTAGCGTATCTATGTTTTCTAATTCATGCAAAAGCTTTGGATTCTAATACATGTTTCTTTGCTATGCGCTAAGTTCCTATTCAGAATTTTTCAGCTCACTTAATTTTATCAGAATTCTCTGGCATGGATCAGTTTATACGCAATTTCTTCCGGTGAAAATTGTTTACTCGGGTGCATAAACTTTCTCATACTATAGAATGGATGTACATTTTACGAAATCTCATCTTATTGCCATTTTTAAAGTAGAGATAGAATTCACGAAGCCAATTTCTCATGTGACATGCATTAATACAACCAGTTTAATGGTGCACGTTTGATATAAAATTCGCTTAGTATATAGGGGGAAAAGAGTTTACTTTAATATGAACAATTATACATTGAATAGTTATTGAATAGGATAAGAATAAATAAAATTCAGCCATAGGCTACTTTATGGATTATAAACTTTAGATTTTGTGAAAGTTCATAAACGAAGATTACATGCTTAAAAGACAATGGTTCAAAACCTTGTGGAGAAAATGATCTTTAGGAAGATAATAGAAAAAGATTGTTTCGGTTGGGAGTCTGACTCTATAAAGAGATGTATTTTTCTTCCATCAGGCATCAAACGCGTTGCTTACAGCGTTGAACGTGATTTCGCTCTATCAGGAATAATTTTATGGTAATTTCGAGCGTAAATTTATTTATTTAATATTGGGGAGGTTAATATTTCATTTAAGCTTGTTTAACTGTTGCTTTAAGCATATTTCCCAAAAGTTTTTTCATGCTTTTTGCGTCCAATTTTGGCCATCACTATTTCGTACAACATGTATATATGTCTTGTGAGAAGAAAATAAAATCTAAATACCTCTCCTTCCACCACAAAAATCATCTTCGTGATGACTCCAGAAAATTGGGATTAACGTAAGAGTTACATTCCAAAGCGTTGCATGAATCGACCAATATTTTATGCATAAAGAAATAAATTTAATCATGGAGGAAGTTCAAATTAAAATTCTAAATGCACTATGTATGCAATTCGCATTCGTGAGACGTTTTGATCGAGAAAAGTGAATGAAAGCCATTGTTTTTTTTCTAATTTCCAGCAGAACCGGCTCAGACTTTCTAGATTTATCTCATCTAATCGGATCTAAATATTAAATAGGGAGCAATAAAGTTCAGAGCCGAAATAGTAATGTTTTCACTGAAAATGTAGCTTCATCCTCGTGTACTTGCTCGTTTAAGGTAATTTTTACTGTCACGTCTTTTTATGTGCACCGCTTTCAACCTCATTCTACCACGTTTGTCCACGAAACCTCTTATCGCCCCCCGCTTCAATCTCCCCAACCCTCACACCCCCTCCTCCACTCTCTCCCCCAGCGATACAATACGTTTGAGTTATCGCATAATCTCTCATCGTCGCTACCAACCGCGCCCCGCCGTTACCCCCAGGGGTACTGCGCTACCCCTCCCGTTCACTCCTCCTCCTCCTCCTCCTCCTCCCTCTCATCCTCCACCAATCTCGAGCCACTCAACGGGGCCCGAGGAGTGGGTGGGCGCTGCGTCCCGTCCCAATCTTCCCAAGCACCGTCGTCTGGTTCCCCCCTCAACCCTCGCAGTCGTCCTACTAATCCCGGGACGGGGCGTGGAAATTGCGGTTGAATAAAATATAAGTCAGGGGGGTGAGATTGGAGTTGAAATCCATGTGGCTGTCTCTCCCGCTTCCTCTCCTCTCCGGCACGACATCCTGCACCCCCCCTCCCCATCTTCGGCTCTCCCTCCATCACCTTGTCCCGATCCTCTACCACCCATTCCCGTTCTTCTCGACTTCCACACCCCCAACTTTCATTTCGGCCGTCTTCCATTTATCCCCGGCTCCGCTCATTTCTTCGGATCACCTTAAACCCACCCCCGAGGACGGCGGCAGTGAAAAAACATATACCTGCCCGTGAAGTTTTGAAGGGTGGATGGTCAAACGGCGGCGGGAGGGTCGTACGGGTAGCTGTATGGTCATTATCATTATTATTCTAGATAATCCATCGATTAGAGTAAGGCTTTAACAGTTTCCGAAAATTATTACGTACCCAACGTCTTGGGATGCCTCGTATCCCAGAAGTCCGTGTTTCCTAAATGCGTCAATTCACTGTATACGTGTATATTTTCTAGATCCCCGTTCGTTGTCCTTAAAGTACAAGTCTATCCGTATCCTCCTCCATGCCGCAGGCTCATCATCCTACCTTCTCTCATGTTCTTCGATACTCTACAACATTTCGGTGTTAAAACTTCTTCCACGAATTTCCTCCATCCCATATGTAGCACTTCGTCGTTTATCTTCTTCATTATCCAGTTGTATTCATTCATGTTTCCTGGTCAAAGTTTCCACGGTCAGTTACACGGCGCAGTTGGGCATTTTTTCAAGTTTTCTTCAGTTTGAAATTGTGCATCAGTGAGAATGGGATAAAACTAATTAAATAGTTACCATTGAAATACTCGTAACCATATCATTTTGGTTTTTTAAATAGCCATCGGAGTAAGGTTCTTATTTTTCCGTACTTTCTCTTTATTCATCTTATTTTACTAAACGCTGTCGTTAATCTAATTTCAAAAAGCCTTTAATTCATCCTCATCTTCCTCCCTCGAATGCCACGTTTGTTCATTTCTACAGAGTATTCTGCAGGCCACGCCAAGGATGTGAGGCAGGGGGTTTCAACGCCACGCATCAATCAAATATTAATTTTTTATTAATTTAATTACAATTTATTTATGGAATTCAATTCAAACAATTATATATCGCATTGAATCATGATAGCTATAGGTACTGGCACTAAGGTATCTAAGTGACATGTGCTTCTCTTCGCATACAAGATCAGGTGTATTAAATAGAAGGGAAATAACTTTTCTCGACCAAGAGACACCTGCCTTCATGTTTTTCTATTCTAAATTTTCCTTTGCGTAATTATTTACAATTAGAGCACTCTTCATTAAGTAATTCCTTTTGGTGAACGCTTCTTTCTGTGTATATCTTGATATCTTTATTCCACCTCGCCTTCCACATTTGTTTTGCATTTTTTAATCCACCGCTATCGAGCTGTTCTCTCTTTTCCTCAACCTTTTTCTCGTTTCGCGTTTCCTATTTTATTTTTGCTTCTGTCGAGCAGCCGTAATTACATACCCGAGTTGGACGTAACAGGTGGAGGCAGATCGTTTTTTTTTTCTTTAGCGTTTGCCCTTGTAGTGAATTTCAATCTTTCTAAAGAGACAGTTGCTCCATAGTGCGGGGACGTGTGCGAGGGGGTTTGGAACTATTTAATTTTAATGGGATAGGCGTTGCAATTAAACCTGGATTGTTTAAGTACTGATGTCTGAGCGTTTTTTAGGAAAGCCTTATGTCCAAATACCACACGATGTAAGATGTTTAAATAGCCTAACCTTGTTAGACGGTGGCTTTCCTAAAAGTTTTACTAGATTGAAACTCAAATGTTTCCGTTCATCTTTGACCCGTACAGTCAGAGAAAAAAAACACTCTCCATCGAATGATTAATATATAATTCACTTAAAATAGGTTCATTTGATTTAACAGTGCAATGTTCATTTTCATATTTTAGCAGCACACTTTTAAGCTGCCTCGGCCATTTGATTGGCTAATACCATATGATTTCTGAATAATTTGGCCATTAATAAATGAAAGTAGAAAAACTTTGTTACAATCCACCACTTTATTTTCGATACTACTAGTTTCGACGCTACGGCGTCATCCTCAGGTACGTAGCGTCGAAACTAGTAGTATCGAAAATAAAGTGGTGGATTGTAACAAAGTTTTTCTACTTTCATTTATTAAAATGAACTTCAACAAAGTTGAGGCTGAAACTATTGAGATAATTTGGCCATTCGGTATCACACGCATACTATATATTAGAATATTTGAATTGGGGTATGGTATTTTGGGCAGAATTTGTTTCCTTAATCCCAGAGTAGCCCCTTGACATTGAATGCCTCCCTCGTTCATTGTTTATTACGTGGTTCACTTTGCCCGAAGCGGGAAAAATACGAAAACACTTCGATTCGTAAGAGTTAGGAACATTGATATCCTCCAAAATTCCGATAAACAGAAATATAATTAATAGAATAGTCGATGCTACGAAATTAGATCAACATGCTAGCGTTATTAATGACAATAGTATTTATTTGCTCTATTCAATTGTGATGTGGAAAATACTTTATAGCATTCGTTTAGCGAAAGAATTTCATTCATTCCTTATTGTGTTTCATTTCTCTGAAATTGATAAAACATTTTCAAGACTATCAAATCTACGCATTGGCCTAAAAGAAAAAAACAGAATCTAGATAAATAAATAATTGGTCGATTAGGTATTTTTCCAATCTCTTAACTCTTTTCCCTTTCCTCCTTCCCCGTGACCTGACTCTCTTATCTCTCCGACCTCCGTGCCCGCTATCACTCTCCATTGCTGCCAGTCCCACCTCCCTCCCTCCCCTGCTCCCCAGTTTCCTTATCTCACCTTCCTCACTCCTTTCCACTTCAGTATTTTCTCATTCGTCCCTTCCTGCACGTCTTCCCCTCCATCTCCCTTATCCTCGCATTCCTCCTTTCTCTTCTCCCGATCCTTTCACTCCTCCCCTCCTCTCCTTTTTCTTCGTTAAACTTTAATCTCCTCTCCCCGACGTTCCATCCTCGTTTCCTTCTTCCCTCCTCAGGCCTCTTCCCGTACCACGTCCCGAGCGTTTCAGAGTAAGGAATCGTTCCTCCGCGCGGCGCATTCGTCTGTTTGTTTTCGCAGGGGATGTGTTGGCCCCCAAAGGCACGTGACCGTCTCCCTCGGAGTTTAACTTCGCACCGTGTAGGCGGCCGACCCCGGAGTAACTCCAGGGATGTTTTCCGAAGCGACCCGTGGAACTTTCTTTTTCCATTTCGTCTATCAAATGTATCCAGGTGCGGGATATTTGTTTCCATAATAGGAAAACGAGGATCAATTCCTTGATTACGTGAAATTTTATCAGATAACGAATTTCAGTATGTTGGTTCAACATGAAGCATTTTAATATTTGATGATATATATTTAGTTAGCGTTTTGCAGGATGTATCGTTCTTTAAAACTTGTTTACGTGAAAAGAAATATTAATAAGAAAAAAAGTAATATGAAATATAATATAAAATAGCAAAGAAAAATTTGCATAGTACAAACTGGGACGTGGTGATTTTCCATGCTGCAATTTATTAGAGAAGGGCAATGGTTTAGACGTATTCGTTTCTTCAATAATTGCCCCTATCTATGATAGGCTTGAACGTTTTTAACTATTCTATTCTACATGATATCCTGAAACAAAGCCAAGGGTATGTGGCAGGGGGGTGATTACACACCAGAATCATGTTTGAATTAATTTAATTGAATGTTTGAATTGAATTTAATTCATCAAGAATGAATTAAAGCAGCAGTTGTATTCTATGCTTACTATGGTTCTAGGCACTGCGTAGAATACTGTTAACTAAAAATTTCTGGTTATGTAGAACTAATGAAAGTTTTCGGACACAAGAAAATAAGAAACACCATCCTAGCATATTACCCCTTACGGAACAATGTATAGGTATAAAAAAACTGTTTCCTATTGAATATATGGTGCTGTTCTCCTTTTTATGATGACGAATTGTATTCTGAAATTTATGGAATGGATAGAAGTAGAAAATACGTGTTGTCGTCGACTCAGTGCACGTTAATTTATGATCAAAAAACCTTTTTGGATTATTTTGCCATCAAATAGAGTAAGGCGATGAGAATATTTAAATAACAATTGCATGCATGTGTAAGTATGCTTAAATACTTGTATTTTGTGAAAAGCAGGCAGGAGGAAATTGATTGGCTAACTTAATTCATCCCTGTCTACTTATTATATTATTACAGTTTTTATTTTTAATTTTACTTCACTTTTCTACTCGCTATCCTTTTATTAATTAATTGATTAATTCTTCGGAATTAGATCGAGTTCAGCGGAGGGGGGCTAGATTTGTCATTGTTATGACCAACTCAGCAGCGTATCCACTTTGCTAGACAATTTAGGTTGGGATTCTCTTACACAGCGGCGTTTCCAATATAGATTAAACTTATTAAAAACATTTAAAGATGGGCCCTTTTCCGATGACATCAAGGATATAATACGAACCCCAACGTATTACGGTCGAAGGGATCACGAATATAAGACTAGAGAGATAGACTGCAAGACTGACAGGTTTAAAATGTCATTTTTTCCAAGAACGATAAGGGACCAGAATGCTCGTAGTCGAAATTCCCCAGGACTTAGTTCATTACAATAAGTATTAACGTACAGGTTAGGGACTTCGCGAGGATGTGTATACATGTGTGTATGTATGTATGAATATATATGTATGTGTGTATATATATATATTTTTTTTTCCTACAGGTTCCCCCCACCTTTCCTCACCTAACTCCCAACCCCCTCAACCCTTACCCTTCCCTCATGGTGCTGCACCCCCTGCCACACACCTTTTTGGTGGCTCGCAGGGTACTTATGTAGATGTAGATGTATTAGAATTTCAAGTGTCATATCGTCAGGTCAGTTTGAATTATTTCGTAAATAGTGCAAACATTGGAACACTTGAACTATTTCAGATACTGATTTTGCTCTGCTTAGTGCTTTAGGTAGCTTAACCGAGTAGCTGTTTTCATTTATACATAAAATTTTGCTGGAAGTTATTTTAGTTTATTAAGTTACGGAATAATGCCAGACATTTAAATATCTTGAATTATCTCAATCTTCTTTTCCGATAAAATGAAACTTCAGTTTCAATTATGACACTGTATCTGCTCTACCTAATAAAGTATTTATTTTATTTCCTTCTTTTAGTTTTTTTATGTGCTCGTATCTGCCCTCTTTTCTTCAACGAGTGATAAGGGATGGTATATACGAAGTCAAAAGATAAGGAATTTTATTTCATTGTGTAGAAGTAAGATCAGTGGGTTGCCTAGGTTTTTTAATGACATTTTAATTTTGTTTTGTGTCAATTCGCATAATATTTGTGCCCTCAGACGAAATTTTTAAAAAAGTAAGAAAACTTTAAGACCTAGAATGTTCTCTGCTTAAGCCGTTTCTGGTTTTGGATACAAAATGAAAATTTCTGCACCCGAAAGCTCCTCTTACTTAATTTTTTTTTCCTGTTTTATTCACACAATATTTCATAAAAGCCGTAGATGTCCATCATTGTTTATTTTTAAAATTTTTTGTTCATTTATTTTTTATATACCCATAGAGCATATCTAAGGCATGCAAAAATACACCTAAACAAAAATCAAGCGTTGGTAAACTCTACTTATTATATACTTACACTCGTATTTTGGGAAAATTTGGCTGATGTTTTTGCTAATTATGAGGAACGTAAGCTTAGTATTTCCATTTTCCGTCGACGTTTAAACAAATAAAGTTCTGTACTTAGTGTAGTGCATACTGAGGATTATTACAAAATTAAGTCATCGTTTTGTTTTATAGATACTAATGCCATCATATGACATTTGAATGCGCGCTATATATATATATATATATATATATATATATATATATATATATATATATATATATATATAACACACAGCACGAGAACACATAAAAAGAACACTCACAATTTTTATGTGTTCTCGTGCTGTATGTTACTGTCTAAGTTTTTTATTCAACACTTCCGTGTTACTTCGAAGAAATCATCTATATATATATATATATATATATATATATATATATATATATATATACACTAGGGTGTTCTGAAAAGTTTCCGACTTAACAAAGATACAAGACATTTTTTTCTGAAATTTTCCGAGTCAGAATCTTTTTAGACCACCCACTTATATTTATATATATATATATATATATATATAATATAATATATACAGAAATATATATGTATGTATGTATGAAAAAAATTCATTTACACATAGAAATAGATATAAGGAAAGGGGATAGGAACACACATAAAGGACGAACACAGGAGAGGCGCTTCCCCACCTCTCCTGTGTTCGTCCTTTATGTGTATTCCTATCCCCTTTCCTTATATCAATTTCTATGTGTAAATGAATATTTGTTCGCCGTATGGCGGGATTTCGTCTTTGAATGCATATATACGCACACTCATAAATCAGGGGAACTATGGTCTATTTTTTGTGTTCGACTTAACGTGCACCCGCAAGCGTGAGGCGGCTACTAGCACTGAACTGAAAAGTTAGTGTTACGATATTAAGATACATTCTTCGGCAGGGATGAGGTACCATACTATTTAAAGCTATTGATGAACTATTCTGAAAAATTACGCATAATGTCTCGTAAGCCAAAGTAAGTCAGCATTAGTTCATCAAATTCCAGTCTTGTTATGCTTTTCCTTGTATTGTGTTATCCTTGTTGTATAACTATAATTGAGAGTGGTTAGGTTTTACTTGATCCAATTAAAAAAATGTTGTGGTGAATATAAATGCATAATTAATTCGATAATGGGACACTGGGTTGATCGCCAAGTTAACACCAAACATTTTATTACTTTTTATCATTTTGAAGAGCTAAATGCATTAATGTGATTCAGATGGAATGAAATTCAAATAATAGGATAGGAGTCCAATTATCCTCCCGTGATGGTTGAGGAAAAGATAAACCTGAAATTGTGAACAGGATTTAAGGTTCAATTTCCTTCAAAATATGCTTGAACCTATTTACACGTATGAACTATTGGACGTGGCCAGTTAGCAGGGCATTCCAGATGGCTGAGGGATCGCGGATACGGATGATGAATAAGAGTGTGTCACGAAGAGGTCTTATTGATCATTCCTGGAATGAATAGAAGTGGTTTTCATGTAGAGACTTACCTGAAAGCTTCCGACGACACGAGAAAACTGAATAGATGATTTTGTTATTGCTAGTAATAGGACTTTACGGTGCTTTATCGATCAAGACCTCGTTGTTAAAAAATCCTGTAGAAACCAATCAATTTTACCACCATGCTGCATTATTTGTTGTCTTATACACATACAAGAATGTTTTGTATACAGATTCCTTCCCACAAAACCGAGTAGGGATGTCTAACCACCCTCTTTCGTTGTGTGCTTTCAAGGTCACCCAGCCACTCTTTGTCACACTCCGTGGGGATGATAATTCTCGTCATTTTTCAACAGCAAGGTAGAACTATTTCTACCTGCGATTCAGGGGTGGACATATCAAACCACATGACAGTAGCTTAATATTTCCCCTTCTTGCCTTCCGGTTCTGCTTGACATGCCTTATATGTGATTGATATTCATTTTTATCTTCTCCTATTTAATATACTAGATAACTTCCATGAGGAACAGAATTAGCTCTTAGTTATAAACTATATTTTGTGCTGGCATGTGCACATTGGCATGGATTCTCCCTGTGATAACCACATGGCACACCCTTTTCAGGGATTTTAAGAAATATTATCTATTATTTATCTTTTCTCTCACCCCTTAAACGTTCTCTCTCCCTCATCCCTTAACCCTTTTGTTACATGGTGCATTCCCCCCTGCCACTAACCATTTTCTTTGGTAGCAGAGTATTTTCGTATATATAGATGTATTTAAGAGGGAAATACATTCAAACCCATGAATTCTCATGATTTGTTAGATGTTCAGCAAGCATGATAAACCAGGAACACTGGTAAAGGCTAACCTGAAATTCGGTTAGTTTTAACGAATTAAGTTATTTAAATATCCTAATAAGGGTAAAGTAACCACGTCTACAGATTTTTCTATCAGATTCTCCAAGGCAATGTTTGAAAGTTGAAAGAAAGTAATCCTTTTTTGTGTCAAAGTAAATGTGGACCATTTGCATTGAAACTAAAACATTATATTATCTCACTTTCACTATGTTTGTAGAAGTACGCCTTAAATATCATTGTGAGTGCTTGACACAACAATCTTTCTCCCACTCCCTATATTTCACAAGTAAATATAATTCCGTAGTCACAAATTTTCGTTCCCATGAATAAGAGATCTAGAATTGCATCCCTGTTCTCGTCACAGCTGCATAATATTTCCCTTCATCGGATTTCATGAGGCAAGAATCCTCTTACGCCCTGTTTCTCTTAGGGATTTTCACCTTCGCACCCCCCCCCCGTCTCAATGCCTCCGACCCCGACTCAGTTCCCTCTCCCCTATCTCACGAATAAGACATCGACGAAAGCTGTTGCATTAGCGAGATGTATAAAAGCCATCGCGGGGTGATATTTGCGACGGGGATAAGGTTTCTCCCTCCAGTATGGGGGGAACCTTGTTCTTTCCCCTCCCCACCCATACCCTCTCCCTTCGGTGTGGGTGCTCAGGTGCGTAACGAACTCTCAAAGAAGCTGAGGTAAACGGGTCATCTCAGTCTTTGGAGACAAGACTAAACCAAACTAAAGAGGGGTGTGCTGAAAACTTTACGATTAAGAATCCTTGTGGAACAATTAAAGAGATGTGGAATAAGTGAAGGGCGCTTTGGGATGGGGTATAGAGAGTGGGGAAAGGAATCCCACGCGGGGGAGAGTTATTACCGCATCTCATCCCCCACCAGTCCCGTCGGACCGGCGCGCCCTCCTTTAATTTTCGTCAAAGGTATTTCCGCGTGAAAATTTGCCTAATCTCGCCGTTTTTGGCTCGGCCGGGATACCCCCGCGTGAGGTGACGTTTTCTTCTCTTTTTATCAAGAAGGTTTTGGTGGTAGGGCGGCTTTTGTGGGGAGAGGGTGGTGATGGGCGCAGTGAAGTTGGGCAAGACGGGGGCGTGTGGAATATGTTTTTGAAGGTGGTGTGGGGGATGCGTTCTGAGGAAGGCGTCTGGGGGATGATGAAAAGTTAAGGGTTTGGGGAAGGGGTGGGGGAGGAGAGGGAAAGGAGGTGGAATATGAGGGCCAGGGCCACTCCAGGAGCGTCGGTGTGTAAATCAAGGGGAGGGGGTGGTAAGCACAAGGGGTTGGGGGAGGGTCGCGGTTGTGGAGAGGTTCGGAGGGGGGGGGCGGAGGGGGATTTACGCGCAACTGATGCGACCCCCTTTAGAGCAGAAGAGAGAAACCCACTCGACTTGGTAATGGAGGCGTGTGGGGAGGGACCCGAATTACTCTTCCCCCGCCTCTTATGCTGGAAGCTCTTACGCTTTTTTTCCAGGGCCACGTTCGTACCCCCGCCCTGGCCCCTCTGTCTCTCTCTGAAGACTCTCTCGGACTCAAACACCCTCACTCCAATACCCTAACCACCTCCTCCCACTCGCGCCTTTGGTTCCGTAGTGCTCGTCTCATTTCTCCCTCCTTCTATCCGTCCCCGGATCACTACCTCCCCATTCACTCCTGCAAGAATTGGTTTTCCCTCCCCTATTTAAGAATTCTTTCTTACCTTTAATGGAAGAACACTAACTCTCCCCATCTCCTTTCCGTTCCGCAACCTTCCCATTCCATCGTCTCTGCTCCCGCACCTTTCTCTCTCTCTCTCCCTCTCACATGGGCTAGATTTTCCCATTCTCAACTCTCAAAATTCTGCCCCCAACCCCCATGCTCTTAATGTCTCGCCGGCTATCGCCCGCCCCGCCGCTCTTTTCGAAGGAATATCCCAGCTCTTCATTCATCTTTCCTTCAAGTTTTTTTTACCTCCGTCTATTTCTTCTCCTTCTTTTCGTTGTGTTTATTTTTATTATTATGTTTTTTTCTCTCTGGGGCTCGTCCTCCCTCGTCCATCGACGCGCGCGCTCGCATATACGCAGGAGAGGTCGCCCCCCTAAAGTCCTTTCCATTAACGCGCCCCACCCGCTCTCAACCTCGTAGTCTTCCTTTTTAGTTTGTAATTTATTTTTAACGCGTCTCTTCCATCTCCCCTCTCACTCTCTTCCTCTATCTCTCTTGTCCTTTTCTTTTTCTAAATCTCTCGACTCACTTTCTCGTCTTATTCCTCGTCGACGAATTGTTCCCGACGTTTTTCTCCCCCTTGTGCCCTCCTTGTCCCTCTGCCGGTTTCATTTCCTCTCTCTTCCATCCTCATTCTCTCGGGTGGCCTCACACCCACGTGTCGCTCCGTCCTTCTCCTACCACTGGGCTCGTTCCCCCACCCCTCGAGCCCTTCCTGCCCTCGGCCGCGATCCCATCACCTGCTCACTCGGCAGGATTCTAACACCCATGGCCTGCGAACGTTTTTCCTTCAATTTTTTTTTGTATCGTAAACGAAGACATTTCCCATTACGCATACAAAACGGTTTTTTGGCTCCCCCGTCTTTTTTTTGGGGATTTATTCCTTTTTTTCCTCCATCTACTTATGCTCTTCTTCCCTCAATCTCTCTCCCTGCTACTTCTGCAAGTGAATCTCTTTTTTTTTCGGGAAAATACCTCCTCCCCACCACCACTCCCAGATTTATATCACGGCTCCGGAGCTCCGTAAATTGTTTTTTAAACTCGGGGGCGCGTGTCCCGCAATAAGGTTCTTCTCTTTATTTCCTCCCGCGACGGGAGTATATCCCTCCCTGTTCTCCCCGCATTTAATTTTCGCGTCGAAATATTTTAATTCTTCGCCCGAGAGATTCTCTCGTGGTGCCGTGAGTTTACTTTTCCAACAGGATCCCTCGTTAAAATCCCGCCTCCGTTGTGGAATTGGACCGCAAGAGCGTTTTATTTGCGGAAGATTCTTAATTATTACGGGGCCGAGGTCTCTGGGAAATTCAGAATCCGAGGATTCCGTTGAGGATCAGTGTACTAGAAAACCCAATGTCACTTACAGGTATTTATTTATTAGAGACAATGTCAGTTTTTACATGGATCCGCTTCCAACTATAGCATTCGGTCGTTAATTTATATATAATTTACTTCTCAAAAAATATCAAAACCTAAACGAATATAGTTCCTTTTCATGAGTGATTTCCTGCATATATAAAATATGCGTCAAACGCACCGGCCATTTGTCATTGCACTCCTAATACATTTTTCTGGTATCAAATACGCCAGATGTTGTCGAAATGATGTATTAATATTCATTTTATGATGAAATAGTATAAATTTCTTTTAGTATTTGGATGTACGTAACGCAAATTAGCGTCATTATTTTGTGCAATCCTGAAATTTAAAACAGATCCACTAGTATCGTTATACTTCGCTGTAATAAAGTGTCTATCGAAGATCTGTTGCTGTCTTTATCTGTAAATGCAAGAGTTATTACATGTACCGCTGTTTTAAATTTTACGGTACCCGCTTTATTCACCCTTGTAATTATTTTTCATCATATGCTCAGTGGTTAAGAGGTATTATGCCACTTCCTTCCTATAACAATTAACCATTCCATCTCAAATTATATTTCCGTGACAATGATAACCCAAGTTTGCTCTTCTTCCCACAGTTTCTAAACTACGAAGTAATTATCGCTCCAGTAGTTATACGTCACTACCATCCCCTTCCACACAAACTCAACCTATGCACACTAAATTCTCTCTCCAGTTTTTTGTTTATTCTTTAAAACTTTCCTGCTCTCACCAGTATTCAAACATTAATTTCCCCAAACTTTGATATGATTGGTCGTATTTCTTTCTGTCCCTTGCGAAAATTTTCCAAGCAGCCTAATTCATGTAATAAGTTTTTAATAAGTCTCCGGTGCTTGGTTTTCTTGTCTTGTAAGCGTAATGGAATTTTGTAACTCTATCTGTGACATAAATCAAAAGAGAGATGGTACTTTTTTCCACAATTTATTATTAAAAGTGTGGAAAAAAGTGCCATCTCTCTTTTGATTTATTAGAATGGATTTCCACAAAGTGAAGCCTGAAACCATCGAGTTTATCTATCTGTGACATTTACTAGGAAGCTGTAGTCCGCCTTTAACATTCTTTCGCAGATTAATTGGTATAAATAAGTCGCTCCAGATTTTTATGATACACAACGGACTTGTGTTTGACGAAGTTGAGTTTGACATTGATAACGAAATAAAGAATAATATTTTTCAAACTCAACAACGGTATTTTTTTTAAGAAGAAATCTTTTAAAATTCTTATATGGGGCTATTTATTGATATGCAACATCACAATTTATGGTCTCTAGTTTGTTATCAAATGGTATTGTTTCAATAAAAGTGTTTATATGCCAACTAGTTGCTTAAAGATAGTTTCAGTTCAGTATTAAATACGCTTTCGAATAGGACAGGCTTTTTTCATTCATAAGGAGGTAATTTTTTTCCAGCGTGTGAATGGAAAATTTATTGATAAACTTTTAGCTTTCAATCATTTCCTACAATATTACCTCTGTGCTCTGATCCAATTTTTTTTATTTTGCTCTTAGAATTTTAACTGTTGTGTAGTTTGCAACACACACCACAAACGTGTCTTGAGTGTAGCATAAATCCAGGAACCTTTCTGCTTAGTTGCCCTGTATAATTTTTCCTGACATTATTTTTATAATATTTTTCTGGTTTTACTATTTTGATCGATTGTATGATAATTCTGCGATTAGCTCTTCAGGATTTAAATTTAACCTTTCTTTCAGAAAGGTTGCATGTGGCACTATAAGTTACAAATTTATGAACATCATCTCGTAAATTTCGTATTCGTCTCAATATTGGGACCGTTTTCATTGATGACATCCTTTGAGTATTTAGTGGTTATCCCTAAGGGTAGAATTCACTTTTTAATCATTTCATGGCCGTCGTAATTAGATTAGTTGGAATAAGTACAGGTCACTTTGCTGTGTTGATATAGAGTGAAGGTTTGAGATCTTGTATAGTTATGGTAAGCGATATGAAGACTTATTGTGAACCATATTTTATTGTCTAGGCAAAGGAAATGTTTATCAATATCCTTACATTTAAATAATAGAATACAAATTGATTTCATGGGTAAATTATTTTAATGAACGTGTGATGATAATGAGAGTTGGAGGAAA
This sequence comes from Hetaerina titia, assembly GCA_037158775.1. NCBI lineage: Eukaryota > Metazoa > Arthropoda > Insecta > Odonata > Calopterygidae > Hetaerina > Hetaerina titia. The sequence continues at coordinate 27,878,250 of CM073771.1, read as the reverse complement.
ATTGTAAAAAAAACGATGTTCATCATATATAGACGGGGTTGAAGCTCCTGAAGAACTTCCTTATGGAGTTTCCAGATGCTAGATACCCGCTCAACCGCTCCAGTCTCCTCTTCTGGCAAAATATCTTCGACAGAATTCCTTTTGCCTCCATAGAACACCATCAACCGAAATTATAGCATGCCCTCAAAAAGGCACCTCTCCTCTCAAAGGAACAGAGCCAACAGCTAAATCATCGAATAGATTACCCAACCAAGAAAGGAGGTGGTGGTGCTCCCATTCATGAACGCACATCCACGTCAGTCTAAAGCCATTTCTTCGCCTCATACATTTCCGATGAGCTTATCAAATAGAAAATCGATGCTCCGTTGCGGTAACGACGTTCGGACGCACGTAGGTGAGCTGGATAAGCACGGCATACCCATAAGGTACGTGTTATAATGTGTGGGATTATTTGAAAATAAGATATAATAGCCAAATCAAAGTTTATCTTAGGTGCTAAAAACTGGCACCTCTAAAATGTTTATGAATATTTCATGAGTAAAAAAATGATCCACATTTATCCATGATATTGTTGAGAAACGTCCTAATTATGATCGCTATCCATATGTTTTCAATTACGTTCCTTCATTAAACTTTGTAAGCTTCTGTAGAAGTACTTTTTATAAAAAGTTATTATTTCGTTAACTAAGTAATTGAGAAGTAAGTTTCTAAATATATTGTGTCGTGATTCCCGAGGACGCCTCTGGGTACTCTCGGCTTCGCCCAAACTGCGTGATATTTTACGTACCAGATCTTCCTGGAAAACCACAGGCTGCATAGGGAAAGGAACTGGCCTCCCTACCCTGATGTCTAAATTTCACATGCCGTCGGACTTAGTACTGGGTAAACCCCACCTATGAAATCGACCTCTGCGTTGAGAACTATGAATGGTCTCATTCTCTTATCTCCTATGCACGTAAAATTTAGGCCGATGAATGTATTTAATGTGGTAACTGGAATGGTTTGTTTAATTACCAGTTAATTTTTAAAAAGTTATATTTAGCACCGTAACTGTCATTGCTTCTTTATCATAGCATGAATACGTGTAATTTGATTACTAAAATCAATATGAAACCTTCTGTGAAGTTTTTAGATACCTCCTAATATTATTAGTTTTATGCATTGCATTGGGGAATGTTACTATTCTTGGGTTAATATTAATTTGAGCACCAGGAATTTCCTTTTCTCCTTTATCGGGAGGCCATTAACAGGGCATAAAACGCTTCCAGAGATCACTACTCTTCCCTATCGCTCATTGTGGTGATCTCGAGATTTGGAATGAGCGGAGCTAGTCTCTCATTAAGGCCACTGAAAACTTCTTAATTGCCTCTCACCAACTTCAATGATCGAGCTGCCAACAGTCGACTGCGCTAACTTTGATGATTGCGCGCCCTTTTTCCAAACTTGTTTGACGTGTGGATTGCTATGGATGCCCTTGTAATTGGCTTGGAGCTCTCTTGCCACCAATCAATGTAGGGATTAAGTTCTTTTTCACAGAGCAAGTGATTAATGGTGATGAGTTTTTCGGAGAAAGGTGTTTTTGCTGAACGATAGGGTGAAGCCTTAAGAATTCTTTTCTGACTCGAATATGAGATTCCGTGTGCTCTCTATTTATTTGTAACTCATTTTACGTGTATGCTTTTCTTTAACTCTTCCTTTATTATGATCACAATAATCGTGATTACATGTCTTCCTCGACACTAAAGTAATGCCTAATTGTTTGGGTTTGAACGTGCTTTGACGAGTCGATATGCGATAATGAATGTTTTAATAACTAATCACGAGTTACACTTTGTATTCTCATGTAGCCCTATAAATGGATCATGGGAAAAACCAGCTATAATTTGTTTAATACCTTGAATTCAAATGAATTCCGATAGAAGAGAAATAATACTTTTTATGCACTCGATACCTACTCTAGGAAAAGTTACTGCTAATTTTAATTTTATGTCATTTATTTCTGGATAGGATTAAAACTAGGCATAAAACCATTGATAAACACAGATGGTTATGCTGATGTTTATTCCGTAAAATCACAAATGTTGTTTCAAGGCCCCGGCTTTTTTTAGCACTTGTGCACTTTGATGATGAGCATGTCCCTGATTGCGTCCCTGATAATGACGCTAGCGTTGGAATATTAAGTAGTGGATAATTGGTCGGTCACATATGTGTTTTAACATTTCTTCAACACCATGCAGTTCCTTCATATCATGCCTAAAAGATTTTAAGAAAATGTGAGATGAATTGATGTATCAATCTTTCCGATGATATTTTCCCAAGCGAGTTTTGCGTATGAATATTTCTGTCGCGATGACTCATAAACCCCTAATGGCGACCATAAAAATTTGTACTAAATACCATTGCTAAAAGAAGACAGTTTCATTCGGTTCCAAAATTAAGTCCGCCGGGAGTGGCTCTCAACTGAGCATCAATTCTCAATTTTGTCAGTTCTGGTATTTAAAATTCCTGATTCAATATCATTTGCAAATTGTAGATCACTATCTATCACTTTTATATCGTGCATTCCCCATCATTGTAATTTCTGGAAAACATGCTGACTAAGGTAACATTTTTAAGCCTAATAATTACATCTTTATATTCCACTGTTGATAGCTTTTTTGTAGATAAAAGAATGGCTATGAAATTCGCTTCAGAAATATACTGCGAATATATTTCAAATGGCACTCTGTAACCTCTTAAATATTAGTTAAAATCTAAGGTCATAATTTATTATGTAGATACTGAAGAAAACGGAATACGAGAAGGGTTTCACGTACTTTTTAAAAATATCAATGTTTGTCTTGTGAAAAAATATGAATGGTATTTTATGGTAAATGTGGTAGAGATAAGGACAAGTTCGATTTGGTAAGGATTATAGTCATTGATCGTATGCGATGTCATTACCTTGTTTTTGATCGTTCATTTTGGATTGTAATTCTTGGTAAACTTCTGGGAAACAAAAATGCCCATTCTTGAAAATGATCATTGAAACAGAAATACGATATGATGATGACGTCATAGATACTTAATTGATTACTGGATGAATGTGAGTATAAAATTATTTAAGTTATATTTGGAGAAATAGTTAGATGGCTAATTGAGATATTATTATGGAATATTCGATTAATAAAAATAATTGGATCCATCGTTTTTATATACACCTAAATAATTCTCTGAGTGGAAATTGTTCTGATCTAATCTCCCAATCTCTCGTGTCTCATTTGCTCACCTGGAATGAAGAGGCATCGTAGGCAAGAGAGAGTAAAAGTTTGGAAACCTTGTAATTCCTTCTGTTTCTGTTAAATTGGGAAATCCTTCGGCTTAGGTATGTCGTGAGAGTCCCTTTGACATGAGTTGATAACCCTAAAGCGCTTCAAGTCGTCCCACGAAGAGCTATCTCGCGGTGTTGTTGAGAAACCTTTTCCCAGTGCGATCCGTGGTACTGTGCGCCCCATGCCAGACAGCCACACACTTTGCGCCCCCCCCCCTTCCCCGAGGGGTCTAGTGAGGAGCGGGTTGACGAGTAAAACGTAAGCACTCATCTCCTCAAACAACTTCTCGTATACACTTCTCATCCTTCTATTCCCCTCGATCCTTTTACCACCCATCGCGATTCCCTACCTTCTTTCCCGTTCCCCGTTTGCGTTTCCACTCCTCAGCTTCTTTATTTCCCTCTCTGTAGATACCACTTCAGTCCACTTTCTTTCTCAAGGGATTTTTATGTTCAACCGGCTTCACCAGCGATACTTACGCGTTATATGCCTTGCGAAAGTTGCTTCCCAGTTCCTTTTTACGGGTAAATTCAGCGCTGGTCCTAGGTGTGAGGTTGGTGGACTAAGGAAAGTACCTTGTCTGTGGAAACCTGGTTCGGCAATTAAATTACTGAATTTTTCCTCTCATTCCTTCTCTTTCTTCAGCGATATAAATTCATAGTTAGTCATAGCGAATACTGAAATTTAGTGATTTCGTATATTTTCCAGTGACGTAATTTAACATCCACCAAATAGATAATAAAAGAAAGGTCTAATGGTGTTTCTAGCTTGTCATGCTTTTCATTCTCAAATAACACAACATCCGTTTCTGCGATGAATACTTTTCCCTTCAGTGAATCATTATTTATTGCCTTTCCAATGTCCCGAGTTTTTAAGTACTCTGCTGTTGTGGTAGAAGGGCATCATTCCATGGGTTATCTGATACTACAACGAAAATTCTGAACTCTGCTCGTCGTCATACTTGTGTGATTTCTCCTGAACAGGTCTAACGGCTTGTATTTCCGTGAAGCTCTTCTGGAATTTTCTTTGATAGCCTTTCCTTTTCAGTTTTACCTATTTTTTGCCAAAAAAATTCTTGTTCAGTTTATTTGAATTCACTTCTTTCTGTTTCTTTTTCATTTTTCTCACATCTTCCTGAAGGATTATTTTTTTCGAAGATATCACAAACTATTTTCGCTTTTTATTTGAACTCTTGTCCTATATTTTTCCTCAAAGGAAGACTGCATGTTATATTATTCCATTTCCGTCCTAAGTCGCCTATTCCCTTTTTTGCCGATTTTTATGGAATCTTTTCGAGTTTTTTTATATCCCAGCCTCTTAACGTCATTTATTTCATCTTTTTTCTCTCTCTCTCTGCATCGTTCTTTCCATCTCCTGCCCCTCGCTTCCACCTCCTCAGACCTTCACTCCAATTTCCTTCGTTCTCTCCTCCTATCTCGTCCACTAATCCCATTCTCCCTCACGCACGTTTTCCCCCTCGTCTGCGTCTTTCCTCAATCTCTCTCTCTCTCCCAAGCAATCCTTTTACTCCCTGCACTCCAGCGTGGGGAAAAATTGAAGAAGAAAATCCACTCCTCCCAGCGCAATACAATTCCTCCCCTCTATTATTTAACAGGATCATTCTCCCTCTCTGGAGACTCTCTCTTGCCCCTCCTTTATTTAATTCTTCTACCTCGGACATAGGCATTCCATGAATTTATTGGATATCTACGAGGTGTTCACTACGCAGAGCAAATTTGGAATGAATTCAAATGTTTGAGGTCATGTACCTGGTTCTAATGTATTCGTGAACTATATATCTGAACGTTCATTAAATCTTGTTTTACTACACAACAATTGGGGCAAGTAATTTTTCTCAATTGATATAATATAGTTTAATTATCCTCGTTGGTAAGCTATTACACTGCACTCGTTCGAGGTACGGTAGCGGCTTTCTTTAATTTCCAACATTCCACGCCCTTTCGAATTTTTCCAAGGTATTACCAAATTAGGTAGCATATTCTGGGAAAGCAATAGCTTTAATAAGTTTTTCGACATTTTTCTCATTCTTTTTTGCTGCATTTGGAAAAAATTCTATTAACATTCTGTAAGATGAATATATTTCTCGCTTATACGATCGCATTTGTAATTTACCGTGCTTCGAAATCACTTCCGTTGATTTGAACAGATGTATCACATAAATGGTGATTAAAAAAATGATCCGTTGGAAATTTAATCGGTTCCAAGGATTTAAAAGTTGTAGTGTTTACCACCAACAACTTGGAAATTCCACCGATAACGACAGCACCGAATCCGCAGGGGGAAAGGGTCAAGAGTTACTGCCAATAAAATACAACTTAATTGAAATAGTTCTTTTTGCCATAATCAGGGTAATTGATAACATATATTTTATTCTTTAGCACAGGAATGTTATTCCGTAGCTTTTGAAGTAGGTTTGTATTGGATGTACCACGAACATCGGACTTTTCGACGTTTATTTTTTCCTTCGTTCCAAAATTATTTAATTATTATATTATCTGCATTTTCTATTTCTTACCTTACTTTATGAGTGTGTAACGTGCTTTAATTGGAGAAGTATGCAAAAGAATCCATAAAATTGCCTTACGAATTTATCCTTTTCTATATTTTTTACAACCAACGATCACCCTCGATTATGAAAATTTTATGTTTTTAATTGTATGAAGAGATATTTTAAATTGTCTACTCTATTTATTTTGCTCTTTTTTAAGTTCCATAAAGTACGATATTTACCAAGTTCAAATAACCAATTATAAGAGAGGAGAGTGAAATCTCAACCTTCTTAGATCAATCAAGTCTAAATAAAAAATTTAATCCATGAGATCTCGAGTGTTTTATATCACTTGAAATTGAAGTTATATTTTCATTTAAAATGCACATAGTTACCCTTACACATGATATCAGATGATCATCGGGGTTTAATTAAGAATTGATCAAAATTGGTGTCATTTAAAATAGTTTATATATATTTATATATATTTATATAATTATATATATATATATAATTATATATATATAGAAGCAATCAACATGCTCCGGTTTGCAGTAGTGACGGAAACGCGAGAGGACCTGGAAGCAACTCTAAGTGCTATGGATCAAGTGCTGGGGGAATATAAAATGAACATTAACAAGAAGAAAACTAAAATCCTAGTGTGCGCAAGAGAGAAGCTGAATGCAGATATCAGAATTTGAGGGGTGAAACTAGAGCAAGTGGAATCCTTCATCTACCTGAGCAGCAGTATAACATGGTATGGAAGAAGTTCCACCGACATCAAGCGATGGATAGCCCAAGCTAAGAACGCATTCATGAAGAAGAGGCAATTACTATGTTCTAAGAACCTAAGGCTGGAAACAAGGAAACAATTCGTCAAGACTTTCGTATGGAGCATAGCGCTCCATATCTCTGAGACTTGGAACATTGGAAAAGTGAACCAGCGAAGAATAAAGCCTTTGAAACTTGGTGCTGGAGGAGAATGCTGAAGTTAAATGGACAGACAAAGTGAGGAACGAGGAAGTATATAGAAGAGCAGAAGAGGATAGAACCATATGGAGAACTCTACGGCTAAGAAGAAATAGATGGATTGGACACACATTGAGGTACAATGGATTGATTAGGAATATAATAGAAGGAAAGATCACACGAGGAAAACCAAGAGACATGTACATAGGACAAATTAAGAAATACGTAAAACAGAAGAGGTATCAGGGATTGAGGGAATTGGCATTAAATAGAGGCGAATAGAGGGCTGCAATAAACCAATCCTAGGATTGAAATACTGATGATATATATATATATATATATATATATATATATATATATATATATATATATATATATTCACTGTATAGCGTAGAGTCATATTGAAATAATGATACGATAAATATGCAATAAAAGATTTCAACTAGTGAAAATATTGAATGCAGTTACCAGCAGTCCCCAGCCGTTCATCACCTTAGAAAGCATTGGACTAGGGCACTTTTTTACGTCCTTTCACTTTTAACGTATTCCCCAGTTACAGAGCGCTGGTATTAAGACTTAGGCCTATTAAAAGTAGTCAAAGAGAATTATTATTTTCTTTCCCGCGTTTCCCTCGCGCTATATGAGGACATTTAAAGACTCCCACTTCCGTGTAGCGACTTACATTCTTCTAAGCCTCAGAGGCTGGCCTGGCCCTTCCATTTCCGGTTCCTCTAGAGACCCTTTTTCCCTTCAGTGTCTCTCCTCTCTGTCGCACTAAGTCTCTCGGTTCTCTTTTTTCCATCCTTTCATCCTCTTTACCATTGACCTTATCCCTAAGTCCCCTCCTACCTGGCGAGCAACCGCCGCCCACCTTCCCTACGTTCGCCCCCTCCCTTCCCGACTTCCTGCCCAGAACATTTGGGGTGGAGTCCACGCTAACTTCACCCCCCCCCTGGAGTACTTCACGTGCACATGTAGCATTGGACGTTGGGGATAATACCCTTAATTATTCCCATACTTGGTGCAAGTATGACAAGTTTACCCTGTGATACTTTGAGTTCAAAGAATAGAGCAGTATTCATTCCTATGTTTACAATTCTCATCCTTTATTTGATAAAAATCTTCCACGATAGAATGAACACGATATTTTTATAATTTTCAGCACTTAAATATTTCGTCTTAAACTCTTTTTTAACGTCAGTGTCATTTTCTAGTAAAAAATAATGACGTCAACACAATGACTTGGACCAAAAATCCCCGGTTTAAAGTGGTTTTGCCGCTATGAAAGACTCTCTGGGGTCTCCTAATTAAATATTTTTTATGATTCTTGACATAGACTCCTTAAACTCCCTGGTGCGGGATATACACATGGAACATTTTGACTCCGAAAACCCCTTAAGTCTCTCATTGATGGGAGGCGAATAAAAATACGGATCTATAATTTTTATGAAACATAATGAAGCTTAAATTTCAAGAAACTGCGGGAGATGCCGCAATAGTAACTTTTAATGGGGTCATCCGCTGAAATTGTTGCATTGTAATGCTACACGTAGCGGATAACTTCGTTAAAAGTTACTTTTGCGGCATCCTGAGCAGTTTCTTGAAATTTGTCTCAGGTATAAACAGCCTAAGTGTTTCAAATTGGCTTTAAACTCGTGGACTGTGGCGCGTCGCGCACGACTACGAATGCCTGTGACATTTTATGTACGGAATTTCGTCACAACATCTTGTTCCTTTAAAAGCCCACAAAATTCAGACTTTAAGAAGACGCCTCGATGGCTTAACTTGCTAAAGCACTCGGCCGGACATCGAGTGATCCAGGTTCGAATCCCGGTCAAGGCGAATGATTTTTACATTGAAATTGTTGCATTGTAATATTGAAGCTTATTTTTGTTCCCTTATAACCATAGCATTTGAAGCACCCTACACCCCAGTTTGAAACTACAGCAGCATTGACACGGCAACAGCACTCCCGTTTTCCATCTTGACCCTTGGTGTATAAATTTTCATAGATGGACAGTGTATTTATACCACAAGGTCAGTATCGATCTCTGGAAGTCATGTCATGAAACTTATACCCTTTTCGTTAATAAGTGAACTCAAATCGCCAACTCGGAAAACTTTCGTTTCGTCAAGTTTCGCAGCTCTAAGGTAGGCGCCATCTGAAGGGTGAATGTACGGACGGGAATATAAGATGCAATTTCGTCCATTCACCTGTCGGAAGTCGTTGCATTTGGACTTTTGCGACAGTCGGTTTCCCTTTTCCTGCGATATTCAGACTCAAACTTGGGTCAATTCCCTCACCAGCTCACCCGGCTTATGGTCTCCTCGAGTTCTCACACGTTTCTTAAAGTCATCGTGCCTCTCTCTGCATCACGTGACCAACGCAGTCCTCACAGCAGGACCGTACCGCGCGTCCAGCTGCCCCTCAGGATAAAAACGTGTACGCGTCCCTTTAAAAGGGGAAGAGGAATACGCGCCCCGCCACTCCATCCGCCCATACTCTCTCAGCCCTCTTTCTCCTCCTCCCTCCCTCCACACACCCCCTCCGACTCTCGTTCTGTGCCTCTCTTTAAAAGAGCGAGGTGAGTCGATCGATCAACAAGGATGTGTTGCTCGCGAATTCGTACAATGAGGCCCTGGGGTTTTCAGCCTTCATCCGCCGCCTCCCCCGTTCGCTCTCCACATAATGGGTGTCCGTTCTTTTTATTTATACAGAAATACCCCCAATGAGGTGAGGGGAATGCACCATTAAAAGTCTTACCGTGCTGTTTTGTAATTTATACGCGTTTTTCTCTGGCAACGGTATCACTGTAAGCAGAGTGCTGGACTGCTGTCCAGAGAAGGGTCCAGTGTTCAAGTCGGGGTGCAAGCTGACAGCTTAACCCGAGCTTTATCACTTTTCGTGCAGCAAAACTGAGCTACTGAGGGTGCAAGGAAGGGTACTACTCCCTCTCTCAATGCGTGATTTGGCCGTACCATTTGTCATGACACCAGAACACCACTCTTACTGTCTGACAAACTCGTTGGTGGACGTTCTTTTGAATATTATCAGAAGGGGTTTGGTTTCTTGCACGGTGAAAGTAATATTAAGTAATATTTTCTTCCGAGGTGTTACTCTGATGGTTATGCTCGTATTTTTATGGTCTTTCACCGTCTCAGGTCCACATTTATGAAAAGATTATCCTTTCATGCAATTTCACGTACTTGTGTCATAATGAAAGGAAATGAAATATTTTAGTGTTCATCACTGGTGTCAGTGATCTTCGTCGATGAAAGCATCCAATTACTCGATCTCCCAATTGAAAAATTATGTTAAAATTTTAATTAGTAATGTATTAAGTATGTTTTATGATCACTTTTAGTCTTTGTTTACGGAAATATAAGTAAATTTTTACCAAGCTGGCGGAAAGCATACTTGCCATTTCGGTAATTCTAGTTGATTTTCAATCAGGTCCGATCATGGTATAGCGTAAATAAATTGTATGCGTTGCAATTACAGAAAATATCTTTCATGTTCATTAAATTTTGTTGGAGAATGTAAATTTTCAACTATTAGATTTATGATCCTTATTCGTTCATAAATATGTTCTATGTGAACTCCAGTGAGAGTAGTTGTAATTCATTTTTCAGTGTATGATTAGAAATGTTTCAATTTCATTCAATAAATTGCCAATGGTGCATAAACTCAAATATATTTTCAATTCAACTGCATATTACGGGAAAATAATTCATGGTGGGAAGAGAAAATAAAGCTGAATAATGGAGAAAGAAAAAATTTTTATAATGAAATGTCAACGTTGAATGTTGATGATGAAAATTCAGTCTTCATTTCGTTTATTTTTTCAGTTTTAAAAGGCAAGTCATGGGTGAAAGCATTGAAAATAATCTAATATATTTTAATCTGCTCTATGTCATCTTCCAATTCAAAAGGTGATCGGTTGATGACGGGTGGGAATCCCAGTGTTTAGTAGTGCCACAGATCAAGAACAGGTGATCAAGTTATTGCGATTCCAATAATCTACATTACCGACGGGATTTTTTTCCTTTTTTTCAGTGTTCAATTTTATTTGTTTCTCATTTGATGCATTGCACACTTAATTGAAAAATACTTGTCCTACTTAAGATTCATGCTTTATTCAAAATGCTCTCAAACTAGAGATTGCGACTTTATGCATAAGTCGACGACATTAAGGTGAATAACGAGAGGAACAACCAATTTAAATGTTTTATCATACAATTCAAATTCTTTTGACGTAATTCTCATTTTCTATTTTCAATGAACGACTTTAATCGATCAGCATTTTTAAATCAGTGATTTTAACACTTGAAATTTTATTTTTATCGATAGACTGTTTTGATGATTTTTCCTCATCACCGTAATTACTAGCATTTCAGTGAACATTCGTGGAAAATGATGTTACTCCATGTCGTAAAATGATACACTCGAGTAGGGGCATGATTCTTTTCTTGAATATCCGTGTAAAGCTTGGGTTGACGAGTTTTCGGAAAAAATTTCAAGTGAATACCAACGGAGGATCTGGGTCAGTGGTACTGCCTCCGTGAGTTCACTTCTCGCCCACATTCGAGATTCACCGTGACGCGAAGCATCTTGCTTTGGTCTGAACCGACATGCCACTCAGGTGACGATTTAAAAAAAGTTTGTTGGAAAATTAATGTCATTTAGATCTCTGAATGCTCGAGTGTTATGCCTGCAATTTCATGAAAATTGTCCCCTCGATAACGAAAACATCGATCATACAACGGCAAATAGTAAGGATTAAAGACAATAAACAAAAAGAAAATCGCAATCGCTTTCTTTCCTCCACATCTCGGTGATATATGACGTACATTTCACTGTTCAACGTATTAATCAAAGGGAAGTTTGGTTAAATGAAAGTTTTTGTTCAAAATCCGTAGTATTTAAATTAATTAACTATTGAGCTCTTAAAATATTAATTCTTCTCAGGCATTGATGGAACAATGTTTGCTTTCATTCCCGTTTTAAATAGCTAATCATCTCAATAGTTTGGTAAAGACATTTATTGGTTTTTGAGTTAGGTATTAGTTCAAATTCTTGAATTTGAAACAAATAAGCTTTTTATACAGGATTCTTGTCTCCCCTGTCGATATTATATTCGTCAATTCATGTATACATGCATCTCAATGATATCTAAGTGTAGTTAGTTTTTTGAGATGATAAACCTCCATAAATCACTGTGAAATGTTTTCCAAATACTAAACACGAATATGTATTAGGAGTGTACTTAAAAAATTTTAAAATTAAGATTTAATGCTCATAATAGTCTAATTTATAGTCTTCGTATAGTATATTTGATTCTGTTGTAGAATTACGTTATTACACTATTTAGACACTTCAAGGTGTGGTAATGAAAACTACTTTTTATTACCACACTTTTTAAATAATTTTTTAATAATTACACCATTATTACTCCCGGAATTATCTTTTTCATAGATTCCTAACTTAACTACGGTTTATCATTTAAGAAAACTAATTTAAACAATAAACCTACCAGCGCTGAAAACGGGGACGCGACTAGAAGCCGTGCTTCTTTTGTTTCTGCGTGTACGAGGTCCTGCGCGAGCCTTTCCAATGAAAGTTGCCCACTTAGCTCAAGGCGACGGATGCGTTATCATGATTATGAAGATTCTCGAAATTAGAAGCCTCCCTTATTAGGATTGAAATCCGTATGCAGTATTCACGTTTCTATTCATATTTCTACAGGTTAAATTAAATCGTTTCAAAAAGAACAGAAACATCCAAGGCAAGATTTGGCCAATAATACTTCTCGATTATGTGTAAAATTTTCCTTTTCGACACCGTAAAAGGGTTGCATTAGTTTTAACATCTACAGAGTATTTTTCAAGGCACTTCTTTCCTTGGGAAACCGACATTATCTTGTTAAAGGCATGTAGCCATATAAATATTTCACGAGCTTCCGTTAATCGATATGGCGGTTACGTGAATTAATATGTTTATTAATATGCATATGCTCTTTCCATATTTTTAATATTCAGCTTTTATAAAAGTGATACACTAGGTGTTCAGAATCACCAAAAATATGGTAATTTCATAATTTGAAAATCATTCGCTTTGACTGCGACTGGAAACCATATGCCTTTATTTCCAAATGAACGCTTTGGGAATTTCTGAATACTGTGGATTGCTATGATTAATAATTTTACCCTGTGAACTTTTAGCGTATTCGCATACATTAGCGGATAACTATGTTCAATTAACTATCATGACTTCTCCCGCAATGCTTTTAGTTCGTATTATTTGTAATGATAATATAAAAATGGTTAAGTAAAGGCATCCATGGAGACACGATTGAGAATTACCAAAGGAAAAACTACTATATCTATACAAAAAATTTCACTCGCTTGGTCCAGGTGCTTTCACATTTGAAGTTTATTCCACAGCTCCACCTACTTTCGCCTATCACAGCAGAATTATGAATCGATAAAGGGATAAATACTAAGACCGAGTTTTTTTTTAGAAATATCTCCTTCTATGCACGATACGTGATAAAAGCAGTAGTTTTTGATCGATAGGATGGTTTTTTATAAGTGACTAAGAACCATGTGACGTTTACTTTACAAGATTACGGGTAGAGTATCATTTCATCTCTTTTTGACTCCTGAGATTTCACAGTCAGTTATAGCATCTTACGGCCTTTTTGCGATACGATATTTTGCAATCCCCTCTCGCTCATTTACTCCTTGCGTACGTCAAATGACATGCGATCTCAAGTTTCTGCACCGCTTGTTGAACGAACGAGTCCTTCCAGTTGGAGGGTCTCTTCTCTTTCTCCTCACTCCGTATCCTTGAACACACCACTTTCAATGCAAGTCGACTACAAACCCCCGAATTCCATTAACTCATTTCTCTACGATCAATCTTCTATCGGTACCCTACCATTCTCAGCCCCCTTATCATGAATTATATTCTGCCCAGGGTCTTACGTAATACCTTCATCTCCCTACCTAAATGGTACTCCAGCAAGTAATTGTTTAAGTGTTTTGTATTTATCCATCATTTTGATTCCTCTTTTTGTTATTCCTTTAATGTTGTTTGGTTAATATTCCATATCGTCCCAAATTTAAATGGCCATTTGGCTGCTATCGATAGTGTTGAATAAATAAAAATACTGCCACATCCCTTGGATATACCCCTGGGTATACGAGGTAGGACCCAATAGTAGTAGGACTTATTTTTTCATGGATATACGGATGGCGGCGGTTTTGGCGGCGGGAGGGGAGTCTTAGGGAAGGCTGGACGCCGGTGGCAGTTAGCTCCCAGCCTTCGCTGAGTACGACTCGTTCGTTTGCGAGACTTGTACAACGTGACCTCGTTATGCTCCGTCATGAACCAGTTATTGGAATAGCCCTATGCTGTCAAATGTTGCATGAAACTGGATAAAACCGGGAAAGAGACTTATAACGTGCTCAATTCAGCCTGTGGTGATGACAACATTGGTAGATCGGGTGTTTTTGAGTGGCAAAAGTTGTTTTGGGAGATAAGAGAAGACATTAAAGACGCGAACGTTCAGATCGCCCTCAAACCTCAAAAAGTGACGAACATCCTGCAAATTGAATGCTTTGTTCGACATGGATTGCAGATTAAGTATTTGCATGGTTTCTGATTAACTTGGCATCCCTTAAAGTAATGTGCATTGACTTGTGACCAAAAACATGGGAATGAGAATAGTGCACTATATGCGAAGTTGGTACCGCGAGTTCTCTCGGGTGAACAAAAGGAAACTCGCACGCGAATCTGCCAAGAGCTTCTCGACAATATGAGTGGGGATCCAAAATTTTTCGGCAACGCCCCACCAAACGTCTTTCTATTCCCCCACATAAAAGATTCGTGCTGAAAGGACGTTACCACGGCTAGGTGAAAACATTACAATAGACCGTGACCCGCACACGGGCCTTTCAGAAGGCATATGAGTCGCGGGAAACCCGCTGGCAGCGGTTTGTGGACGTACAAGGGTGCTACTTCGAAGACTTTTGAGTTGAGTGTATCAATTCTGGCAATATTTTTTATCAGGTCTGTCATACTACTTTTAGGAGAGACCTTATGTGCACGGAGGCTTTACCAAAATTATGCTTAGGACCTTTCTGTTAACACTTGAATGCTTTCCTTGTTTACCAATTAGGCCCCTGTGTGTATAAATTACTAATTTGGCTCTCTGCATGATCACAGTAAGCTTATGATTTGCAAACATATGTCATTTAATAAAAGTTCATCAAAAATGTCTTCAATTCATCTGTATATTATCACAAACCCTCTTTTTATCTTTTCTGTTTGTTACAGAACAAAATTATGTGATGATGAATGAGGACTGTTGAAAAGGGCGTGCTAGTTTCCCTGTCCAAGTCCTCTGGAGCTCGTAATATTTCCCGTGAGGGGATTGCTGGAGGATTTGTGGAAGGACGGGAAAACCTTTTACCTAGGCGATGTCGCCTGGTGCGGGGAGGGGTAGTGTCCTCAATCTCCCCCGCGACACCATTCGCACACGCGTGATGGCCTAACGAGTTCCCGTGCGGTTCCCGCGGGTGCTGCCATCTGCTGCCATATCTTTTCCTCCCCCTTAACCAATTCCGTCGCCCCCTCCACCTCCCACCGCCGCTTTTCTTCGCACGCACCTTAATCTTCCCTCGTTTTCCTTTCTTATCTCGATTTCCTCTTCCTTCCTTGCCTGCCCCACACTCTCTGCCCTTCCCTGCCTTTCTTCTCCATCCCGTCCTCCGTTTCCGTCTTCCCTCATCCACAGGACTTTTCCTGAGTCATTTTCTTCCGAGTTCCTTCGGAGTTTTTCCGAGTACTGACAGCTTTATCGTCCTTTCAACTTACAAGAGTTCTCCTCTCAACGCGGCTCGGGATTTTTTTTTCTTTTGTCTTTTTCGTCAGACTTCGGTCCGTGGCCATTCGTCGTCTCCAGCACCCTGACGTCGTCCCGTACCCAAGTGCCCTCCCTTCTCCCGTACTTCTCCAAAATATGGCGGTATTTTTCTGGGACTCCTCGTTTACCGGAGTTCCTCCAGTTGGAATTTATTTTGCTTCGGTGATCATGGTTACGATAATCGCTGTTTATAAACCTAACAGTCCAGTAACAGCGTGGTACCAAGTTCCCTACCAATATCTCCATTCTTTACGATTCCTTAAGCCGATATTTTCCGTCAATCGTTTGTCGTAATCCATTCTTTTTTCCTCCTGTCTTTCTTTCGATGTTTCTCTCTAGCAGAGTCTTCAATGAGTAATGGCGTTTCACAATTTGCTCCACTAATTCTTTTCTTCTTTCCTGCGTATTTTAATAGATTTTTTGTCCACTTTTCAACGGCGAATACATTCAAAAGCATATACAATCATTTTGATGTTGTTCACAATAATTGATTTATAATGTTGTATTCCTCCATTTAAAGTCGTTCATCTTTATTCATAATTAAATCGATTATTCTGATGATGATTCTTAGCAAAAGCAGTAGTTCAAATACTATTGTGGTTTGACTTCTGCTATGGTATTGTATCGCAGAAGTTCACCAAGCGTTTTGCTATCCAATCAGCACATAAAAATGTTCTAGGCTACCTCGATCTATTTTTTTATAAAGAATTGAATGAGTAAGTAAGGTGTGGAATAGTAAAAAAATCATAAACTCAAAATTTAATGTGCCACTCTGAAATTAGTTATGCCTCTTGTGATCAGAAGTATTAAACGATAGAGGTCCGCATATCGATTATAAAAAAATAGATCATGAACCTTTTTTCTCCAGCATTTAAGTGCTGTTACACTTTGAGCTGTATGGATTTGAAATCAATAATAAATAATTAAAATTTCGAATTCATATTCGCTTTTTTTAATTCACCGTCACATTTTTTTACCAATTCACTCACATAATTCCACGCCTTTGGATGAAGCATAACATATGTTTGACGCCACTTTTGATATCTTCATCCAAATTTTCATTAGAAACTATTAAGTAATTGTTAAACAGGAAAATACTTCGGATTATAGTTTGTATTTTTGCTCATGCTATCGTGTAATATTAGTAATGACATTGATGGGAGTGTTGGACTTAATGCATGAGAAATTGATCTTTGAGGCAAGAGGATAAGCGGAGATTGATGCATTTTAAGGTGTGAGGTTGGTTAACAATCGGTAAAATAGTTTGGGCATTTTGCGAAAAATTCAGAGAAAGTGGATGGAGATAATTTTAAAACGTATTAAGAGGTAGAAGGCAGTGATATAAGGGAGAATGTTTTTGGTAAGCGGAATAGAAGAAGGAAGAGGCGTTTTTAAAAGTGGAAATGCGGGCAAAAGTTACCAAGTAATGAAGACAGAAATAATGTAGGGAAAACAAGAGTTAATAGTCGTAAGGGATAGCTCAAAACCTACCAATTTAGGATGAAACCTTGAATGAATTAATTATATTATTTATAATGTGTGTACATATTATTTATGCATAATTCAATAGGTATTCCCATGTATATTTAGCCTTGATTTATATTATTATTATTATTTAAAATTATTATGTTGTCAATCACATTCATAAGTTATTAAAAAGATTATTTGATCCTTAAAAATCGGAATGACAGGAATTGATCTGATATGCATAAATATTCTGTAATACAAAGGATCAATCAACCCATGATATGCCCAGCAACTGGTAGTTGATACTACACATTTGCAGGTACATACCTGCAAAAATAAGTAGTGGAACCATATTCTCAAATATTTAATATCAGTTTTCCCTGGTATGGTTGAGCTATCGATGCTTTTCGCAAAATGTACGGTGTGGGATTAAAATAATATGTTCTAGGGACGATTCAAAATAGTGTAGCAGAAATGAGAGCGGTTCTCATGCTTACGAGAGGATTGCTTTAATTACCGCTGCCTGCGCCTCCCGCTTTCAGACTCCCGGTTACTCTTAGAAGCACTTCGCATCCCTCCCTCCTCCCACGCCGCTGCTCCACCACCGCCTTCCCATTTTTGTCTCAACCCCCCATCCATCCCGACCCTTTGGTCTTCACTTTGTCCAATCCGTCCGAATAAAAAAGAGCTCCCATTCTCCTTTCCTCATCCTCATATATCTTTAACTGGGCCGTTTGTCGCTTGAGGGAAGGAGAGGGTAAGGGAGGGAGGGAGAGGGAGTGAACGGCAAGGGGGGGGGGAGATCTCTCGGGGCTTAAGTCCTCTCAGGAGTTGTTGGGAGGGAGAGGGAGTTGAGGTGGACGGAGGATATAAAAAAACGGTCTTTGAGGTTTCCGCGCCACGTTTCCCGTCCCTCTCCCCATCACCCTCCCTTACCTTCTCCTCGATTGAGCACAAAGGGAACGATCTTCAACGGCGCCACTGAAGATTGGCTCCCCACAGTGTTCGCGTGTATGGACCGGAGATGAAGCTGGCATTTTCATCGAGGAAGCATGTATTCAAATATCAGTCAGTCGTCGTAGATAAAAGCATCCCTCGTCACACACACGGTTGCCACCATGACTTCTCTTCCATTATGGGTTGAAAGCATTCTAGTGGAACGAATGCTTTGGACGCAAGTTTTATTTCGTTTGGATCGAATGAGCCGTAAGCAGGTCAACAGAAAAAATGGTAGGCGGTTCTCCCTAAAGAAAATGTGCATGTGCATCCATAGTTTCATGCCAAATTTTTCCAAAGTTTGCGTTCGAGTCGCTGTCGATCCTTGCTTCAGAATTTAGAATTGAGAGCTTTGTTGATCCTCAATCACTTTCGACCGATTCAAGAAAATATGTGGATTTTTTTTGTTACTCAGTCGTTCACCTGAGTTTTCTAAACATCTACGCTCACCAGATTTCACTTTCTTGTGGCGATATTTTATTGGCCAAGGATGAGTTTTAGGTGGACCGCGAAACCTACTATATTACCAAATCTCACGTAAGTATAAAAACGATTTTTCTTTTTATCATGCTCAAAACCGTATCCGCGTTATTGAAGGACCCAGGAATATATGAGTACGGTACGTAAAACAGACAACAAGACGCTTAGGTTCTCTATAAATTTGAATCTGTGACTAAAGCGTCGAGTTCTCTTCACTCAATATACTCGTTTTTTCTCTCTACATCTTATTTTAATTGGAATTTTGTCCAAGAGAATCTTGTTTAAAATGTCTTAAATGCTTGTAATAATGAGCCCCGGGTGGATCCAATGGGGGAAGGAATCTTGGGTTAATAAAATTCAAAATAAATACTTTTATTTCTGACGACACTAATTCTGCAGACTTGCTGTCCGGCCAAACATAAACTTATTTACCACAGGTTGCCTTGAAGTCTCTATATAAGTGCGATTATTTGTAAATTTAATAATTTTCAAATTTCTTTGTCACTTTGTTGTATTTTAAAATGCACCCTCTTAAGGTTTTTCTGTATCCGCTACCATCTAATGTTTATCTTTTCCTAAATATCGTCAGATTACTGAATGTTAGTGGGATCAATGTTCGCTGCTGTCTACTGTCAACTTGCTGCCTGCGTGTATCAATTTATTTATGGCTCAGCATCAATTTCCGGATGTCATAGCTCCCTTATCACACCATTAAAGGATCAAGGCAAGGACCCTCCGAACTACTCACTACTAGCATACATCGTTCACTGATTAAAATAATACTACCACCATTGTTCCAGATGAACCAGATCTTAGGTCGAATGAGGTGATGGAATTTTTGATAAACACTTGCATCTGATACCGCTCTAAGGAACCTCGAAAGTCTAGTGTTTGAGAATCGAAAGTTTTTTCTTCCTGCATTATTTGTGCTATGGACAAGTTTTACGACTCTTCTATGTTCTTGTTGAAATTTGGAATAGTATACTAGTGTTTCCAGGAGTATTCGAGCTTTTTTTGGTCTATAAATATGTTTGTGGTGTGCAGTATGCCTTCTAGTACTTTATTTGTCATGAGATCGATTTATGATAGTTTGGAGACAAGTGAATAGTGATCCTCATTTTTCCAGCGTAGTGATACTAATAAGCTCTATGAACATCTCCAGTAAGTTAGATAGGGTAACTGTGAATGCTTAAGATAACTTTTATAAGTACCTGGAGGAACCTAGAAAACGATTCGTAGACAATCATGGGGGAAATGTGCTGCATAGGTTTGGTCATGTTATGAGAAATGATAAAATGAGGGACGAGTGGCCCTCACATGATTATGAGAGAAGATTAAATGGTTTGAGGAAGCCCTGCGTTAATGTGGTCGAAGACCACAAGACTCCCAAGATAATAAATACTGAAAGAGTTGGGAAAAGAATAGCTTGCATGATGCAATACGTGAATATGACAGAACCGGAAGTATTGAACAAGGTCAGGGTAGTGTGGGAAATGTCAGTAAAAGAAGTCGCTTGAAATAGTGTAAATAAGGTCTTTTTTACTCTTCCTCTCTCGATAGGGATGGCTGCTTTAGCGTTTGGGCTTGTACATCTAAGTTTCATTTCATGATGAATGCTCAAGGAGTCAAACGTAAGTGTAATACTACTCTGGCGCTGCCTCTTAGCCCCTCGGAATTGTTATAAAGAGCGAATTTTTGTGTGAATCGTAGGCTGTATTTTCAAGCACAAAATTTTCTCGGAATCCATGTGTACAAGAGCATTTCCAGAGGAAGTGAGTAAACACTGGATATAAAAACAGCTAAAAATTTATTTTGAGAGTATGCTCCCGCGGGCGGACGGATCTGTGCTGGTCGTCGCGAGGAAGCAAGAAAGGCTCCACACAACCGGGGACTCGAAAAAGAAAGAAGAGGCGGAAGACGACGTCGACACACCATTGTGGAAAGGCAAACGCAAAAGGAAAAACGTGTCGAAGCAAATAAGGCCCCCATAGCGAAAAAATAAACGACCAGGACACATTTTCCATAGGTAAGCCTTATCTCTTATTCTCTCACCGGGGAGCTCAGTCGCTAATCCCATGCATTCGAGTCGGTGGCGTCAAACTCGGCGTTCGTGTTCCCGAATACAAAGTTTAAAAGCCGTCAGAGCGAGATAGAAGAAGAGAGAGCGACAGAGTACCGAGTGAATTCTTCTCGGGTCATGTTTTTCATGTGTCCGAGTCGTGCATCAAAGCGTGGGTACAAAGGAAGGACCTCATTCGTTGGAAGAAGTGACCAAAAAAATTATTCGGGAAATTAATTGAATGCAAAATGTCTTGCATTTTGGCACATAAATGGGAGGGAGATTGCCACATAGCCGCTCGTGATGTCAGAATTCGCCTTAGGTATGCTTGTTCACAGTTCTCCGCACTTACTGTGGCTTGAAAAATACACGACATCGTTTGATAGGTAATAAATACGTATATGTATCAAGGATTTAAAGAAAATTCTTGAGATCATTCTAAATAGTGCGCATGTTAAAATCCATGACAATTTTCATTCTCTCTCAGCATCTAAAACCGCATATCTCGTGGACCATTAAGCAGGCGCTGCTGATCAAGTACTCTATGAAAAGTTCTTATGATGCCTTACAAATTGAATACAACTTTGAAAAAAATAAAGCCCGTAATTTAAAAATAGTATGCAATAATATCCAACAAGTTTGCAATTCCTAGACTAATCGAAACTGGGAACAAGTTGAAAACCCGCAGTGGTAAGTCTGCTGTAGCTTCGTACATTCAACTCGTCGACGTGAAGCTTTCTCACTTAGTCCTAGGACTCTTTTGGATTTTTTTTTGCAAAATCCTCTTCTGATACCCATCCTGCTCGAGCGAAGAAGTACATGAACCTTCAGTAGTTCTCTTCAGGATCTACACCTTGCATGAGACTCCGTGATGCTCAGATTTTAAACAGCGTACTAAATATCTTAGTTCTAATATCCACGTAGTTTAAGTAGAATGTAACACAAGCGTCGATATTTGGAAATATAGATATAGGAACTTGAACTGTGGTATTTTTCGCGCATCCTATCTTCAATTGGGCTGATCACTTTTGTATTTTCGATATGTAGATTACCCCTGGACTAAAGATTCAGACAAGGTCGAAATGATAAAGAGATTACTCAAGTGTCCTTCATCAACTTCTATGTTATTTTATTCATCGCGACTCTATGGAACTAATTTGAAATGCTTTTGCAGACATCGTATGGGAGCCCTTGCGATGTTTCCCATTGCTTGGCTTCTCGACATCACGGTGCGACATCGCTAAATTTGATGCTTCGAAATTGCCCCCTCGGCAAAGAGGGCTTCCTCCTCCCGCCTCCAACCCTCCCTAGCCCGAGCCTCCTCTGCCCGCTCACCTCCCCCGCACAACGAGCGACTAACAGCGCTCACTTTTTTTCCTCGTGAAGAGACTTCCGAGTCGTTTGTTTCGCCCTTTGTCTTCGTGGCGCCTTCTCTTCTCTTTCACGCTTCCTTCCCCCTCCCTTCTCTCTCTCACACTCCAGCCTTAGCGTTGTGAAGTTCTTCCCTCTCCGTGCCGGGTGGTGTTTCCATGTCGGACGCGAATGATCCCTCTCTCTCTCTGTACACTCCACCTCCAATGGGTAATGTATTTAGGTTTCCCTTCAGGGATTTGAATTTCCTGATCTCCGACTTCTTTTTTGATGTAGGCAAGCTGCCCTTCAAAAAACACCGGAAAACGTAGATAGTATATCTCAAGGCATTATAGCTCTTCATCCGTTATTTATAAAGCGATACTCAGCTAAATCCTGGCGGGTAGTTTATCAAAGGTAAATATTTTGTCGGAATAATCCGTGCCTTGCTTTTATCGACCCGTGCTTTATTCGCCAGATAAACCTACCCCTCTGAATTCTTCTTGAGTCAGTATGATTTACTTGGTGGGCACTTTCTCCCTCCGGGTGGCTGATCGATGAGTCATCCTGGCTATGAAAAACCGCCCTAGTTGCACTCAATCAACGAGTGAATTGAGCTAGACAGTGAATCAGCTTTGCAAAGCACCTGAGTATTTTTTTCCAACTGGAGTTTTTGAATCGGTCACTGCCATGGTTGAAATAATACATTCACTTTTCCTTTTTTACCGAAAATATTTGCAGATTTTTTATACTCTGTCGGTGCTCAGCGAGCTATTCTCTAGTTATCTAGTAAACTTATAGGAACATTAAAATAGTTTACCCAAAAAGTTTAGATTGCAAGGAGAGAATCGTTAAAATGATGAAATTATTACAGCGTAGCTCGCATTCTTAAATTGACGCTCTTTCCATGTGATTTATTTCGCCCAAGGCACCATAATTTCGTCTACATCAATCATTAAAAAATAACAATTAGATTTCTCTCCCAAGCTTGAATTATTAGGTTCGTCTCGACTCGTCCAATTGTTTGAGATAATTGACTTAATTTTCACGTTTTTGATGAGATTGTAAAACACTCTGTAATTAATGTTACATCCGGATCTGGTCCGGTGCTGAGCTCAATTTTCCACTGGCGAAGAGAAAACGGTAGCAAGATGGAGTGGGAATTATTAGAGTAAACGAGCGGGGAAAAAATTTCCCTTGCTACGGAAGAGGAGGGCAATCTTCCGAGAATGGGTTCCTTCAGGAGCGGCGTGAAGAGGTCATTAGTCAACACCCTGGAATTTATGGATGCTCAAAATGATTATTCTTGAAATCTCGTCCTTCGTTTCGAGGTTGGTTTATTCATTTATTATTGCATGTAAGTTTAGAAAGAGGCGGAATAATCGTTGATCTATTCTTAGGTTTTTGTATAATGACTTCGAAGGTTATTGTTCATTTCTAACAATTTGCAGCTGTCCAAGCATATCCCTTCACCCTAAACCTATCTTTTAATAAACTGCTTTCAACCAGCATCTGTATCATTCCGTAACTATTTTCACATGCATGCAGGCATACTTCCACGGCTTCTCAATGGGGAAGGCTTCATTCTACTTCCGGGAAATGTTTTTTCGGGTTGTTTCGCTGAGAGCAAATTTCAACCCCAGTCGTCGAGTTATCTTCAGATCGAAGTGCTGTGGTGCGTTTTGACCGCCATGTACGTACAAGTACGAGCATTGCAGGCAAGATGGACGGTCAGAACAATCTGTGCGACGAAAATTACGCAGAAGTATGATGAAACCTTCGCCAAACTCCTCCCTAAACTCTTCATTCCGTTACATTTAAAATCGAATAAAAGAACCCACATCGTTTCTTAATATCCAATTTTCCTTTTCGTGCTAAGAGCGCGGACTGCGGTAGAAAGTTCTAAGTAGTTTGTCATTAATTTATCGATTAAGTTCCTCGGTTGAAGTCCCTTAAGTTGGTCCATGCTTGATGCTGTGGGGATGGGGGACGGGGAAGAAAAAACCCGCTCGAGGAAGTCCTGGGACCGCGACGTGCTTTGGCTCTTTCTCGCCAAAGCATCTCCTCTCCTCCACCTCGCCCCTCCCATCCGCTGCCTCTCTTTTCTCTCTCTCTCCCTCCCGGCTCGCTCCGGCCGGTTGCCATGGGAACTGGAGAGGTGCCTCCTTGGCGTGGGAGAGGGGGGAGGGTTGCAGAGTGTAAGGGAGAGGGAAGTTGAGCGGAAGTTTCTGGGTGGAGGAGGAGGGAGGCGTGGGAGGAAGAGGAAGCGAAGAACGTTCGCACACGATGATGGAAGTCCCGGGCTTCTATTTGAAGGAGACCCTTCAGTCTACTCTTAACTCACTCCCCACGGTCACATTCGCGGTTGAAAAAATATCAAGAGTGTAATACCTAAGTTTTCCTCAGAGTGGAGGACTTGAGGTTCAGTATGATTCCACTACTAAGGGCGAGTTCTGGAAAACGGTGGTGTATCGGACACAAGACATTCGATATTGGTAGCTGAGCTACGCACGCCCGCGAATTCGCTCAGTTCGTGCAAGCGTGGACAGCGATGTATGCGGATAAATTCAGTTAATCTCGTTTCCGTAATTTTGAAGCAATTGGGGGAAATTGTGAGAAAATTTTATTGTTCTTTCAGAATTTGTTGGCTGATTTTTGCGTAAGCATTTATAATAGGAGGATTGAAAAGAAATCTAATGGAAGTTCGGAAAACAAGAAGGGAAAGCGTTATTTGGTTAGTCTCTGGAAGAATGTAATCCTATTTAAGTATTCCAATGTGACCTAAAATAAAAAATAACATGAAGTCTCGTGCAAATTGATGCTCACTCTATTATTTTATTTAGGCTCCTGCGTAATTTTTTTTATCGTTCAGGGTTAATCCCTTCCAATCGATTATCTATTGGTTACTTACTTACCTGATCCCTTTTGCCCCAGCTGAAATTCCCTAAGCGATTCCAAAGAAATGAATCCACACAGTTAAAGATTGATGTTCCAGAAATATATTAAATTATATCGAACGGAATGTAACCCGGCAAGTAATTAATACTTATATGAAGTGACATTACTGCCAGTAGTATTAAATCGGGGAAGAGTTATCAATTATTATGGTGATCGTTGCTCCCTGTGCTATGGTGATATAGGGAATGAAAAGAGAAATTTAGCCTGTCATAAGCGCTAACATGTTTCACTCAACCTTGAAGTGGGGTTTCTGGTTCATGTCACAGTCAAGACGAATTACCTTTTTCCGTGGATTTTCTTCCTTATGCATTTGTGACGTCAGTCCTCGTCTCTGTGGAGAAATTAATGTGGAAATAGGAACTCCTAGAATGCGTCCTTCTTTATGATATCCTTATGAGTTATCTATCCATTTTTGCATTTTTGTTTTTAACTTCTTAGTGTTCTTAAAATATTTCACTTTTTGGAATAGTTCTTTTCTTTGTTCTGTCCCATTTTCATTTTCTGAAACATATCTAATCAGTGTAAACAAAAAATACCGGGACCGTAAACTTGGTATTTTTTGTTTACATTGACTCACGACCGTAGCTACGTTCCTTGTACATTTAAATTATATCTAATCAGGTTATTACATTTATCCTAATTCTATATTTTAAATTACTAATATTTATAAATTTAAAATGAACTTACCTACGCTCGTGAAGCAATCGAAAACGAATTAGCCTAAAATACTAATATTTATAACATTCAAAGCTACGCTTTAAGGTTTCTTAAGTGTGATTTTTAAAGCATGTCATGATGAATCACGATATGGAAGGTTTCTTTAGTATACGCTCTTCATGGCTTTAATGATTTTCCTTGAATAAGATCGCAAAAAACGTGAACATCCTATATACGTACCTATGTGATTCTTATATTGGAGTGAGAAGGAAATTTTAGAGATGTTTGTCCTCTTTCTAATTAGAAACATTTCGGAAGCTTATTAGTTTTTAAAGCTTAGGGGATATATAAATGTCATCCATTAATTCAACAATCAATTTTTGATTTAGTATATATATATATATATATATTATTAAAGCAACAATTTAATTTGTGAAGTGATGCTATATTTCTTCCAACTGCACTCATAGCGTAATTATAAATAAATAAAATTGTCCTAATGCCGCTAAATCAAAGGCGGCAACCAAGCAAGGAAATGAAACTAAAGGGAATCTTTTTCACTAATAATGACTGAAGTTGCTCTTCCTTTGAATGTTGACTAATGTTCCCACTATCGGCTATTAATTACACATAATCTGCTTGTCATTTTAATTCTGAATATCATTAATGAAAACGAGTGAAATATTCACGTTACAAGGCTCTATTTACATGTTTCAGGTTGAACGTAATTGAATAAAGATAATGGTCGGAATGATAAATAATTATTTCTCATTTGGTTAATGTTTCCCTCCTTAATTGAAATAAACTGGCATTATCCTTCAAGTGAATCCGCAAATATTTAACCAACTATTGAAATCCAAAGCGTGATGATCATTAAAAAATAATTACGACTGATGATGCATGAATTCCTTTGCTCATGATAATGAAATCGTCTTTTCACGTAATATTCTGAAGCTGTAAAACCCAGATTTTGGATTCTAAGAAGTTACCTCAACCCTTGAAATCTTCTTAATGAGCGTAAGGTTGAGGAAAAACGTAGGGGTAAGAAATTAAGTGTCATGAAGTGCCACCAGCAGACGTCAAGGCCTATATTGATTTTGCCTTCCGTTGGCTTCACCGAATCCCAGTGATTTGGTTTCCCGTTTTTCTTCAGACTCCCTTCTACCAATCACATCAGTCCGATTCCTCATGCGTGGCGTGCTAATATTTTTCAGTCAAAATGGGCTTTTCTCATATTTTCTTTCCTCATTCATCTTAGTCTACCTTCTCCTTTTCTTTCGAGCACCCCGCCTTCTCCTTTTCCTTACGCTTTGCATTGATATGCACGCATATTTCGCAAACTCTTGAGTGCTTCAATTATCTCCAGACCCTCCTGCTCATGCGGAAACGGAGCCGATTTCTAAATCGAATGTTTGCATTTTTACGCTCGCTGGGTTCCCAAAATAACGAACGTGATTTTTATGTCACCGTCTTCATTTGATAGGTTTTCGTGAGTTTCACGGGTTTTGGAGTTAATGTCATGCAGGAATGACATGTATGCATGCGACTAAATTATTTATAAAACACTGTTTTTGGTCAATTTCGACTCTTTCATTAAGTGTCCATGCTTCCGTGATCTCCTAGTGAGTTCATTTAGTGTTTTAATGTTATATCGTAGGAAACTTCTCATGGAAGTTCAGGAATAAGTGTGAAAAAGTCTTTAATAATTATTTAGTTTGAGTTTTTAGTTGAGTTTGAGATTTAGTTGAGTTTTTATCCAGTAATCATTAAAAATGCTTTTTGTTTCTTTGAGATTTAAATCGTGATAGTTAAGTTAAAATATTTAAATTCGTCCGAATTAGTGTAGATATGTATTTCATTGAAGTCAGACGTTGTAAGGTGCCGACGACTGGTACTATTGGAGTATCGTCAAGATTAGTCAGGAAGACGAAATAACAAATGAAGAAGTATGTTAGAGAAACGAGTGAAAGTAATCCCAGGTGGAGAAACATAAGAAAAAAGAGGAAAACACTGATAGGAAAAATTATCCGTCGTTGGAGCGTGATTATAATTATTTTGCTTTTTAAGGTCATGATCGAGGAAAAGAAATGTCGAGGAAGGCCCACTTTAGACACATTCATTACACAGATAATGGAAAATACTAACTTTTGCAGTTATATAAAATTGAATCGAAAACTATGAAATACAGCCCACCGGTAGACTGCTGCAAACCTATTTGAGTATTGAAAAGCTAAGGAGAACAAAAGGGTGTTGCTATAGTTCAGAGCTTAGATTTTATTCTCCGCGTCGTAATAAAATTAATTCCCATTTGACTCTCAAAAGTCAGTTCTTTTTCCCTTCGTCTTCGTCAGGTACTGTGTCTCGTCTCTACTGCTTCCCATTTTAGAGGAAAATAAACCACTGACGAGGGCTCTCGTATCTCTCTGTAGGCATTCAAAATTACATGACTTCTAACCATTAAAAATTTTCCAGTTTTACAGTACTTGACCGAAAAACAAAGGAAGTGGCGCCAAAAATTAGATTTTGCACGGAAAAAGGGCTCTTTTGGTGGAATTAAAACAGGTTACCGTTAGCAAATGAGATCATTGCAACCCCCTTTTAACTCATTAAGAAGTTTGCCTACTCTGAGACTCTTTGTCTCGATTGGAACGTTGTAACTTCCCAGGTATTCGTAGATATATATTTTTTTCAGCCATTCTCTTGCGTTTTCTCCCTTTTTTTTGCTCTGGTGGAATAAGAACCATAGAAACTGCCGCTGTCACTCTTTTAATTTCAATCCACTTCAAACTCTGGCTTCACCTTTTACTCTTTTCATTACCTTCACTCTTTTACGGCTCATGAAGAAGTTCCAATGGCGCTTCGCAGTCTTAGATCTTCTTTTTATTACGCCTGCGTGAAACGACGTTTTTCACTCGTGGGAATTGGTGTGGGAAGAATTGTGCCGAGATATTTTCATTGCAAACCATGAGTATTTGCGGGACTTATATTTTCACTTAGGAGGACATTCAAACGGATAGGTTAAATACAAATGCGTGTGACTAAAGAAAGCTAAAAAAAAGAGAGAAGAAGTTAGAAGGATGAAGGGAGAGAAATTATGAAGGGATGAATAATGTACACAGTTTTCTGTGGTGTGACGAATTTTTTCTGCGTTGCGGACCGAATGGTTCTTCCGGAACTATCACCGGGTCAGACCAAATTAATCAGTGTCACTTTCTTGGAATAATTATCAACTTTACTTGCATTCGCCCTTATAAATAGTGTTGCTATTTCATTCCTCTACTTTTTTCGGCATTAAAGTGGTATTAAATTAGCTCCTTTACGCTTTTTTATCTTATGTGAATTCTTATAAATGAACGATGCTCTCTACCTAAACCTTTCCTCGACGGTCACTCTATGGTCGAATTGGAAGACCTCCCCGCCAAAAATAAGCCCCCTGGGGGGGTTTTAAAGCTGCTCATTATTATTCATGGTTATACGACCGTACATTTATGCACTAGTCTTAAGGGACAGTCCCAAAGATAACTCTGCGCAATAGATTACTTTTGGTAACAGATATTCATTCATTGAATATAAATACGTTCCCAGATCACTCAGAACGTAATAGCCGATAGTCATTAGCGGTCCGTGGGCGAGAAACAAGTATGGCAAGAAGCACGAAGGCAAAAATAATATGTTGTACCTCAGACAGCACGATATTTATGGAGTAGTAGGTGAAGAGAGATATACTACAAAGGAAAAGATCATTATTTGTGCGAAAATGCTGTAGAGGTCCAAGACTTCAAATGATAGTGCTTAAGGACTATCTAAAACTGATCATCGAAATTGGTCATTAGCATTGACTTTTCAATCCGTAGATTGTTTGACTTCAACCTTCCATTCTTCCTATCCAGAATCAATTCATTTACTTCCTAATAGATTTTTTACCCAATATCCCTTTGCTATATTTTGCTCAATATCTTTATTTGGCGAACACGCTTCTCCCTTGGTCTTCTTATTGGGATATTTCCATCAATTTTCTCCTTTTATTTTCCTCCAAACTTATACGTTGTGTCTCGTACCCAATCCATTTCGTTCTTACTTTCCTTGTAATAGTTCATATTACCTTTGAATTCTTTTATAGAATTTCTCCTTTCTCAACTTATTTACGCTGATAAGTCGCGGAATTTTATATTACAGCGCACTTTTTAGCAGCTCGCAGTGAACAAAGTAGAACTGCTGTAGTGATGTGCAAACCACCACAGCAGGCTGCTTACTGAGTGTAGGGACGTTTAGGCACCAAGGTGGTTCTAGCTCTACCCACCGCCGCGCTAGGCAAGAACATAAGTTACTTTCTTGGCAGTCCTCGTATATAAGTAATGAATGGACCTATACATTTTAAATGGCTGACAGCGTGGGAGTTTGTGTCTGCGTCTCATGTTGCAAATAAATAAAGAATAACTGTCACTTAATTGAGAATGCATAGACAATAGCTTGATATTTCTCTTCCGAAAAGCACAGAAAGTACACGCGGTGAGGTGTACAAAGGTGAGGTGGATGCAAGGTGGAGAAGGAGCTTCCGGATAGCCAGTGGTGGTCACGCATGAAACGTCAGCGATGAGAGTCGTAAGGTGGTGCAAACGGAGCATTGGTCCCGCTGAACGGAAAGTGCTTTGCTCACCGAAAAAGCGTCCACCCCGCTGCAAGACGACTTAATGCTCGAAATCAAGAACCACACTCCGACGTGCAAGTAAGATGGAGCGAGCACTCTCAGCATATCCAGGTAGCTTAGGTGGTACAGTTCATAAAGCAAGTCTCGTTCTATGGCAGTTTCTTCAATATTGTTAACATCGAATCTCATTCCATCCGGTGCTGAAAATTAAATTAAGAACATGGATTTTTGGTTTCTACCTACAAACTGATCATTCATCATCCACTGTATTTCAGCCTAAAATAAAAACTTAATTCTTTCACTCCCATAATTTTTTACTCAATCAACATCCGCGAAAAAGAAGTTCCATCATAATGGATTTTAAAGTCTTTTCAATTTCCTCGTAATATACCCATCACCCACTGCCGACTCATTCAAGCGTCAGAATATTGTTGCGAAGGTCGGGAAAGGAAAGACGCTTCTTCTCATGATGCTCTTCAGATCTATCAACTTCCGTGAACCATCCGAGACTCTGGTTTTTGAAAATCCCAATCATCTTTGGATTGGCTTTCCTGCTGTGTAATTTTGACTGGCATTTATCGAAGTCTACGCAAATAGGGCTTTCTCCGGGAGGTAGGAATTGACGAAAGGGAGGGTGAGTACCGAGTTTTAGAAATGGGTCGTTTAAACGTTGATGTGGAACGTAGTTATCTACGGCGTGGAAACATGGTCACTGAAGCTGGAGGTTAGATGAAGGTTGGAGGCTTTTGAAATATAGTATTGGTGTGGAGAAGGATGGAGAAGGTGAAGTGGAAAGAAAGGAAAACAAATGAGGAAGTGCTAAGCATGGTAGGGGAGGAGGAGAGGGGATTGTTGTGAGAAATCCAGAGGAGGTAGGAATGGTGCAATTATCATTACTCCTGCCTACACGGTTCTAGGGGTCGTCGGAACGCACAAGCCCGTCCACTACTTCAAGGTTGTTGTCCATGGGAGGGATATATATATATATACTACAACATTGACGTGGTGGAAGGGCTTGTGCGTCCCGATGACCCCTAGAGTTGTGCTGGCGGGAGTAATAATAATTTCTCCTGGTAGGGCCACCCATGCCAGATAGGTCGAAGGTTAGGAGCCAGACGAAAGGTAGTCCACGCACCGTCTGTTCCTCAGTGAGGCGGCTGCAAAGTCGTCTGACCTCAATGATGGGCACTATAGAGAATATGAGTCCTGGCAACTACGGGACTCGGCCCAAGCGGCCGTGTATCGTGCCCGGCATCGGGGGAGGCAAGGCTTCCGTGGTCGTCATCCCACGAAACCCTTGCAGGGGAAAAAACAACAGCACCAGGATAGAAGACGCAGAAGAAGACGAAACCGGTAGATTACCTAATAATAATACCTATATACACACATACATATGTATATATATATATATATATATATATATATATATATTTGTCCAAAGCACACTTTAAACATTAGCGCAGCATGTGTATGGTGCGCTGGGTATATATATATATATATATATATATATATATATATATATATATATATATATATATATATATATATATATATATATTCATTCAAACATAGAAATAGGTGTAAGGAAAGGGGATAGGAAAACACATAAAAGACGAACACAGGACATGTGGGTAAGGCTGTTTTTTGAGCAGATCACGAAAGTAAAAATGTACTTTCGGAGTACTTGGGCGTCTTAAAAACATCGCAGATCTCAAGGTAAATTAGGTTTCCTCGGTGGTGTAATGGTAGCACATCCGCCCGGCAAGTGGAAAATCCGGTGTTCAAATCCCGGTCAAGGAAACATTTTTACTTTCGTGATCTGCTCAAAAAACCGCCTTCCCCACATGTCCTGTGTTCGTCTTTTATGTGTTTTCCTATCCCCTTTCCTTATACCTATTTCTATGTTTGAATGAATATTTGTGCGCCGTATGGCGGGACTTCGTATTTGAATGTATATATATATATATATATATATATATATATATATATATAATAAGGCTGTGAGGGTGGACAATATTCCTGT
Organism: Hetaerina titia; assembly: GCA_037158775.1. Taxonomy (NCBI): domain Eukaryota; kingdom Metazoa; phylum Arthropoda; class Insecta; order Odonata; family Calopterygidae; genus Hetaerina; species Hetaerina titia. The sequence continues at coordinate 27,845,893 of CM073771.1, read as the reverse complement.
AGAAATGTTGAAATGTTTAGGAAAATGCGGGAAGAAGGCCATATATGGACTGATTCGTAGTATCTATGAGGAAGAAATCTGGCCGGAAGATTTTGTGAGATCGGTGTTAGTTCCTATTCCAAAAAAGGCAAAGGCTTCGTCATGTGAGGTTTACAGAACAATAAGTTTGATATCCCACGCAGCTAAAGTTATTCTCAGGATCATCAACAAAAGGATAGAGAGTAAGGCAAATGATTACTTAGGGGATGATCAGTTTGGGTTCAGGAAAGGAAGAGGTACGCGTGATGCCATTGCAGTAATGAGATCACTAGTCGAGAGGAATATAGAATACAATCAGGACGTTTTTGCCTGTTTTGTAGATTTCGAAAAAGCGTTTGATAGAGTGAATTGGGAAAAATTAATGCGTGTATTGCAGGAAATAGGAATGGATTGGAGGGACAGGAGACTGATCCGCAACCTGTACATGTCTCAGACTGCTCAGGTGCGAGTGGGGAACGGAGAGTCCGGATGGGCAGTGTAGGAAGAGGTGTAAGGTAGGTTTGCACATTGTCACCGGTACTGTTCAACGTATATGTAGAGGAAATGATTAAAGAGGCATGGGAAGAACTGGAGGTAGGAATGAAAGTCGGAGGGGAATTCGTAAAATCGGTTAGGTTTTCTGATGACCAAGCATTAGTTGCTCAGTCAGCCAAGGGGTTGCAAGCATTGTTGAGTGAATTGGAGGTTCAGTACGATAAATATGGGAAGAGAATTAATATTAATAATACAAAGGTTATTCGATTTTCCAGAAAGAAAAAGGCTAAGCTAAATATTAAAATAGACGGGGAAAAATAGAGCAGGTAGAACAGTTTACATATCTCGGAAGTGTTTTGGACCAATACGGTCAAAGTGGTAGGGACGTAAGGAGAAAAATTGCGCTAGGCAAGGAGGCTTTCTCAAGGAGGAGGGAGTTGATGACGGGGACGTTGAGTAGGGATGTTAAGACAAGACTCGTAAAAACTCTGATATGGAGCGTAGCTATGTACGGCGCGGAAACGTGGTCGCTGAAGCAGGAGGATAGACGTAGATTGGAGGCTTTTGAAATGTGGGTGTGGAGAAGAATGGAGAAGGTGAAATGGACCGAAAGGAAAACAAATGAGGAAGTACTGGAGATGGTGGGTGAGGAGAGGGGTTTGTTGAGAGAAATCCTATGGAGGAGGAAAAATGGATGAAAGACGTATTGAGCGGTAGTGGAATGTTGAAGAGGGTAATAGAGGGGAGAATGTTGGGCAAGCGAGGTAAGGGTAGGAACAGGATAGGGATGTTGGACGGGATGAAGGGAGGAAAGAAGTACACAGAGATGAAGAGGGACCTGATATACACGTAGATTAGTTTGCTAGGTGGGGAGTCACAAAGTGTTTATTTGATAGTTGTGTCCATCCAAAAACCTACCTTAACCAGTAGATTACCTAAAAAAACCCATCACCATTCAACACATCTAACTATAACCACAAATTTTGGGTCGGCCGTTTTTAAGATTTCACTGTCATTAAAAAAGGTGTATTGATAATAATGGTGGGTAAAAATAATAATAATTGTTCAATGAATAATTTTGAACAATTCGCCTCCATGTCTATCTAGTTTTTCGCGTTCGTCAATAAAGATTTACTTGAACTTTCACACTGTTTATCCGAGAAGTTTTATCAATTATTATTCTGATCGTTTATTATATTACTAGAAGTAACCTTTTAGCTTTAATGTTCATCAAGCATTTTGAAGACCTCCATGGTGGTGATTCTCGTATATAGGAAATGTTTGTGCTTAACTTTAGTAATAAATCTACTTAGAGGAAATATGATATTTTGCTTCCCTGCCTCAAAGTGTTCACGTGAAAAAGGAGTACTTTTAGTCCCTCCAGCTATTCAGATGAAGTCAATAGAAATGATTTTGGAATAAAATAATATAAACCATTGTGTCTTATGATACCGAATCTTCATACTTCTCGCAGAGAAGAAGTAAATTGGAGGTTGGGTGTTGGCAAAGATTGGATGTTTTTGGTATGCATGTATGTGATAAAGTATGAATAAAATAATATAAACAGAGAGGGAAACAAACGACAAAGATTTAGATACTTATCTGTCTGAAAATCGATCAAATTAATCATTAGTATTCAGTGTAGATGGAAAAAACGAGTTCATAATATATCCAGCGGCAGTAAGATCTTGAATTGTGCCGAAGAAGAGAGAATGGAAATACTTGAGAGGAAATGGTAAGAGAAAAACCGAGAAAACGGTGGTTTTGCAGTCGACCAATGGGATGGAACATAATGGACATTTGGGATGAAATAAAAATTCATGAGAAACCCAAAAGACTACAGATGGAAATGGTGAAGCGTGAAAGATGTTTTAAATCCACACGGGCGAGTAATGACTATTATGAGCCGATCTAAACCTAACTCTGCCCAGCAAGGTACTAATTTCGATACTCTTACATGGCTTACTTTTTTGCGCAATCGTATAAGTAAAACACGGTGTCCCTAGACACTATGACGCTGACCCTTTTTGTTGAACTAAAGTATATGGCGTGGTTGTAATTTTTGTGGTTATTGAGTGACCGTTTCTTTCACTTTCGTTTCATGGCTGAGTGACCCCCACACCACCCTGCCTCATCGCGGTTCTTCCCCGCGATGTGCCGCCCACCCCTCGCCCTATTTCTTGGCGCCATCCGTCCGACGCCACTCCGCATCCAGTTCCCTTTATACCATCCATCATTCTCTCATTCTCTCTCTTGGTGCGAGCACTCATGGATCGCCTTCCGGATTGGATTTACCGCCCGCCTTTCATCGCCGTCATTCGACCCCTCGCTTCGCTTCGACTTTGCCTTCCCAAGAACCACCACTCAACCGCTCGATCCGCTCCTCCTCCCTTGGATAATGTCCGCTCCAAATCGCCGTATTTCTCTCTCTCTCGCTTTCACCTTCTCACTTTTATCGCCTCTGATGTTTTTCTTTTTCTTTTGTAGTCGCGTCTCGATCAAAAGAACACAACTTCGGAATGGGTCGAGTTCCGTGTTGTGACGCGTGTAAACAGCCTTCCTTCCATGCCTCACCTCGCGTTCAAAGCGTGAAAAAATATGCAGACCGTCCAGTTCAAAACATTCAGCCTAAGTGATCGCATTGGTCGAGCGTATTGTTTCATGAGTAATGCATTTTCTTTCCAGCATGGGCTGTCCCTATGAAGAACGGCCAATGACTTAACGGTGCGATATATTCACTATCATTCATTTCCTGTTCCATTCGAGTAGTTCTTTCTCCCACAGTCAACGGGAAAAATTTTAGGCTCTCCCCCAGGTAAGAATGCTTCTTCTATCTTGATCGAATGACCTAATTTGTGTAGTCGAAATAAGTGGTTCATTTGTAATTCGTGGGCGACAGAAAGATTGCTACTACGAGACGACATGGCCCCGTGTGACATTTTCCTGTTCCAAAAAAATAAAAAGTACATTTGAAGGGCCGTCGTTTTACAAGCATAGATGAGATAAAAACGTATCACTAAGAGGGCTAAAAAGCTATACCAATGATCGAAATTCAGAAGTGCTTCGAGGTTTGGAAAAAGCGCTGGCATAAGTATGGGAATTACTTTGAAAGGGATGACAAGGGTATAAATGAATAAATCAAATTCTTTCCAAATAACTCAAATTGCCTTTATAAATTGAATACGCCTTGTATACGTTTTTCCCAGTGTTCAAAGTGACTTGAAAGCCTTGGAGACGTCTGGTGCGTATAAGCCTATTTGACTGCATTGAATTAAATACTGCTCGATAATTAGCTTTTCCGCCCATCCAAGTCCTACCCTGAAGAGGCATGTTGCCTTTAACAGGGCTTCCTTATTAGTTGTACTGTTATTTTTATAAATCTGTTATTTTATTTTATTCTTGTTACTGTTCAAATCTGTACAACTACTTGGATAAATAAACACCTTTTTGAATTTTGAATTCTTTTTTCATTCAACTGAGAATAATAACCGGATTTCCGAGTTCGGAAGTTTGTAGAATAAATTTGGTGTGACCTTGTTTTGGGCATGATAATTTAATACCTGCGTTCTGTACTCAGCTCTCCATTAGTTCTTTCCATAGAAGGCTGACCATCACATTTCTCATTGCTTTCTTTAGTTTGAATAGTCCTTTTTTATCGTAGGTTTAAGGAAAACTCCCCATGTGCACAGTAATTATTGTCCTACGTTTTGGTTTTGCACTTAATAGATCTTTTTCTGTTTGATCAAATTGAATCTAGTACGAATTGGGTTAGCTCTGGAGGGAGCGTATAGAGTCCAGGTTTATCAGAATCGATTGCCCGTGTAATTGAGTATTTTCTACTATTGTAAAAAAAAATTAAAAATAGAGCGCCATTGAAATCCGTTCATAAAAACTAGACTAGAAAGAAGCATTTGTGCATTTACATCACGCAAATGTACGTCAGCAGATTACAATTCAGTGCCTGGCTCTAAGGAACCTATGAATAGAGTCCAAATAAATATGAGGTTCAGCCATTATAAATGAAAGACGTAAACTAGGTATCCTCCATTGTCTTCATTAATTACTTATGTAGTTCGTAAACTTGTGTGCCGTTTGCCAGACAAGAGGTATTTTCTGTACTCCTTTGTAGTTGCAGTGACTGTGAAGGGAGGGGAGAATGAAGCCTAACAAACTGCTTACTTATCTATTCAGCAACTCGCCCGCATCAACTTTTCTACGCTCCCAATGTTTAGTTGACTCTCCTCCTATCCCCACCTCTACACCTTCCCCCTCCAAATACCCTCTTCCGCTCCTCTACCTCCACCCCTCCCGTTTACTCTCTTTCTGTTTGCCGGGAAATTTATGATGAAAATGCTCTCAACTCTGTTTGCTCTTCCCGCTGCCTCCTTCTCGCTCACCTTTCTCCTTCCCGCCCCGCCATCTCCCGCCACCGATGCTTTTGTTCCCTTCCCGAGGATATTTCATGTCTCTCATTCTACTTCTTTCCTTCCCGGAGATATTTTATGTCTCTCCTATCTCTCGTCTGGCGGTCCAGAAACCCATATACGTCTTTCACTCTCTCTCGTCTCTCCGCGTCCCCCTTTCCCCAAGGGGAGTTGCGGGTTCCGCTCTTCATTGTTCTCGATGCTTTCGAGTTGTTTTAACTCGCTGCATTATAAACAGTTCCCCGTTGTACTCGGATTATCTGGTGGATTTTCGTCCCTCCGTTCTCCGCGCGTCTTTTTATTTCGTTCCAGGTTTATCCAGGCAAGGTGTTCGGCGTATTTTTTTTCGTCTGCTTCATTCGTACAGGCGCTCCTCCACTTATCCAGTTCACATTTTGTTTTTGCACTCAATCCATTTTCCGCTTTGTTTCGACGCGTCCGCGTTCTCTCCGCAGTGCCGAGGGGTTAGTAGGGAGTGGGGTGGGAGTTTCTTCCCTCCCACAATTTATACAAGGATAGGGACAAACATCGCTCGCTTTTTTCATGAATTCGTCCATTTTTTCGTCTCGGGCCCGAAAGAAAGAGATTCCTTCCCGGTGCTGTTTCTGGTCTTCCAAGATCAACAGACTTCCGTGGTACTTCTGAACATTTTCTTTCTTTCTTGTGGACGAAATGTATTTCAAAGACTTAAACCGACCGCGAAGGACTTTTATTTGTTATTTTTCCGTGTCGGCAATCGGTCGCTTCTTCCTGGTAGAACTAATTGGATGTAAACGATGGAGTGGAGGGAAGCAATGGTGAGAGAAAGGGACGCACTCGTAAGAACGGAAGTCTTCCGTCTCCCTCACCGTAATCTCGTCTGCGAAAGGTCTACCGAGCTTGATTCTTTTTAAACCAGGGTTTTTCAAAATAAATTAAATTATTTTATCATTTTATATTCTGTTTTCTTTGTAGTAAACGAAGTTGAATGTTAATAGATTTGATCAAAGTGAGTCTGGGTTAGGATCAACTTATGACCAAGATTTTGGCACACTTGAAAAGCAACAAAAATTTAAGTAACGATGACAACTACTCTGAAGGTAGGACATTGAATGTTTTGATTAAAAATATGTTCTCTCTATCTTTTCTGTTCTGTTCCTTTCATCGTAATGCCTTTTCATGAAGCCCCTGTGTAATTAGGCATGAATAGGTGTGACGACATGACGACTATTCTAAAACTCGTACATAATTGTTTTATTCGTTAATGAAGTTACCCGTACCTGCGATATTTAACTTGAGAAGCTCGAATAAAATTGAAGTTACTTATTTGTTTGGGAAAAATCTTTAAAATATGCTGTCCATTAAATATCTTGCTTGGCACACTTAGTTGCTAAGGCTCATTTATCTTGATAAAAAAATGCAAAAGAACCCTGAGTACGTAAAAGCAAAAATTTCAAAGTCATATTTCCCACTGCGAAATTCTCGCGTAATTTGAATCTTTCCCAATTGTATTACTCTGAAAAAGAAAATATTTTAATGATAAATGTGGTGTCCTGAAAAATAATGTTAATCACTGGCCACGCCGTTACTCAACTTTTTCATTTGTTTTCAGCACCTTGGCCGAAATAGTTGGATGGCTACGTAGAAGTGTTCAACCATTTTGGAGAACTCGTCTCTTAAAACGCCGAAAGTCTTATAGCATGGACTTTCCGTTTCATCTTAGTCTTTCATAATGGCTCCTTATTTTATTTTAGATCTCGTCTTTGTAAGACAAATCCTTAAACTGCTTGAATTACTGCTTAGTTTTAGTTGAATCATTTGAGTTAAGGAATGTAGTAACCATGATTTTTATGGCTCCCTCAGTGTGAAAGCATTCCAAAACAAACTCAAAATCCCTGGTTCGCGTTTCAGGGAATTTTTACCCTCAGAATCCGACCTATGACAGAGTATTCTTGATGGAATCGAACGGTTCCCCCGCCCACATACCTCCCCACCTCCGACCACTTCTGCCCGAACCAATCCATCAATCTATTTGCTCGGGCAACGTCAGTCACCCAGCTCCCAGTATCAAACCACCCATGCATCCTTCCCATCTCCAACCTCGAATCCTCCCCTCGAAAACCCTCCAAACACTCCCCCAAGGCTTCAAGCGCCCCCGTCCCGCTTCCGACTTTTTTCGTCGCATAAAAAAATAACCACTCCATTTCCTTGGCCCCGCGAGCTCTTTCCCAGGGACACTCTCCTTGGGGCGGGGGAGAGAGATGGGAAGGAAGGGTGCAAGGAGGGTGGGTTTGGGGGGTGTGCAGGGGAGCGGAGGGGTGGAGGGTTGAAGGAGCACCAAGTTCGCTGCGAGCCAAGCCAATCAGGAAGCTGCACCGAGTGACGAATTGAATCATGGGAGAATCAGGGAATCTCTCGCGCTGAAGGAGTTCCTGTGAGGGAGAAGAGTGTGGGAGAGAGGAGAGGGAGGGATTGAGGCTGGGGGAAGTGGGTATAAGTCGACGGGAAATCAGAATTGTGGGAAGGGGGCGGGGAAGCCTTAGGCTGCACAGAGCCTCATTCCCCCTGCGTCTTCTTCTCCCACCACTCCAGCTTTTTCTCCTTCCCACTCTAGGCATCCTACACGCGGATGGAAGCCGAAGTTCTTTTATTTGTATATCTTCCAGCGTCATGTCCGGGGCCCGGAGGCTGAGTTGTAGTTGTGGGGAGAGTGGGGCCCTGCTCCTAGCTCCATATAGGGTTGTTGATCAATATATTATATATCATTTTTTATTTATATATTACATAAATATTAATGTCTCTCTGTATGCATGTAATTATATACACACACACACACACATCGAGTTTTGCCTGTTCAAATCAAATGCCTGTTGCAAGCCAAAACACGTCCAAGCAAAACAGCTTCCAATAATTACTGAACATTCAAAATGGCCGAAGTTTTCGGCATAAGTGAGAGACATCAGTACCAATATAATGCCACAAAATAATCGGAAATCAAATATACGTAACTCACGGAAATTAGAAAATTGGCGATACTTTTTTAACAGACCTCGTGTATATATATATATGGTGTAACGCTATTGTCTGCCAACTGAGTGGTCGCGGTTTCCCGACTAGGTGGGTTTGAATAGGGCATGAATGTATGTGAATGTTTTCTACCTATGTTTAGGAATCGGGTAGGACAAGAGACCAGGAAATCTCAATCTCGACCCAATAGAGACGTTAAATAAATAAATGTATGTAATATGTGTATAATTAAACACACATATTAATATTTACATGCACACACATATATACATATGTATGTGTGTATATAAACTAAAATTGATCATTGTGGTTGTAGCCTGCAAGTTTTTCATTAAATCAATGTGGCACTATAACACGAAAAAAAGGAAACAGAAAAACACGGTTTTAAAGATTATTTTACCCAGGCACCATTTTTGTAAAAGGTATTAGAGACGTTAAGAAGTCGTTAAGGAGTATTCAAATTTACATATTGGACTCTACAATATGATAAAGCTGTGCTTCCAAGATGCATTTGAAACGAAGTACTTCGAAATTTTTATCACTAGTTTTGAAATTATTTGGTGAACATTACTATCCTTTGAAACCCATTCCCTTTCACACCAATTTTCAATGTACCATTACTAAAGTTATCGATTCATAACTACAATGACTAAAAGTATTTAAAAGTAAATTAACGATTTAAGTTATCATTCATTCTTAATGTGTGATAAAAACTCCCCTGTTGCTATATTTTGCAACTTCTGTTATTCATCTCGAGAAACAAATCAGTGAATTGCTTTAGAAATCTGACAATAATGGACGCCTTTTCATTCTTTACTTGTTTAGGAAATTTAATTACTGGAGGTTAAAATTGTAACTGAACATTTGTTTCCCAATGCCAATTTGCCGATCTCAACACGCTTATAAAAATTTGAAAAAATATGAAAAGAAATTACTGACTGGTAGTACTTCTTCCTCGAAAATTGTAAAAAGCAGTGTTATGATCTTTACTTTTATTTCAATTACTGAACACTGTTTTCCTACTTCCATATATAGTCACGATTTAACTACCCTCCCGCCCGGTAACTTTCAGAGAACGCATGTAGACGTCGATGGCGCTTATTTCCTATCGCTCCCACCCACAAAGAGGTTTACCTCGCCTCTTCTCCGCCCCGATAATCGGTCGTTTTTTTAACACCGGCGCGGGAACGTTGCCAATACGTGCTCTCAAAAGGGATTAATTCCCGAAGCGGCTCAGTGCTTGGTTTGACTGTAATCTCCCCTCACATGTCATTAAACGCTTAACCTGAGAGCTAAACGAATCATGTGGATGAGTTTCCATGATTGATCTGTTTGAGCAAAAAGAGTCATCTCCCTCGATTGTTCATTATTTCCACGAATGTTTGGCTAGACTTTCCTGATTTATTCAGCAGTCATTATGAGAATTCATGGCTATTAAGTTGACTCAAAGAACATTATTATTTTTATTATTCCTCTAGTCCGTTTTCATATTTTACATACAAGTGTATGAGAAAGAATGTCTCGTACAGTGTTGAAGCATTATTATTTAAGTACGGAGTTGAGATGAATGTTATCTGATTTCGGTATAGAATTTAACATCTCCTTGATTTTAATAAGTGCTTCAGTTATCCGTATAAGTCTCTTCTACAATTTTTTGCAAAACTTATACAAATATAGAGGAAATACCACAAAATACCTTCACATTACTTAGGATCAAAGGTTAGCATGCATTTTCTTTGAAATGTGGCTTAACCTATTAATTCTTGGTGCTGTAAATTAATAAATACTCAATTTGAAATCTGGAGTTATTAAGTACACATGTAGGCACTGGTGAATAATGAAAGATAAATACATTCAAGCATGAGTATAACGAAACTAGAAGATAGACACTCCAAAACTTAAACAGGCGTACTTTCACTTTGATGTTTCCCTAATACTCGTAATTTACATTTCGGTCTTCGTCGATTATTTCGTTGAAAATACTTCTTGAGAGTTTTGCCATTGACTTTTAAGTCGTTACGATTTCAGTTGAAAGCAAGAAAACGATATTTGAACGGCATTCCCACGCTTTCTAAATTTTTGGTTTTCCCAATGGAACTCCGCCAGCGGTGCTTCGAGTAATTAATTTCATTTAAAAAAGAAGGCGATCGGAAAGGGGTTGAGTAAAAGTTTGAAACTCCTCTTCGGAGGAATGGCGGTTTTGTGTGTCTTCTGATTTCTTCCCTCTTTCCCCCGCACCTTCCCTCTCTTTTCCCATCCCCCTCCTCCCCGATCTCAACCTCCTCCCAATATTCCGCCTCGTGCCTCCCTCCCTCTCATCAACTTCATTTTTCCCCTTGCTTAACTCTCCCAGACCACTATCCTCCCTCGCCCCCAAAACCGCATACCCCGAAGCCCATCCTTTCCGGTCTAATCACTTCCTTAAATTTTATTCAAAAATTTCTGCAAAGGAATAAATAAGATATCTTGCCACGCAGTTCGTTTCTCTCCTTTGAGTTATGTACCTTTTTTAATTTTCCTTTCCCAGTCTTCTTTTTGGTAAAATGATGTTTCATGGAGTTTTATTTGTTTAAAGCTGAGTTTTAAGTTGTAACGATGTCATGAGAGCTACGCCCTGGATAATATTAAATAGTTGCAAACACATTTGACTTTTAAATATGTTTTTAAGACCTTCCATATAACTTTTATGCCAATTTGGAATTCATATTAGCGGTGAACTTAAAATTGTTTACTAATATATTTCCGTACTGACAAGTAATAAACTTTTCACCGATAATATTCACACGTTGTATACGTCTTTATCTTTCTTTTTCCGTGTAAATTTCATATCAACTACTTCAAACTATAATCTTCATGTTCTTAATGAACGACCTGACAAACATTTTCATATGCACCTCTATCTCATCAAGCGATGAAATTTTCATTCCTAGTACGAGAGCTAATGCGTCCAACATCCCGTCTAAAAAGCCAATGCTGGGTCACGACTCAAATTTCTGGAGGTTTTATTCTGTTTTCAAACTGGCTGACTCCTTTATTTGTATTTTACGTTCAGTATCTATTTGAAATGTAAGTTTATTAAGGAATCGTTAATAAAACAACACAATTTTTTTCTCCCGTCACTTTTTCTTCCTCAGGATTAAATATGTAAAGTTTCTTCCCTCCGAAGCGTTTTCTAAAGACTCGTTCCGCCTCCTCAAGATCCACAAAAAAAAACTTAAAGAGTCATTTCATTGAATTATAAAAAGAAGTTGAGATCCGAGATTGGGATGAGAAAGGCACAGGAAACTCTAAGAAAAAGCGTCAAAAAAACTTTCAATGTAATTAAGGACCCTGGGGTAAAATAACAAACCACTCGATCTCCACGACATGCCTTGGTTCCATTATACAGCTAACTAATTGGCGCTCCACCCCTGCTTCCATATGCGAAAGGGAGTTGAAACAGGAAAACTCAAAGACGAGCTAAATATCGTTCTAAATGTTCTAGTTGTCACTCTTTCTATTTAGTTCCTGCGTGAGGGTCACTCCTAAGAAGGATTCTCTGACCTGGTGAAGTTCTTGGTTCTAGAAGTTCTGGTGATATTCTGGCATACCAGTTGTAAATACCCGAGGAATATTTATGCAGTTTCAAAAAACCTAAGTATCATCTACCCAGATTTTTTGGTATTTAGAAACCCATTAAAACCACAGGTATTGCAATTTTCCACTAGATATTTTATTTCGACACTACCGGTTTCGATGTTTTCACATCATCATCAGGTGTTGATCACACCTGATGATGATGTGAAAACATCGAAACCGGTAGTGTCGAAATAAAATATCTAGTGGAAAATTGCAATACCTGTGGTTTTAATATGTTACGCTTCCACCACATCACGCCTGAGACCTCATCATTCGTTATTTAGAAACCCGTTTAATTGTAAAACGTGTACTTTCTACGCAAAAATGTTACATGTAATATCCCAATTCCCGAGGAGCATGCTACGTCTAAAACCAAATGGGAATGATGTATGAGACAGCTTTTGAGTATCTCAGTGTTGGAGATGATTTAACGGCCTTAACTCTAAGTCTATAATAATGTACCATCAGTTCCTTTTTCCCTCTCTTGGGCTATGTGGGATATTGAAAACAATGATAGAGGGGAAAATGTCAGACAAGTAATGAAGAGGTAGGATAGGATAGGAATGTTGGACGGAATGAAGGAAGGGAGGGAGGAAGGAAGTATACGGAGATGAAGAGGGACTTTGTTGTAGAGTAGGATGCTGGGTTGTGTTTTGTTAGGAGAGACAAGAAATGTCTTTGGTAGTTTTTTTCCATCCAAAACCTACCTTAATAGGTAGAATACCTATAATAATAATTCCTGTTGATATGCATCATCGGAATTAATTTGAGGAAGTTGACTTTATTATTGCCATGCCCATCATTTTGGCCCTAAAGAGGACAAGTTATTTTGAGAAAATTGTTGGGAAACATAATGAAAAAGGATTAAAATAATGAGCGAAGAAAGTTGCAGATTGATTACTTAGTTTTTTAGCAGTTTATAAGTTGTGTTTAAAATATTAAGCACCGCTAAACTTAAAAGAAAATGCTTGGAAATGTGACAGTAATTAAAACGCAGTCACACCCATTGAAATCGGGTTCCATATTCCGGTTTGGAAGAATATTTTTTCTCTTATGAACCTAACTGAATTATTGTTACGAATATGCTATCATATACTATGTTGTAAGTTAAAACTTCTCCTTTCATAGTCCTTTACTTGGCTCCATTCAAGCATAATAAGCTCAATGATAGGAATGTTCCAGCCCCTTTTCCCTCGCCGCCTTCAGTCATTATTTAAAGTCTTGCGATGAGTTAAAGACTCGAGGGCCAGCCACACCCGTCCCCTTTCTTAAACCTATACCGTTTCATCTCTCCCCACCTTTTTCATCACTCCGCCCGCACCCCTGCGGCCCCAGTGATTCGATTGCCTCCTCCACCGCTGTGGAGTCGCTCCACCTCCTTCGTGGTCACCCCCAAATCCCCTCGGCATCGGGCGTCGTGCGAGGGACCGCACGCGCGCGGCCCGAGGCGATCGCTCGCACACCCACTCTTCCCTCCAGACTTCCACTCACCCCTCTGCTCTTTCATTCCACCACCCCGGTTCTCCCTCGTCCGCAAATAATTCTGCTCCCCGATCGAGAGGGAGGTTTGGTGGCGGTCCAAGCCACGAATTGGGTGGGAGGGATGGATTATCGGACCTGGAGGCGAAGTTTTTTTTTCGAGGGGTACTTTGGAGTAAGTGTGTTCCGGTTGGAGGGTGGAGAGTTTTGCGGTGCGGGTCGCCTTTAGCCCTCGATCCCTCCCTTGATTCTATTTGCGGATGCGACTCCTTGGACGCCCTCCCTGGATACTAGTCAGACCCCCCCCCCGCTTCCGGCTGCACATCGCCATCCTTTCCCCCGGTGGGCAACTTTGCGATCGAGTCGCGGCAAAGATTCCCCGTTTATTTACTCCCTTCCCTGTCGAGAGGGCGCTCTGTTCGAATCGTCGTAGAAATTCGGAGGGGCTTGCGATCATCGGGAGAAGTCGAATGTCGTTGTATGCCAGGCGTATGGCTTCAATCATGTCCAGGCTCTTCTTCAGGGAGCCAATTGGATTTTTTCATCTACATATGTGCTGGGGAAGATATCAGGACAATTGAGAGTCCAAAATGAAAGACTGAAAGGGAGTAAGAAGCGGAAAAGTTTGGAAAATGAGGCATTCCGGAGGAGTGCGTTATAACATTTTTGACCTGTGCGAAGGGTTTGGTTTTTCAAAACCAGTTATAATTTATCAGTAGTAAATAATAATTAATAAATCAATAATAAATCAGTTTATAATTTATTTTTAAAAATCTTAAACGAAATATTTGAACGATTTCATTCCAAACCTCATATCCTGTGAAATTCAGATGTGTTAAGTATTGGTCATTAGCTTAAAAAATCATCTTGTTGATAGGCTTCGTCGAAACTACATGGACTGATAAATTGATATGTCACTTTGAAAAACCCACTGGTGTTCTCTGTGATCTAAATGCCGGAGACGACCACTTCGGGACCACAGGCTGTCGATGGCCCACTACGTCGCACCACTAGACCCCCCCCACGTAAGGGTTTAAGCGAGGGAATGGCAAGTCGCCAGCCGAAAACGAAGGGTATATTGAAAATGCTGCCAAGATAGCCATGTTAGTAAAGTGCCAGGCATCGTTCAAACGTCCGCAGGTTCGAAACCTGTATGGGGTGAAATGATCTGTCACAGATGGTGCTATGTAATATTCAATTTTGGTGAAATTAGCATCCAAAGCTTCAAATAATTAGCAAAACGATTCCCGTAACATGGAAACTACGTCTGTTTTCTCCTATTTATTTTGTGTACATGAATTATTAGGGGGTGAACCCCCTTGAATCTCTTCGGCAGTCGATCTCGTTTTACCACTATACCTGACCTGTTTCTCTGGTCTAGGGAATGGATTATATGTTCGATGTTATGAGTAAACTAACATATTTTTAGCCTTCATAGATATTTTCTGATATACGTCATCAGAATATTTCAAAATAATTAATTAGCTGGACTTGAATCCCGATCAATTTCTTCTCCTTTGTATGAATTTCTTTTATCACCAAATTTCCCATCCGAATTGTCATAGATTAATTTCTCTTCCAAGAGTATTCCGAAATGCTGAACTGTCCCATTGTTTCTAATGTTTGCTCTCCTTATTTAATTTTTAATCAACCCTTCATACCTTCTTGAGAATCTCTCTTTTCCTTCATTTTTATTTTGTTTGTCTACTTCCCTTACCATGTAAGTTGATCCTGCAACGCGCTCATTAATGGCGCCCCTGGTAAAGTGGCTCAACTTCCTCCCCCTCCGTATATCTCCCTCATCCTTGTCTCAGCGTATAAAAAAGAACCGGTGATATCGGATGTCTTAGTACATCACCAACATTTGCTCTTCTACGCCACCCTTGCCTATACTATAATCCGATTCATATAGTGTCCTTGAAAAAGGCTCACATGCCTCCAGTCATCCCCTATATTCAGCCCCCTCTAAAACTCAAATTAATGATACTTACTCGATTGCTTTTCCTCCAGTTTCGACTTTTAAACATGATATAATAGTTTAATTTTCTTAGCAGTTCAAATGACAAGTATTTTATCTAATTTTATGTGTTATATTTAATAAATAACATATATATATATAATTTACACTTACTGTATATAAATGAAGTATTCGGAAATCACTTAATATCTTTAGACCTTTCTTGCAACCGAAAGAATTGGGGAGTACTTTGCATAAATAAAAATTATAAGATTGAAATAATAAAAATATATTATTTCTCCCATCATAAAATAAAGAGGGGAAATAATATGTTTTCATCATTGTGAGCTGGTTTTTATTTGTGTGTGCATTGGTGTGAATTGACCTGAGCCATTTCCTTCGTTACAGCGGATAGCCGCTGGGAGCAACTCAAGCCGACCGGGGAGTGTCCGCCATGCCTGCAAGAGCACTCCGCCGTGGCGTTCCGGGACGCCATCTACGTATTCGGGGGAGAACTTGGATTTTCTGCGGGGACGGAGACGCCACTTTGGGTTTATCAGATAAAGGTAAGTTGCAATTTGGTTCCTTTCTCCCGGCAGAACCCATAATTGCGAAGCCGGGAAGCTAAATTGCGACAACCTCTCCAAGATCTCACCACATCCTGCGTTGCCTCCTTCCTTTCCCTCGACGTTGCGAGGTGTTTCCCGACATCGCCGAAAACAACTGTTGTAAAGTATTTCGAAGACTAGTATGACGGCGAACTAACGTGTGAATAATTAGATATTGAACTTGGATATTGTAGGATGGGTCGGTCATAACTGATTCAATTTCTGTTTGTTCGACAATTTGCGGAATCAAATGACGACATTATTTATCTTTGTCGAATTTCTCCCTTCCAAATTATTACCGGTGCCAGTCGACTGTCACTTCCACCATTCACGCGTCATTCTGCTGATTTTATGATAGATGTTAACCACCGTCTACTATATTAGTTTTTCAATAGGGAATAAGAATTGCAAAAAAAATAAAAACTCTGCACCACTAACAAAAATGATGCAGGGAAAAATATTACCGTTTTAAAATATTTTTCCAAATTTTTAAGTTTTTTGTCAGATTCAATCAATTTCAGCCCAAAGCTGCTGAAATACATTTACCAAAACCGTTTGTATGATTTCATGCATTGAAAAATCCATTGGTTTCAGCCAGCTTTGAAAGTCAATTGAAGTCTAGGGATACTTTTTGATTGTGAGAAGATATTTCAGTAAAGTCTGATGAATCTTTTAACTTGTGAGAGAAATTGAATTACGTGGAGCAACAGTAATTATTTAAAATGATTAATAATTCTTATATGGAAATCTGTTACTTGGCTAATGTTCATTAGTATGACACCTTCAATCAATTAATTATAGAAGATGACAAAATTAAATGTGGTAGAAATAAATTACTGAATTGTAGTCGTCGTTTGTAGTGGCACCAGCGTTAATATTTTATTTAAGGAGAATTTTTAAAAATGCATTCAAGCTGAAAATTTTAGCCATAAAAATATGATGTATTTTGGTTTTAGGTAATGTGCTGGTATCTTAATATAGCCATCGTAAACTAGTCAAATATGCATTTTAAACCTTAGTGCGTTGCACGAGCAGTTTACGAGTCTCGTATATGATTGAACTTCGCGTAAAATGAGTGAATAGCTTCCTCTAAATCACAGAATTCCAAAATCATAGACGATATGAGACATTAAGAATGGATTCTTTCATGCTGATTTCGGTTTATGTGAACGGACCATAAACTTTACGTAAAATAAAACTAGAAATCCGTAATGTGATAACTGTGCTTCCTTCTAATCATATTATGTACATAAACCCCGTGGATTTGGACGCTTCATTTCCACTAAATGATGTTTGAACACCCTAAATCTGGGAAATCATGTCATTTTAATATTGTTTGCTTTTAAGATTGTTTCACGGGGGATTTCATGTCAGCCTTAAAGAAGTTAGTTTTCATTAGATGGTTTGTAGGAAAAGGTAATGAAATGGTAAAGAGAAAGGTGTTACTCCGTTTTGGTTAGGCAACACTTGGAATACGCTGCAAATATTTGGAGAAGTGAGAGAAAGCTATGACAATACCCATTGCGGCTATTGTTATAGCTTTTGTTTTTGTTAAAACTTTCTACGAGAAGACAGAAAGCTTAAGGGATATTTGATCTATTAGGTTGAGAGACCCTTCATTTATCAAGGGGCTTTAGAGTTTCAGAAAGCTTCAAAACACCTGAGTTACCTTCAGATAACGAAGGAGTTTCAGCAAATTATATCGGTAGATTCGGCCACCGAGAAAAAATTTCGGTTACGTTTTGTGATGAATACGAAATGAGGTAAGTATCGATGATAAACATTAGAGTGATTTGGGTAATGGTCCTGTAGTTTTTCTATTGAAAACTGAGGAGAGAGTACACAGGAAACCACTCCCCAAGGTCTGAATGCCTTGGGTATTCTCCCGCTCGGCTTTCGGGATTTCCGTCCGTTTTACTCCATCCTTTCCCATTTCGTCTCGGTAGAAGGCAGCCAGAAATTTGCTTCATTGTATTTGGTTCCGACTGGGTGTATATGCATGGGGTTCGAGATTAGCACATCCAATCACCATATTAACACGGTTAGTTGGAATTCCAGCAGCACAACAAATCCACTCTTTGAAACGGGCCGGTATTTTTTTTGGCAAAGACCGCCCCTCCAAATTTTTAAATTCCTCCCGAAAGGTCTTCGAAACACCCCCACGCGTCGGGATTAACAGCATTCCGAGCGTTCTTTTTTCCCCTCGTCATGGTCCCGCTCACACCCTCCTTTTCTCCTTCCTTCCTTCCCCCAACCCTCCCTCAATACCTTCCCTTCCCCCCCCTCTCATGGTTTGTGTACCCCCCTCTACGGAAATTCTCCATCCCCCCCAGTACGCGCCAATTCGAAACTATTCCAAATGAATGTAAAAATAGTCCCCTTCCCCCGAGTTTCGTTGGTCCCTCAGACGTTATTTATCCCCACCCACCATCCCTTTTCCCCCTTCGCATTTCCAATTCCTCTCTCCCCTCCCCCCACTCTTCTTTAACTCCCCCTATCCCACTTTAAATGTGCAGACACACCACCACCATCGCCGCTGCTTCCCCCCTCCGCCGCCTCCCTGCTTCCGGACCCGCTCCGACTGGCATAAGGGAAGTGTCCTCCCCGTCATCGTCGCCCTATTTCGCCCCTCCACGTGCTCCTCATCTCCCTCTCCGGACTGCCACACCCGCCCAAGGGTCAGGGGAACGACATTGGTCAGTAGCAAGCTTAGTTACCGTCACCTCTGGCTCTCGCAATATCTTGGTACCCCTCCCCCCTGTACTAACTGTAATCCCTCCCCGCAATCCCAAGCAAAGCCTTGCTTCATTATTTAGGCCAGTTTGCATTGAATGTAAGAAATTAATAGCTGATCTTAGACTTACATAAGTTCAATATCGTCGCATCCAACCCGAGGATCTCTTTCTACCAGGTATAAAAAATAAGTAAAAGCTTCTCTGCTTTTATGTTGACCAAGAAATACGCTCCTGTCATTGTTTGATGATTTTACTTTTGGACTTTGATTATTCATCAGCCTAGACTTACTTTGACTTAAATTCTCATGAAGCTGTCCAATAATCTAAATTCTCCTCGTGTTCATACCTTGTCGCGCCCGTTCCGTACAGACCTCTTTGTGCAATAGTCTCCGTAACGTAACTCTTAAATATGTCTAATTAGTCCATCCCTTCGCTAAATTATTATTTACTTATTTATTTTTAGATAAACTTTATTCGCAAATGGATTCATTTTCCAAATTTTTCAAAGTTGATTAATTATTAATTTCGTATTTTTTTAAATTCCTATTTTTATCATCGCAGCAGTATGTTGACTTAATTAGAGGTGCGTTGGAATAAAACTCATCCATTTACCGGGATAGTAGATAGTCACTCTTCAGCGCCCGCTGTCCAGATTCGATCCAACATTATGACCCGAAGTGATCTAGTTTTTATCATAAAATTCCCTTCGTGTTATTGCGTAGTATTTTTATTTACTGTTACATAGAGAAATCCTAGAAGAAGACTGAGATACTAAGTATAATATTTACCCGGGTAAATATAATGCGAACCTCAAGTCAAATAGACGCAATATTTAAATAATAGGTGTTTCCTAATGGCCTATATTTACTTTGATTTATTCTGTGGATGTCTACCGATGTTGGTGATGCCTAGGTAGATGACATTAATGTCATGGTAATTTTCATTATATTACTTTCTAGATAAATTTTCATTTTTGAGTCACGTTCACATTTTTTCCGCGAAGTTCTTCAAGACTTGTTTTTCCTGCAGTAACAATGGCAGCCTGGAATGTAGAGGTCGTTATTTGTACGATCCAGAAATATATCCTCGGGAGCATCGAAATGTCCTCTCAACAAAATAAATATATACGTCGTTTTCCTTGAAAGATACGAGCCCCTTATTGGTTCCTCAATCTTTCGACCCCTTCGTTTTTCGGCCCAATTACCGGTGCTTTTCCTCCCTCTCCACTCAAACGTTTTCCCTCCAATTGGAACCCTCAACATTCCATTACCTCTAGTTATATCCTCCCTTCACTTTTACTGCCTTCAAAACTTCCCCTCATTTACCAGGGGATGTTTTCATTTGCCTCTTCGCCTCTCCATTCGCTGTATTTTTTACAATCATCTCCGCTCCTATATCTCAAATTCATCTAAACCCTCACCCTCTATCTTCAAAGACCAGGTTTTGGGATCACGCAGCGCTCTGCCTCTTAGTTAGTTCTTCCTTAATGGTGTTCACCTTATCCGTACTTTTCAAATTTCACATATTTTTAGGAGGGTCGTAAGTTCAATATCCTCCACCAATTTTAATTTGTGTTCCAGTTCACTGGTACATAACACGGTTTTCTTCCTCTCTGAATGCTTCGTTACTTTTGGTCTTTTAGATTTTATCTTTCTACTGTGCTACTCATATCAATTCTATGACGCTGAATAACAACCAAAGTTCTCAGCCTAACTGGTTGATTAATGCTTTAAAATCTATAACTCTGATCTAATCTGCTCTCACTTGCGGTCATTCCTATCTCCTCTCCTTTCCATCTACCTTTGACTCTTTTCAAAACGGTTAAATATTCTTATTAATCGACGTTTAAATTATATCGTGGTCCAAAAGACTCCACCACATCACAAAAGCTTAATACATTTTTGCTAAAAATTCCAAAGTCCAAAACGCCACAAGCCTTCCCGTCCAACCAAGGAGAGTGACGGCAAAACACTTTTTTAATGACCTGACATGTACTTTTCGCTGATGCAATTTAGATTCGACACTTGGCTTCGTCCCGATCCGTGAGAGGGATTTCGCAGAATTCATCACTTTGACAGATGAGCCACCTGTGATCAGCGCTCCCTCCCCCCGATCACCCTCCGCTCTTCACGCTCGTACTGTACTTGACCTAATCACTTGGACCGGCACTTGATCACCGAACTGGTGGATGTGGTGGCGTATCAACCCCTCAATGACCCCCACTCCCAACCAACACCCGCACTCCTCACCCCTGAACCACTCGTCTTCCCATCCCCGCACTCCACTGAACCCCAGTGACGGACGCCAGCGAGTTCGCCCTTCACCCGTCACCCGCCGTGGCCGAACCGTGACCGCCGCGTGGACGTCTCGAGTCCCGCCGTCCTCGATGCCTTTGCCGTGCCGGTGCATTTTTCTCCCGACGTGAACTGTGGAGTATCGCTGCAAATCCCGATGTCCCATTGCCACGGGTGAGGGCGAATTCGCAAGGCGGGCCATTATCCTCGACGTGGTCCGCAATCATGTCCCACGTCAAGTCCGGCGTATCGCACGAAAACAGTCTCTCTATCTCTCTCTGGCGTCCGTGCGGGAGGCGTCATTACATTCGGCTCGGAAAGTCAGAGTGGGCGCGCGTGTGGAGCCCCGCGATTCCATCCCTCCCCCCTTACCCTGCGGACATGAATCAAAGAGAGAGTCTCGCGCGTGTCAGCGGAATTTCACTCGGGTGGATATAATCGAAGCGAGGTGTGAAGGGAACTCAGCTTATCGCTTTGAATTTGTCGCACGTCCGTATGAGCTCAATTCTCTCTCAGACTGGGAATGTGATCACGGATATGTTTTCCCTCCGGGATGAAGTCAAAATAGCTACACACGCTCTCTTTAATTCCTCTTGTTTTGCTTGCAGTTGTGTAGTGGCCGTAATGGGCTTCAACTGCTGCCGATAGTGTCTCATTATTTAATCGTTTTTATCTTCCGGCTCGTGAAGAAATTAATAGAAAAAAATTTCATATTGACTCAAGTTTATTGTCAATCAGTTTCAGAAAGCTACTGTAACCACTTTGAGATTCTTATCGGGACTCAAGTTATTCGGTGAAAATTACTAAATTGTTTTTCGTTATCAGTTTTCACCAAGCTATGTTTAAAACTAAAATTTAATTAGTGATACGAGTACATATTTGTTTGAAAATAAGAATAATTAACATTCTAAGGTTAGTTGACATGCATACTATCACCTGCTTAACCACGCCCTTACATCCATAGGCACGATACACGATGCGAAATGAAATTGTAAATCTTATTTTGCGTCTGCCATCCGACTGGGCTTCTAATTTTTTGCAATTCTTGAGATCCTAATGGCCCTTCAATTTTAGACTATAAAAATGATTGAACCATCATGACATTCAATTTTGATGTTCTCTTTAAAGGTGATTTTCGTGTTAAAATCCGGTTTCCCTGCTTCAGTGGTTCTTCTTGTTGCCTCCACTATTGTCGTCGCCGTCTCTTTTCTGTGCTACTGAGATGTGTTATATTCGTTTCGGCAATTGTAAGAGACATGTATATTTTAGGATATGGTTTCACAAATTTTATTCAATCAGTTAAAATGTTGTAAGCTTTATTTTGGTAACTAGTATTATCCGTTTCAGGTCTATGGTCCTTCAAACTCCAAAATAATGCATGCAAGTTTAACGCTTCTGATGCATTTCTAGTTCCAAATGAGAAACTTCTATATCTTTAATTATCACAGTAATGTTTTAAAAGAAAGATGATATTAGCCAAGTTCATGTAGGGTTTTAGGTCCGTGGTGACATATAGTTCCTCAAACTTCTTCAGGTTATTTTTTGTAATAATTTTATAACAGCGTTGTAAAAACTTTGAAAAAAGATAAAAAATGTAAAAAAATTAGAACTGGATTGTAATTTGTCTTGTACATATATTTGTTATAATTCCATCGCGGTATTTGTTATGTTCCTAGTATTCATTCGAGGATTTTATGTTTTATCAGTGTTCAACACGTGATTGGTAGATTTATTTGAAAAAATCTATGGAAAAAACTTAAAAGATTTGGTTGGTTCGGTGATTTTTTTAAATTAATTGTAATGATTTTCCTCACTTTATTTGTATCTTACTATGTATTTTTTCGGGTTTTCTATTTTTATTCGCAGCCCTCAGATCGTAGATGGTAATGTCGTATGATCCCAATTGGTGCTTAAGGCAAGCGAGGTCTCCCAAATATCCCCGGGGAGTCACCCATTCGGTCCTGAAACTACCGCCGGTAACTCACAAGGAGAGCCACACAATGCAGTACTCTGAGACAAATCATTGGATAGGGTAAGAAGTGCATGGTGCTTCTCTTCCACCTGATTTACATGGCGTGTGTAAAATCCATCCGTGTGATAGGGATTCAGTTAAGAAAACCTCTTCGGAAAAAAAATTCAAAAGGGGCCAGTCATCTTCACCCAAACCGCAATTTCAATCTACAATTATTCCATTACCTCTAGAATATATCTTTGATTCAGGCAGAGCTTCGTTCAAAAAGGTCATCGGTATATGATATCTGGATGCCAATTCTTTTTCGCCGGCAGTCACGTTAACGCGGAGCTGATAACGCTCCAAAGGAGGTCCCCGACCTTTGCACCCTTTATCAGCCAGGAAACCCTACACATATACACCTACACGCAAATATATTTGCGAGTTATATTCATAAATTAAAAGCCGTTTACTTTTTTTTTTAATTTGGCTCCTTCATAACACAGTTTTACTCCTGCAGCGCCATCTACCGATTCATTGGATAGCTATAGCATCATATTTTTTGTTTCAGAAGTCGTTTGCTTGGCCGTGCATGCAAACAACAATGTCCGCGACAATCTTTGATCCCGCCAGCTGTAAAGTGCGTTCTGTCATACGATTCATGAATGCAAAAGGATTGTCGGCTGCTGAAATTCACCGGGAATTACGCCTAGTTTATGAACCTACAGTTATGCGTGAAGAAAAGGTTAGACAATGGTGCCGTGATTTTAAAAATGGACGAACAAATTTCCATGACGAAGAGCAAAGTGGCAGGCCCAGTATTCTGACCGGTGAAATTGTTTCGCAAGTGGAACAAAAACTGCGATTTGATCGTCGATTGACGATTAAAGGCCTGGCTGAACAATTTCCTCAACTTGGACGCACTATGTCTACAATACTATATTGTTACGGAAAACCTCGGATACCACAGTTTGTGTGCTAGGTGGGTACCGAAAATGCTCACTGACCACCACAAAGAGCAAATAATGTCCAGTGGACGAGAGTTTTTGGGCTGTTACCAACAAGATAGAGATGATGAGACCTTGCACCTAGTGACAACTTCCTCTTCTTGCACTTGAAACAGTGCCTCTGTGAATGTTTCGAAACCGAAGAGGAACTCAAGAACGGCTTTGTCAATTGGTTCAACTCTCTGGCGGCGAGCTTCTATTCAGAGAAATTACAGAAGCTGGTACAGCGGTACGAAAAATGCTTAGAAGTATACATCTACATAAATACCCTGCGAGCCACCAAAAAAGGTGTGTGGCAAGGGGTGTAGCACCATGAGGGATAAGGGATGAGGGGGTTGGGGTAATCAAATAGGTGAGGAAAGATGGGGGGAACCTGTAAGAAAAAAAATATATTTTCATACATAAAAATACACATATAAACATTTATACATTTTTATACATATATATATACATACATATACACACACATACACACACATATATATATATAATATATATATATGTATTCAGCAGTCTGACCTGAAGAAGGCCTCGGAGTAGGCCGAAAGTTTAATCATCTACAGTGTGAGTGTCCTTTTACGTGTTATCTGTTTTATTCTGTGTTCTATTGTGCCGTCCAAAAGTTATATTGCTCTCGTGAGTACTTCCGCATCATCTATATATATATATATATATATATATATATATATATATATATATATATATATATATATTTTTTAGGTAATCTACCGGTTAAGGTAGGTTTTTGGATGGACACAACTATCAAATAAACATTTTGTGACTCCCCACCTAGCAAACTAATCTATATCAGGTCCCTCTTCATCTCGGTGTACTTCTTTCCTCCCTTCATCCCGTCCAACAACCCTATCCTGTTCCTACCCTTACCTCGCTTGCCCAACATTCTCCCCTCTATTACCCTCTTCAACATTCCACTACCGCTCAATACGCCTTTCATCCATTTTCCTGCCTCCATAGGATTTCTCTCAACAAACCCCTCTCCTCCCCCACCATTTCTAGTACTTCCTCATTTGTTTTCCTTTCGGTCCATTTCACCTTCTCCATTCTCCTCCACACCCACATTTCAAAAGCCTCCAATCTACGTCTATCCTCCTGCTTCAGCGACCACGTTTCCGCGCCGTACATAGCTACGCTCCATATCAGAGTTTTTACGAGTCTTTTCTTAACATCCCTACTCAACGTCCCCGTCATCAACTCCCTCCTCCTTGAGAAAGCCTCCTTGCCTAGCGCAATTCTTCTCCTTACGTCCCTACCACTTTGACCGTATTGGTCCAAAACACTTCCGAGATATGTAAACTGTTCTACCTGCTCTATTTTTTCCCCGTCTATTTTAATATTTAGCTTAGCCTTTTTTTTCTGGAAAATCGCATAACCTTTGTTTTATTAATATTGATTCTCATCCCATATTTATCGCACTGAACCTCCAATTCACTCAACAATGCTTGCAATCCCTTGGCTGACTGAGCAACTAATGCTTGGTCATCAGCAAACCTAACCGATTTTACGAATTCCCCTCCGACTTTCATTCCTACTTCCAGTTCTTCCCATGCCTCTTTAATCATTTCCTCTACATATACGTTGAACAGTACCGGTGACAATGGGCAAACCTGCCTTACACCTCTTCCTAACACTGCCCATCCGGACTCTCCGTTCCCCACTCGCACCTGAGCAGTCTGAGACATGTACAGGTTGCGGATCAGTCTCCTGTCCCTCCAATCCATTCCTATTTTCTGCAATACACGCATTAATTTTTCCCAATTCACTCTATCAAACGCTTTTTCGAAATCTACAAAACAGGCAAAAACGTCCTGATTGTATTCTATATTCCTCTCGACTAGTGATCTCATTACTGCAATGGCATCACGCGTACCTCTTCCTTTCCTGAACCCAAACTGATCATCCCCTAAGTAATCATTTGCCTTACTCTCTATTCTTTTGTTGATGATCCTGAGAATAACTTTAGCTGCGTGGGATATTAAACTTATTGTTCTGTAATCCTCACATGACGAAGCCTTTGCCTTTTTTGGAATATGAACTAACACCGATCTCACAAAATCTTCCGGCCAGATTCCTTCCTCATAGATACTACGAATCAGTCCATATATGGCCTCCTTCCCACCTTTCCCTAACCATTTCAACATTTCTACAGGAATATTGTCCACCCCCACGGCCTTATTTGCTTTCATCTCCTTTAATGCCCTTTCTATTTCATCGTCGAGTATGCCTGGGCCTAAGCTATCTTCTTCTACGTCATGTTCCTTTTCTATATTTAACCTTGTCGGCCTAAGTTCTTTACCATACAGTGTTTCTATATATTCCTTCCATCTCTCTTGGATTTTTCCTGGTTCAACTATTATCTTACCCCATTTATCTTTAACTGTTAGCACAGATCTTGCCTTCTTACTTCCCGATAATAACTTAACTTTGCTGTATAGAGCACCAATTTCACCCTTCTTCTGTAAACTTTCCATATCCTCGCATTGCGTTTTCCACCATTCTTCTTTTGCTTTATTTGTGGCCCTTCTCAATTTATTGTTTAACTCTTTGTACTTCATTTTGCCTGACTCTGTGTTTACATTTTTCCATCTTCTTCTCTCATCCATCTTTGCAATCATCTCATCCGTTACCCATGGTTTCCTTATCCTTTTCCCGTTAATGGTTCCTATAGTGTCTTTAGCGGCTTCCAATATCCCTTTCTTGATACATTCCCATTTTTCCTCGATAGTACTCAGTCCTTTACCGTCATCCATCATTTTCTCTACAGCCTGCTGATACTCCTTCCTCGGTAATCCATTTACTGCTTCTAAATTCCATTTCCTAACCCGCCGCCCTTGCCTTATCTTCTTGAAACGAACATTACATTTCATAACAACTAAATTGTGGTCAGAGTCCGCATCCGCTCCTGGGAAACTGTGCGAATTTATCACACTGTTCCTAAACCTGTGCCTAACCATAATATAATCTAACTGATACCTTTCTGAGTCACCTGGCATTTTCCATGTATACCTACGCCTTTTGTGGTGTCTAAACCATGTGTTAGTGATGACTAACCCCTGTCTCCTGCAGAATTCAATTGCTTTCTCCCCGCGTTCATTCCTCGTGCCTAACCCATAGTCCCCCACCTCACCACCATCTCTTCCTTCGCCTACCGTCGCATTCCAATCCCCCATCACTATCAAATGTTTCCCTGCAGCAACACTCTCGATGATGTCCTCTAGCTCATCATACATCCTATCGACTTCTTCCTCCTTGTGGTTGCTCGGTGGCATGTATACCTGAACAATGACCAAGTTCGTCGGCTCTGCTTTAATCTCTACGAGTAAAATTCTATCTGTCGCTTGCTCTATGTTGACTACGCTTCTTCCTACCCCTTTATTTAAAATTACGGCAACCCCTCGTAAACCCAACCTATATATATATATATATATATATATATATATATATATATATATATATATCCTTGCGCAGTCCCTAACCTGTACGTTAATACTTATTGTAATGAACTAACTCCTGGGGAATATCGACTACAAGCATTCTGGTCTCTTATCTTTCTAGGAAAAAATGACATTCTAAACCTGTCAGTCTTGCAGTCTATCTCTCCAATCTTATATTCGTGATCCTTTCGACCGTAATACGTTGGGGTTCGTATGATATCCTTGTTGATTTCGGAAAAGGGCCCATTTAAAAATATTTTTAATAAGTGTAATCTATATTGTAAACGCCGCCGTGTGAAGTGAAGTAGGTTTGTAGCTAACTAAAAGTTCCAATAAAATGTGTTTCATAGGTGTACATTATTTCCTGTGACCAAACGGCCTTTACTTTATGAGTATGCCTCGTATATATGTATATATATATATATATATATATATATATATATATATATATATATACATGCTCAAAGTTAGTATTAGTGTACAAAGACAAAAACACACAAAATTTTGGAAAGAAACTCACTAGGTTTCGAATTCTCGATGGTCCACGTCTTTCTCAAGGAAAAGAAGGACAGAACTGAGAAAAAACGGGGCTAGAAACGCTGGATGGAAGGGGGAAAGGTTTGTGAGGGGAAGAGTTGGGAAAGGAAGAGTTAGGAGGAGGATTTTTAGAAGGGTGGGGATAATATGGAACACCTCCCCCAACACCTTCCAAAGTATATATATACGTTTCTACTCGTACATATGTAAAACATATACACACACACTTAACTTATTCCCCCCATCTCTTTTCACCGAGGACACCCCGTAGTTCCCCACCCGTCGACGTCGCAGGTCGTTTTCCGCACCTCCCGTAATAATAATTTCTCGAATGAAGGGCGGCAGGAGGAGGGCGAGGTAATCTCACCGCCGCATCTCCTCCCATAAGGAGCACGTGGTTTGAATTTTTTAAAATATAAATAATGAGCCAGAACTACAGACCGTTGAAAATGGTTTAATATTTTCAGGGGCGAGTCTCCGCATGATATTAAATGAAACCCTAAGAGTTGTCTTATACACGTAGTCTTTTCCAGGGTAATCACCACGTCCGCTTGCGCACGCCTTTCCCCATTTCACTCCAGCCAAGCTTGTATTTCCCGCTCGGAAATGAAAATCGCCGCTTGGGCTAAATGTAGCAAACTAAGCACCCTTGCTTACACGATTATGGCCGCGTTGCCTTTATTCTTTAGTAATTTTCCGTTGTACTCATTTTTTTATACCGTATTCATAATTATAATGCTGTTAAACGAATCAGTAAGTGGTAATCTATACGTTATATTAACAGATACTCTCATAATCTTTAAATCTAAATATTGTTTAGAATTAGCCTGGTATGCCTGATTATTTTCATTTTTTATATTTTTTTAACGTTGAGTCAAGAGAAATAAAATAATTTAAGGCAGTACAGATGCCAGAATAGAAACATGCTGCGGTAAACGTATACCATTCGGCATTAAGTAATATTTAATTCAACTCTATGGTCATCGCTGAAGTATTAATGAAAATCTTATTGTAATATCTTATAATTTTATGCATATCGTATCAATTGGTGACTCGACATACTAGTATCATGCTGACATAACGTAGGCTTAGAGGTAACTGTTTAATATTGAGACAACAAATTGGCAGTGAACAGTTTGAGTCCTACCATTTTGGAAATGTTCTAATCCGTACCATCTGCCCCAATAAACGCTTTTTAAGCTGAGTAAAATAATAAATACCTGTTAAGAAACCTGTGTTAAATCTAAGAGAGCATGGAAATTACTTCGATTCCCACTATTATTATGCTCGAAATTATGTCCTGCTCCAATGTAGTAGTCTTGGTCTCATTTCTTGATACTAATATATGAACTACTCAATTTTTTCACGGATTTTTTCTAATGCGTCTGCCAAATTCAGTTGCAGTAGGTAGCTATTCGCTGGCTCTCGGCGATGGAGTTCCTACTTCAATTGCCATTTTGTCCACTTGGACGGTTTGGTATGCTGACTCAAAGCTATTGAGAAAATAAAACGGAATAAAGACTGCTAAGCGAATTCACTTTGCTCAATATTTGATTGGTGATATGTTAGGGTGGGTACACGTCATTCCCAAGCCGAGCGAGCTGGATCGATTTGAGGGGGTTGAGGAACATCATAGTCGTCCGCCTGTTCCCAATAATTTGAAATATCCTTCTGGTGAGGTAAGTGTAATCAGATGGTATTCTTCTACTCAGTGCTTTCTTCAGTAGCGTAATTAGGCAATTGAAAAAGTTTATGTACTCTGTCCTCTTATATCCTTTCGCAACACTCATGGTCCCAGCAGAAATACTTTTACCTTTCTTCATACCCTTAGTCCTTGTTGCAATACGTTTTCGTTTTTTATTCACATTAATAAAATGGCCAAGTATCCAGACGCCTTTTCTTTGTGTTTTTCTTTCTCTATGAACGCATTGAATAATTTCACTGCATGCATGAGTTCGTGAATCATAATGACGACAAGAAGATTGACGCGGATACTGATTCCAGTGAAAAGTAGTTCGTTTTGTTAATTAAGAAATAACTGCACTCTTAAAAGTGCTCGAGATTATTATACTCATCAAGTAAAATTATTAAGTTCTCATTTCCTCTGTGTAATCATGTACCAAGTATACAATTCAACGATAGGCCATCAACGGTCCCTAATACTCCTTTAAAATATATTCAAAGTATAAATGCCTTTTCCCTTGCCCAATATCATGACGTAATCTTCCATTATCTTCTGCGTCTTTGTTTGCTCTCCAAAAATCCCTCATTCACTTCTTTCATCACATTCTTCTATATCTTCGCTTCCCTACAATATATCATGCACCTTTTTATCCTATCTCATTCAATATCCGCTAAATTCCTCTATTCTACAAACGACACTAGCTTTTTGCTGTTTCTTGAAAGACATTCTAGCCTAATTGATTCTTCCTTCTTAATGCCCATATCGAAATGCGCTCGTTCTCTTTCCACAGAGATGGACTATTTTCGAAGAATCAGGCGTGATATTTCTG
Source organism: Hetaerina titia (assembly GCA_037158775.1). Lineage (NCBI taxonomy): Eukaryota > Metazoa > Arthropoda > Insecta > Odonata > Calopterygidae > Hetaerina > Hetaerina titia. The sequence continues at coordinate 27,815,799 of CM073771.1, read as the reverse complement.
TTACGGATACGGAGTTGCTGAACTAGTCCACATGCTGTGTCAAGCTCCCGACGATGTTTTTTTTATTTAAGTCCGTACTCAAAGATTCCTGTTCTCCGTTTTCTCCCGTTTACGATGAGGGTTTGTATACGAGCGTCGCGTGGATTGCTGCATGCGAGTGCACGTACATCGTATTCCTCGTGGCTCAAACCCCATGTTTCCAAATGTCCACCCTTCCGCTCACTTCACGGCACTCCACGCAGAATTCCTCCGAACCCTACCCCAGAGAGCGTATACATGTTATTCCACGCCATCCCCCCACCCGCTCATTTTCCACCACACAACGCCATCACCAAAGCCATACGCCGGCACTCTAGGCAACCCTTCCCCGTCTATTCCAACGACTCCCGTACGGCTCTCCCTGCCTCGCGGTGTCCCAGCTGCACTCCCACGCCCCCACCTCTCTTCCAGTACTCACCCCATGAATTGGAACCCCCTCGACCACACGCAACCCCCTACCGCCTCTCGCACACCACCCCCGACCAACCAGCCCCTTCTCCCTATCGGCCTTCCCACCCGCCCCGAAATTTCCGATAACCCTTTCCCACCCACCCCTTCACGTAACCCTGCCCCTGCCGCAACCCTCTTTATCCTCCATCCCTCCCCCCTTCCTCTCTTCCTCACTGAGCGCTCCACGGTATCCCGACAGCCCCCAACCCGCTCTCCATGCCCCGCACTCCTATTCCAGCAGCGACCACCTCATACTATCTCTCCGGGACCTTCCCGCACCGTCCGCACTCCACTTCACCCTCTCCCTACCCCCTCCCCGCACCAACGCACCCCCGGATATCCCATCCCATATCCCATCCATTGAAATGGGATTGGCCGTAAATAATTCCGACTCTCATTAGAACGGACGTCGCTCGGCATTTGTTTTTTCGGCCGACGTCCCCGTGTTTTGTGTGCGTGTAGGGTGGTGAGTCGAGGGGTGGGGGATGTTTTCGGGCGGGGGATGCCGTCGAGTGTGGAGGGGGTGCGATTTGAGGGGTGCAGGGGGGGAGTGAATTAAGTAGAGAGATGGGGATGGGGGATGCAATGGGGTGCGCAGGAGGAGAAGCAGTTAGGATTTGCACACGGGGGAGTTGGGGAAGTCAGGGGTAGGGGGTTTGGATGGCGTGTGGCATCTAGCTTTGCGTTTCGGTAGGCATTCGATGGCTCGTGCGAGCAAAGAGGCTACCGGTGGGATGGATTACGTTAGGATCCCGAGCACATAACTTCCGGTCAGAAGTAGCCGACGTGGCCACCATCCCGTCATGTCTTATCAACATCGACCGCCATTTACTCAATACTCATTGTTCTAAAATAACGACAAGATTAATTAAGGTTTACGGTATATCTAACCTTATCCTATGTACTTATATTTAAGTATGGTCAAGGAAATATTTTTACACTCGTGGTCTGCTTGAATCCACCTCTCCTGTGTTCGTCCTTTATGTGTGTTCCTATCCCCTTTCTTTATATCTATTTCTATGTGAATGAATATTTGTTCACCGTATGGTGGGATTTCGTGTTTCAATGTGTACATATTTATATATGCATATATATATATATATATATATATACATTGAATATATATATAGATATTAATTGTTACATGACTAAAATAATACATAATGCATCATTCAATAATACAAAGCTACACATTAAAGTCATGTCCTGAGAATTCCCGACACGCCTTTCAACTACCTGCTGGCTATTACAAGTAATGCATCTAAAAGTGTGAATGTTGATCACGGTTGTGACATTTGTTTCTCTTTAGGTAGCCTTCTGGTAAGTTTCTCTTATCCGTCGCCTGTTATGTTTTCTCCCTTCAAGTATTCCTCTTTTCCTTCTTTCGGCTCCTGTTCAGTCATATATTTTTGACGCAGTATTTGCCGTACTTAGGCGTCTCTCCGTCCATCTCGGTAATTTTATCTTCCAGATTGTCTGTTAAGGATTACTTGACGTCCATCATTTATATAATATTACTATTTTTAAGGCGATCATTCATTGTTAGTTCACGACACCTTATCCAATAGCCCATTTTAACTGAATTAATTTTCAAAGCAACAATTTCAGAGTGTAAAAATTACCTCGTTAAAAGTTACTGTCACGGCACATCCCGCTTTTTCTTGGAATTGGTATTTACTTCCTTGAATAATTTTCTATTAGTGCCTTAAAATTCAGTTCCATGTGGTAATACATGCTTGATTTTGATTTAAATATTCTTTTCTGATTTGCTTGTATCAAATTGCGAGTATCGGTAAGAGAAAACATTAGGCAGGCATGGTAAGGGGAGGAAAATTATACGAATATTGGAAGGTATGATTAGAGACAAAAAGTAAGCGAGATTGAAGAAAGGTTAACCGTGATGTGGGATGTCATAATTTATGCTGTTAGGTGAATTCTGTTAGTTATAAATGTTGTTGGGTCAATTGCTCCTTTCCGTTGTTAGGTGAGGTTATGAAATATGGTGGTATTAAATATGTGTACAACCAAAATCTACCTTAGAGGTTCGATGACCAAATAATAATAGAGACAAGCTTTTTGAAGTTTTATCGTCTCATATAGTGAGCGAAATTGCTTAATTATGTAAATAGTATCCTTAAAACCACTACTAGTGTGTGTGGCAGGGGGATCTCACACCAAACTACTTTTAGTTCAAAATACTTTTCTTTCCTAGCACGATTTGTCAACGTTATTCCGATCCCTTATCGTTTATAGAAAAAAGACATCTTAAATCTATTTGTTCTACTCTTACTCTATCTAATTTTATCAGCATAATGTCTCCTACCATAGTACGATTGGGTTAATAATACATTTTCAATACCATTGCTAAAGAGATGTCCTCCCAAAACAGAGATTTTATCTGTAATTCAATCTTTGTACCGTAGGTTATTCTCAACATAGTTCTTTTAATAATTTTGAGACGCTACTCAGTTTGTCGTAATAACGTCCCTCACGCTGCACGCGATCCAATTCCGCAATCAATTCAACTTCATGAGTAACCCTTATACAGTATTAGTAGAAAATTCTAAATGAGGTCTAACGAGCAAAAGATAGCATTTCATTTTTTCATCATCTTTCCTCGAAATTATATCTTCTTCGTCGCACATTATTAGTTATCATTTATACATTAGATATCTTTTAATGGAATTTAACTCTGACGCCTAAGTGTTTGCAATAATTCGTTTTATAATTTTTTTCTTCAAAAGAGGACACTATTATTCCTAGTCCTTAATTTTCATTGTTGCAGTACAGATAAATGTAACATCATTTAAAAAAACATGTTTTCAAATTAAGGCATTTTATATCTTTTGAAATACGCCATGAATTTAAGTTAAATAAGGTTGATAGGGATCCGTAGATTGTTGGAAATATAAACCTGATTAGCAAAATAAAAATCGAAATCGATTTCATTTGCATTCTAGAAGGTTAACGTACCAGTATTAAAATGTTGATTTATCACTGAGTGTACGTGAAAATAGAGTTAATTGTGCAATAAGATAAAGAAATATGACCCGACTGGTATTAATTTCAAATTAAGTAGCTTTTACGCAGTTTCTGAGATGAATGCCTCGGAAACAGTAACGTAGTTCGAAAATTTTCCGAATTTGAGGAACGATTAACCGGAAATATGTCACACTCGTTCCAGGAATATAAATGGAAATCGGCAAAATGCAGGGGGCTATTTAATCTTCCCTTTAATTGCCTCAAAATCTAAATTAATCTGGTTAATTATCTCAAAAGAATGGGTTTTCAAATTGAATCCGCGAATTTACCGACCGAATACCTTGTCTCCATTGTTTTATTAGCCTGCGACTAGAAAATTCTGTAGTATATTTACTTTAGGCTTCCAGCTTTAAATATCTTCCTTCATCATTGAAGGTGGAAAAAATACATTCCTATCGGATGCCATTTCACTTGATACGGATGATGTAGTGTTCACTAGAATACAGATATATGTAGAGAGGCTTAAATTTCGCTTCTACAGCTAGAAAACTACCGTATCTCTCTCGTTTCGAGTTAAATGTATTTTTACTTCTTCATTCTGGGCTAACCGTAAGTTTACTTTCACTGAAAGGAAGTGCTATAAGCCAGTCTTTCAGACTTAAATGTTTTTTGTTTGATTTTTACGACCGGAGCGGCGAAATCTCTCCAATTTTCAAGAATGCTGAGGGAATATACGAAGACTGCCCGAAGATCAATATAACAATAATTCGTCATTTCATAGGCCATTATTATTAAAAAATGTCTTCATTTTGTGATGAAAAAACCTTAATCATTACATTTTTGCTCAATAATTAGCACAATTAAAACCATTAAGACGGAGAACAATAGCGTAAATATCACAATCTTTTCGCATCTTTTAGTTCAAGATACTCGAATATTCTAATGTTACTGAAGTGCATAAAATGATTTCATTAAGATAGACCAATAAAAAACTCGTAGAAACTTTCTCATATTTTTTTACGTTTGACTCCATGTTACAAGAATATACCTCTACTGATTGTTTTAGGCTCTACTGTCTGCCGTGTCTCCACGTATCATGACCGAAGTCCAATATGGTTACGATGCAGGGCATCCTAAGTGAAGCAATATCGAAAGCAATTTTTCCGATGGAATATTGTACTGAAAAAGTACATCGAACGTTTTCGAATGATAATGACCAAATAATATCTTAAGTGAAGATTTTGCGCAGTATTTATCTCGTATAGAAGCCTTTTTGGGAGGCGGAATTCTGCATCTTACTCACTCACGCTCAAATGTACAATCAACTACGCCGAGGTCTAGGAAACATCGAAAAAAGTCAACTTTTTTATAATTTGCTTCGAATGTTATATTAACTATTAAATCTTATGTTTTATTTTATTTAAATGCAATATATTCAATGCTCAATTATCGAGTTAAATTTCAGTTTTGTTAGAGATTCTACTTTGTTCAGAGTTAATTTTACGCTTTGCTACCAATACAACAATGTTGGCAATAGATTTAGGCATATATATATATATATATATATATATGTATATTTATATATATATATATATATATATATATAGAGGGAGAGATATTTGCTGATCTTATACGTGTGTAACCAAGTGTCCCGATTCTTTGGACAAGAGATGGCGTCAGGGAGCTGTTTCATCCACCAAAGGAGAAATTGACAACACATTAGAGGAAAGTACAGTAGGTTAGCAATCATATAACATCATAAAGGATAGGAACAGTGCATTTCGTGGCACGCATAGCCAGAAGAAGAGATGAGCCACAATGGCCAAAGAATCGGGGCATTTGGTGGCTTATAATGATCGCAGATCTCAGGATAAATTTCATTTCCTCCGTAGCCCAAGTGGTTAGAGCAACAGCCCGGCAAGTTAAAAGACGCGGTTTTCAAGTCCTGGTCAAGAAAATATTTTTGTGCTAATTATCTGCTCAATTCTGCCTTCCCCACCTCTACTGTGTGCGTCATTTATGTGTTCCAATCCCTTTTCCTTATACCTATGTCCATGAGAGTATTTGTTCGCGCTATGGCGGGATTTAGCTGGCTCTTTTGGGAAACTGTAGTCCATTCGATCGAGATATTCGTCATTCGAGGATATTTTGAGGAGGTGGCTGGATGAAATAAAATTAATGGTTGGGAGATTTTGGTGAAACGATTCGATAGAAGTGCAGGATCCAGATAACAGAAGGATCACGCAGAGGGCCAAGTTCCTTCTCCATATATAAACACTGCGTTGGTTTTTTATTCAGCGGACTTCTCCAATACGCTACGATATATCGGACCGAATTGGATTGGAAAACTATCAACCGCTTAGAATCTCACACTCTCCCGTATATGTCTTCGTCGGGTCGATCGAAATTCTTCCCACGCCGGTGAGTGTCAATCAATGAATTCCCCAGAAAAACGTTACCCGAGTTTTACGATTGTCACGCTACGGATTTCCACAGTTTCTAATATTTTTCTTATAATTGGCAATAAATCCATACAAAGGGTGTTCATATGATTTGGAATTCCTTTCCGTAAAATTTTGAAAAGATTAGGTGGGGTGAGAAAGGACGTCAGAACGTAATTTTTTAGGAAATCCCCAAAGGGAAATAAAGCAGTCGATGAAAGAACCTCATGGTTTCCCCAAGGAAAAATACGAATACAGGAGCTCGATCAATCATATTTATCTTTCGAATATTGTATAGCACAAATATATCCATAAGTAAGTTATTAAAATGTGTTACATATCAACATGGAGATTTAAATGATAATAGATGAAATCATATAATACCGTTTTTGAGTTTGAAAAATATTATCTTTTATTTCGATAGAAATGTTAAAGTTACAAATTGTCTAGGAAAATATCAAACTCTCTAAAAGAGGAGCAAATAACAACAATATTGAACTATTTAATTTGTATAAGTGAGCACAGAACTTATCTCGTACTACGCTGAGAAAAATTAACACATCAGGATAGGTGGAACGGTTCCTTTGCCATCCTCTTTTCCTTGTAAGGTTCTTGTATTCTAGTTAATCCCCAATCATGGGTTTCTCCCTATTGAAACCTTAATTTGAACCCGATTTGGTGCCGGGCACTTTCTACAGATGAGGAAGGAATAATTTATTATGCTGGCTAATCACCGAACCACCTTAATAAACTCGAAATTTCATTATAAAGTTTCAGACAAACCTCACGTCTTAAGAGTTTACGTCACGCACTAAACCTAATAGCATATAAAACTCTCACATTCAAGGTAGAAAGGGTGGTTTTTTCTTGATACTACGAAGAGTGCAACTTGATTAAAGTATCCAGAGACGTCCCTGAACTTAATGCCGGGACCCAGGTTGTGGGAATATTGCTATTTACATAGTTTTTGAGATACAGAGATTCTTATTACTGTAGGTGGCTTATTGTGACGTAATCCCTGAAAACTGGTACCTTTAACTCCCTTCCTAGCATCCCCCAATATAACTATTCTCTTCCTATCTACTCTATAATTACATCGCATTTCCACATATGCAAGGGATTCCCTGTATCGCAGCCTTACAAAAATTTCTTTAGTATTTAACTTCTCCTCATTGTACTTTTTCTCGATCGAATTTTCCCGGCAACTTACATTTTTCGCACCAGGTCACACTCTTCATCATTATACTTCCATCCATCTGTTAGCATCCATCTTTTTCTATACTGACTTTTCAAATTAAAAGTAACATATTTCCTTAAAGTTTTTGAATCGTCATATTTGCTTTATGTTAAGGTTTCCATCATAAAAACTTGATGAATATATTTTTATTTGAAGTTTCATCTGCAAACAATGTTTATAAAACACAACCGTTCAGCCAAAGAAGTCGATTGAGCCACCGGTGTATCTACTGTGTGTTATAAATACTATACGCGGATAAACGTCAGTATAGAAATGTATGCATGCAATTCCATGCTATTGATTGTCTTTGCGAAAATATTTCTTATATATGAGCGTAAGTTCCCGAATCACTAGTGCGAAAAAATCGGTGTTTTTTTTTAAATTATAATAAACAAGTACGTGTCCTTTTTTAGGTTCCATTCGTAACATTTCGTCGGCTTCTGGACATAAGAAGCCCAGATGAGAGGCTAGAGAGCGATTTGAAGGAGAAAAAGGAAAATTTAAGTGACGGTAAAAGGTTCGTATAAGGTAGTATATTCATGCCATTAGAGGTATCCATAAGACCTATCCGGAAGGAATTTACGCTTTGCGAAACGTGTCCCAGGTTTCCTCATTACGAAAGAGGGTGCTGCTGACATCACTTGGAGTCCTGTACTGCATATTACGCGATGGTGTGAAGGGTATCGCATAAAATTTTTCCCCAACCACTTTTACCCACAGGAAAACATTTTTTTGTGATATTGAGCTGATTTCTTTAACACTGTCCCATCGCAAGTAGTTGGTTGCCAACGCACACACTAAGCCTTAATCCGGATGACAGTCCAGAAAACAGGGATTAGGAAGCATCGTTTCCTGATGTTTTAGTGCCGTTGGCTTGCTCGCACCGTTCCCAGCAGCTCCATTTTCAAACCCGTGCCGTTCCGTTAAAACAACAGTGAGTAGTCGCCCGTTTCCTATCTCAGGGCGCGCTTTTATCTCCTCTGACCTTTGACGACTTAGACGGCTTTCACCCTTTCCTGATGAGAGTACTTCAAGTTGCCCCGTACATGCTTCACGTTCTATAGTATGCTTCCTTCATCTCTCACTCAACTTTCTGTTCCCCTGCCCTTCACTTTCCTTCTCGCCTTTGCTCGGAGTGAGTGCCCGAGAGAACTCTCGTGACCCTTTTGCTGTGGACACATTCGTTAAAGGCCCAAATATACGCTTTCCTCCGGATAATCTGGGACACCGTGGCATTGACGAAACTAAAAGTCTTTTTTATCTACATACCGCTTAATTTTATCATGGTTAGCGTAGGCGGAAAGAAGTAAAGACCCCAGTGCAAAGCCTGACCGCGGCACAAGATTTGTCGAAGAGTTGTCGAAAAGAGATTTAAAGCGTAAAAATATAAGAGATGCGAAAACTTTTCTTCGAGATCCTTGAATCGCAAATGCTAATCTAATTGTGATTCTCATTTCACAAGGTATTTCTCAGCATTGATTTTGTACATACTACACTTATGCAAATGAAATATATGTACCTCATCCGTACATCATCAGATTTTCAATCCGAAGATTGATTTTCAGCAGCCCTCTGCCATTTCCTTTCCATTTCTACCTACCTGGTAGGCCTGTCTAACATCCACATATACATGGTACTCCGAAAGCTGTCAAAAGACATTAGCATGCTTTACAAGGACTTAAACAGAAATTTGGTATATATTTGCTGACAGAAAAAAATACACGTACTTTTGCCCACATTAATGGCCATACATCCAATACAATAGTAGGTGCTTCACTAATGCATTAAATTTTATTTTTCTTGATTAAAAAAAGACAAAATGATTGCCATCGTTAGAGAGACGCGAAAAGAGTCTTGAAGATGAAGAAATGAAAAATGTTCAGTGAGTTTGGCTTAACATTGGTATGATTGTGTATCATGGTAGGGAAGTTGAGAAACCTGTCAGTGACGGTTTCCATCCCTGTCATTTTACCCTGTTGGTTCAATCTATAATTACATTTGGGGCCATAATATTTAGCACGATATCAAAAGTCAACTCGAATGTTCTGCATACCTTTCATTAAGTCTTACTCTTCCCCGCTGTCTTAGTGAATCCTATGGGGTCCCAACCTTGGTTCAATACCAACATCCTTCATTAATTGATCAACAAATTTCTCCTTTTGTCTTTCTCGTGTAGCCTCCTCTTTCATTTCCCCTTATATCGTGTTCTTAAATAACCTATTTTGTCTCAAAGTTTACCCATACCATCTGTTTCTTCTCTTCCTTATCGCGCTCCAAATGTTCACTCTATTTCTCCTCTATATTTTTCATTTCTTATTTTTACCATCCATTTGGTCTTCAGGATTCACCTCCATGTTTTGAAGGATTCTCCTTTTCTCTGGTTTGCTTTTCCAGTGGTCCACGTCTGTGAATACCATACTCAACAGGGACGCTTTCACTCATATACGGAAGAAAAGAACTCCATGTTGATAGAAATTGGATTCGGCCGCGTATTTTGCGTGGTAAAAAATGAAAGGCCGAGAGTTTGATGTAGAGCTTACAACGCGGATGTTGGCCATTCGGCGTCCCACAGCTTTCTGTATGGGAGCGCTCCGCTTAATTACGATTTCAAGCGCCTTTCCTCCCCGAACCCCCTCTGTCTCCGTTCGCCCCTTCCTCCGATTCCATTAAACTCCCAAACTCCATCCCAGACAAATCCTCGCGTGTTTTTCAACGCTCCCCCGTTCATGCCCGGGAAAAAGAAAAGCGGTGTGCGGGCCCTTCTCCCCGAATGGAACCGACCCCCCCTGCCCTCCCCTCCCCCCCAGCAATCCCTCACTCCTCTGTGGCGACCGGGCATCGCCATTCAATCGCCCAATCCCTTATGCATGCGCATTGCAAATCGGGCGGGATCGAAAGGGCGATTGGGGGAGAGCGATCCTTTCCTCATTTTCCTTTCCCGAGGCCCGATCCAGGATTTACTCCCTGGAGTCTAGTCACGCGATATCTCTATCGGTTAGTCGAACTTTTCCACATGTTTTTTGGACTTGGGTGGTCATTAACTGCGCCGCGTTCAACTCAACTGGTCTCTTGCGGCCGGAAATATTTCAGAACTTATGTTTTTCAATCCGTTTCTCCGTCTGAAAGGAGCAATTTTTTTGCGATGGCTATTGTTTGAAAAAATGTGGCGCGCGCGCCACTTTGCCTAGAATGCGGCTTGTTGGATGAAAGTATTTTGGTGGTTTTGGGGAAAAAATGTTGAAACAGAATTTGATTCCCTGCAGTAGTTGGAGCCAGGAATTATTTAATTTTGAAACGATCGTTGTGGAGCGTAAAAATCGGATTGGGGCAATACAATGGTAACTTTAGTGGATTCCCACATCTAAGGTCAGAGTTCAGATCCCGACAGTCACAGTACTTTTCAGTAGTGTCCCGATCCCTGATTAGGGTATTATGTGGAGAGCATTTCAAGTAGAATACGACGCCCGTCAGATAGAACATTAAACCATGGCGCCTTTCATTAAGATTAGCCCCTCGCTGGATTTCACTCCATCCTTCCCCAGTCCCTGGACTTTTTACCGTTAGCAAATTGCTGACCTACCCTACTGACGCAAATGATCTCAGCTGTCGGTTGCTTCCCATAACGACTACGAACTGCTGAAAACAATATTGTGGCATGATTAAGCTATCTATTAATTAACATCTTAAATGTTGGTTTATTTTATTACCTAGCAGATTAAAATACATACATACTAAACCTCTCACCGAGTCCATTTGCTTCCATTGACCTAAAATCTAGAATTTCAGAGAAAGTCGCTTTCATTTCATAAAAAAATAAGTGTAATGTGAATTTTGGTCTTAAATATTATTAGTTCGACCGTTCTCATTTTTAAGTAAGGAACAATGGGTACAACCAGGATCAGGTTTTGTAATAAATACTCCGTATTCAATGTATTTATGTCTCATACTGAATTAATCATTACACACTTGGACATAACTCAATATGCCGATCGATTTACTGGTATACATGTAGACGCCTGTTCATTGGTAAAATTCCCAATAGCCTATGACTGGCTTTCGCTCATTGACATTTCTAAATAAAGCAATGAAAGTATAAGCTTTTCCTTTACTAACTTCTAATGCAATGATCATTTTAACGCAGGACCATATCGAAGCCTGATATTTGTTGCATTATGTCAATTTGAACTAACTTGGTGTACTACCTAAATCTACCATAAATAACTTGAACTGGGAACCTAGTGTGGAACAGTTAAGTATCCAAGTTTTTGAAAACGTTTAAAACTTAAAAAGTGTTATATTAGTAGAAAATACTCACGTTGGCGTAATATTTTCTCTTTCGAGGTGTAGTAGTTTCAATTGTATGATTTAAGATTTTTAGCGATTCAAAATGGGTGTTTCCAAAGCATAAAATTTCAAAATATCATCACAAATATTTGATTTATGTAGTCATTTTTTCGTGTTCCCACGCCCCGCGCAACCTCTTCCTCGGAAGTTTATTTCGCAAAATGCCTCGCGTGGGAATTCGTGAAAAAAAAACGTCCCATTTATTTGATTTATGTCTGTTAGATCAATGCGGCGAGCCGTAATAATTCAATTCGATGGCTTAGTGGGAGTAGTAATCTTTCAAGGAGTGCACAAGACGAATGATTCCGTCACTCGGAATCTCCGCAAACTGCTAAGGCGCTCTATAAATACGTGTGGCGAAAGTAGAACAACAAGGGAGGAAAGGAACGACATCAGGTGGTTCCCAGAATAAAGTGAATGAGAGCTCTCAAGCATTGCAGTTTTAATATTCTGAGCGTGTACCCAACTCGCCAATATGTAGCTCACTCAGCATATTCTGTATCCTCATCGAACGGAAACAGTATACCTGAATAAACCACAGTGGAAATCCAATAAAAAAAATCTTGGCAGAATTTAAAGCATATGGTTTGGGAAAATGACAGGTTACTGAGCGATGGAGATTTTATGGGACGTAAAACGGATACCCAAAGGTAATAAATGGATTTTTTAATAAATATATAATAATGGTTGGTTTCAGCGTTAATATAAAAACGAGATAACGTTGGATAATCTCACTTAGAACTCTTCCCTGTGCCATGTTCTCGTGTTTATATGCAGTTATGGTCGACACCCATGTACCACAGCACCACTTACAACCAGCTGCTACGAGCTGAATCGTTAAAGTGTGGTGGAGAAGGAAAGGACGAGAGTTCGTGCTCCGAAGGGAATCGAGAGGGGAGCAAAAAAATATTCATTGTTTCAATACTGATACGGCACGCTTAGTCTCTCCAGCGCGGTCACGTGACTCAAGCCATCTCCCGAGGGTCTTCCCTCTCTCTCTCTCTCCTCCCCCCCTCCTTGCCTTCCACCTTTTTGCCTTATTTCCCCCTCCTATCCACGCATCTACGGACATTGCGTGAGTATATATATATATATATACAGACGCACAATATACGTCTGCACATATATGTGTGTATATATAATTGTATTTACATAATTTATATGTTATTTACACATATATATATAACATAAATAATAAAAGAATTAGAAAAATAAATCCTGAAACTCACTACGATGAACGTTTTGGGGGCAGGAAGCGGCCCCTACGTCAGGAGAAGAAGAATGAACTAAACGGACTGAACAAATGAACTGAACTATCGTATATATATGTGTATGCATGTATGTAAACACACACATATGTGTTTTTATAGGTATCTTCATTTAAACACGTAAACCTATGGCGATCAAATATGTATGGTTCGCGGTAGTCCAGGTGTCTAAGTATATATATATATACTACCATGAACAAAAGGTTCCCGGAATAACCACCGTGTGGCGCTCCCATCGTTCCGATTTGAGTTCTGTTTTTTTTGTTAAATTGGTACATCTGTTGTTGATATTCCCTTTAAATCTTAGTGTCATAACTTGACATTTGCAAAAGTTACGTAGCCAAGAGTACATCTATCTCTGTGTGTGTTGGCGATTTTTTACAATTGCAGAAATGGATTTAAATTTGCAACAACGAACTTGTATTAAATTTTGCGTAAAAAACGGATTTAGTGGCGCACGGACGTTGGAAATGTTGGAAAAGTGTTTCGGCAACGATTCTCTAAAAAAAAACGGTCGTTTACCGGTGGCACGAGCGGTTCAGAAGTGGTCGTGAGTCAATCGAAGATGATGAACGCAGTGGCAGACCATCGACATCGAAAGTCGGCGAAAAAATTGATAAAGTAAAAGAAATGTTGGTCAATAACCGCAAATTAACCATCAGAGAAATAGCGGAGGACTTGAACATTGCCTATGGATCCGCCCAAGACATTGTGGTTAATGATTTGTGTTTCCGTCGTGTAGCAGCAAAGTTGGTGCCAAAAGACCTCAATTTCATGCAAAAAAGACCGTGTTGACGTCGCAAAAGACATGATTTGCGAGGCTGAATCCGATCCCAAATTCATCAAAAGGACCATTACTGGAGACGAGACGTGGGTTTATGAGTACGACACGCAATCCAGACATCAGGCAAGTGAATGGCGTTCACCAAATGAGCCGAGACCAAAAAAACCACGTCGTTTTCAGTCAAAAAAGAAGGCAATGCTGACGGTTTTCATGTATTACAACGGTGTAGTGCATCATGAATTTTTGCCAGATGGCCAGACAGTAAACAAAGAGTATTATTTGGGCGTTATGAGACGTTTGCGTGAAGCAATTCGCCGAAAGAGACCAGAAATCGTCGCACAGTGCGTCGAGACCGTCGCACAGTGCTATCATTATTCGTAATTTTTTGACGAAAAATGCAACAAATACCATCCAACAGCCACCGAATTCACCTGATTTGGCTCCCGATGACTTCTTTCTGTTCAATCGAGTTAAAAAACCATTACGGGGAACGCGTTTTAGCAGCCGAGAGGAAGTAATGGAAAAATCGCAGGAAGCACTGATGGACATACCGAAAACCGAATATAAAAAATGTTTCGAGGATTGGATCAAGCGCTGGCATAAGTGTGTTGTAGTCGATGGGGATTACTTTGAAGGGGACAATATAGATTTAGATGAATAAACTTGTATTTTTAATTTTCTGAATAAATTCCGGGAACTTTTTGATCAAGGTAGTATATACACACAAACTAAAGCGCACGGTAAAAGTATACATATTTAATGCATATTAAAACCACCATTCAAAAAAAGACAAATATATAAAAGACACCTGTAACATCTGTAAGTATGGGTCGTCTTCGTCGTACATAGAAGATCTTCGTTCGACGAAGATACACGTAACATGACCATCAAAACGCAAGTAAATAAATAATCAAAAATAGACATGCACATATATATATATATATATATATATATCATCCATGCATATACATAGCTCGACAAGGAAAACCTTCCCCCTCCTCCACTCTCACAACCGGCATCGACCTGTGCCCGCGAGGGATTCCGTGAAAAAAATCCTACGACGCTCAATTTCGAGAAAACGCCCATTCATCCGATTCATTATTGAGAGGGGGATGGGGTTTTGGGTGAGGGGGGCGGAGGGCCGGGGTACAGGGTGGGCGTGGTGGCCCAGGGGGTAGCTCGCGCCCCTCCCTTCTTCACCCTCGCCTATTCCCGTTTCCCTCACGCTGAGTTTGTTCCGTTAACGCCCAGCCGGCTGCGACTGAAAATGTCGCCCGAATCAATGTTTGCGTCCGGTTCTCGGGGAGCACGAATGGGCGGTAGACATGCGACGGAATTGTTTTAAGTTTCCCTTCCATCTCTTTTAAAGCCGACCCGCCTTCTTTTGATCAGATTTCAGAGATTTGATGGTCCACTTCATCTTTTTTTAACAAAAATACATGAAGAAGTGGGATCTTGTTTCCTGACGGAAGGGAACATTAATGCTCCAATTTAACCGTGGTGACGAGAATTTTTTTCGTTAACTCAGGTTTTCTTGATTTTACTCTCTCAAGAAAGATTTTATAGTCTCCGAATTACATTGGTATTGTCAAAACGAAGTTCCCATAGAGAGTCAATTGGCTAAATTTAGTGGCATATGGTAAACAAAAATAATTTGATTTACCTAGCCACATTCATGTAAATAATAACATTTTTAATGCTAAAAATACGATATTTACATCTGATAGATATTCAATGGTACAAAATATAAAGATAATTATGATAATAAATTATTTTAGTTGAGTTGAAACCAAAAATGCTAATTGCATGAAGTTAGGTTTTTATAAAGTTTTTTTTACGAAAAGTCAAAGTTGCTAAATATCCGATAGTTACGACTTGAATGCATCTTAGAATGGTTTAGTTAGCGTCAATTTATCTTGATGAACACAAAAATAATCGTTGATTTAAATACTTTTAGGTTGAGGTGAATTGTCAATGTAATTTTTACCCAAGTAATATTCATTTGGGTTTACTTTCTAACTATTGGTAGGCGACGATTTTTAGGATCAATTTTCCTTCCGTTTTCTTCCTGTGGCTGCAATAAAGGTGTAATTGTTTTGTCTGCTGTAAATTTCACCGCACGATAAATTTATCTTTTACGGATAAATCAGAGTTTATGCCACGCCACATCCCGCTGCAACGTCCAACTCTTAATATGATAACGAACCACTCGCGATGCTTAATTGGAAGAGATTTTCCCGCAAACAAGAAAATAAACCGACCCGCTATCTAGCCAATACAGCCTCCTTCCTCCACTTCATTTGGAGACGCGCGTCTTCACCTTTCTCATGGCTTATTTTTTCATCGTTAATGAGTTGTGTTCGTACATTTATTTCGGAGCTTAAGTAAAAGTAAAAACTGATGGAAATAATTTATGATTTTTTGAATGTACGCTATGGCAACTTGCAAGAATGCGCAACAGTCTTCTCTTAATCTTCATTAAGTCACTGGTATGACTTTTTAAAACAATCAGGGATATTATTTATTTTCTGAAGGTACTGTTTTCTACCGATATTTTAATCATAAATTGGGCCTGGGACTCTTTTCGACGGTCTTAGCAGAGCTGTCCCTACCTTTCAAGAGTGAGGTTTCCAATCAAATCTTAAAAAAAGTGTCTTACAAATTTTCAGGGAAAATGAAGCCATACTTTTTATCCAATTACACTCAAAGGAATAGGGGGACTAAGTATACCGAACCAAGTAACATAATTGGGAGGTGTAGTATCTTCTGACATAATATCGTAATATAACTTGAGGAACATTGACTTATTTATTTTCTGAGTTAGAGAAACTTCGGTTAATCAAACAAAAAGTATGAAAATAATCCAGTTAAATAATTATGTGGTGTTGTTTTGGTTTGGCCTGGCCTAACCTTATATAAGCTTCATGTAATTGTGACCCAGCACAGAAGAAAATAATTTCAGCATTCACAAGGATAAAGAAAAAATCGAAAATATCGTCATTTTCAAACAGAAACGTCACGTTTTCATCGGAGAACCTGGGATAGGAGCTACCTAACGCGGACATTCCCGACCTAAATGATTAGATACATACAAATCATTCCAGTTAAACGCTGACACCGAGGGAATAATTTTAGCACCGTGTAACATCGCAAGGATAGGCAGGACCACAGCGAGTAGTCGAGTTAAATTGACTTTCGAGCAGACTGATAGAGGGAATCATTTCCCCCTCCCACAGTTCGTGATCACAGCAGCTGAAAACATCACGTCCGACAATTCGAACTTCCCGAAAATGAAATTGTGCCGAATACCAACAATCACCAATTAGTCTAATTGCTAATGGTTGACGGACTAACACCCCACGCCACACGCCCTCATGTCGGATTGCAGGGTAAGTTGTAAATGTAGTGCGTCCCAACGATCCGGCCACCAGCCGAGCCAATCGATAACCAAACGAATCCCGAGCTTCCGTCGTGACCATGTCACACCCAAGGCGGGAGTGCCCACCCGGTCGCCGGTCCCTCCGATGCCCCTTCCCCATACGGCTTTTGTTTCCGCCGGGCGAATTTCGGTCGGACGGCGGGGTCCATGGCCGCGGGAACTCGCCGCCTCGCCGTCACCACGTGCGACCACCCCTATACAATCCTCCGTCTTCCCCACCCCATAGCCCCTTCACCCCCTAAACCGCCCTGGGAGTATCGACTGCCTCGGCTCTGTCGGAGGGAATGTCGTGAGGGACGGGGGCTATGTGTTTGGTGGACCGAATTGGGTTTGTAGATGCATTCCCCGTCGGCCGTTGTGCGCGAGTCCATTGTGCCCGAACTGGAGTGGCCCACCTACTGCGTACCTACCCTCAACCCCCCCCCCCAGACTGAGGATCATTCCTCAACCGACAAGCATCGTCCCCAACTCATGCTAGAGGAATGTTAGAAGCTAATGGAAATGTTATGTAATCGGAACCATAAAAGAAACATAGGTTGAAACAGCATTTATTTCACTGAAGTGTGTACGTTTTTATTAATATTCTTTTCGTCAAAAGTGTTTTATAATTACTCATTCAACTGGGAGTATTGAATTAAATATACACTGATATAAATAACGCATGACATATACATCATATACATTCCTGTATTACACACTATCTATATGTTATATAAGTAATGAAATACCAACGAAATAATAGATGAGGTGGGGGGAGGAGAGAGGATTTTTTTAGATAAATTGAAAGGAAGCAGGAAAGGTGGATGCAAGGCATTTTGTTTGGCGATGTTAAGTTGAATACTGACGCATGGCATAATATTAGACAGGAGAGGAAAAGGATTGGCATGTTTGACGGAATAAAGGGAAGTGGAATGTATGCCAAATTGAAGAATTTACTGTAACGTGGGGTGCCAGGTTTTTCTTGTTTGGTGAGTCTAATTTATGTTCCCATGTTATGTGTCCATATAAATCGTAACGTAAACGGTGGATAACTAGAAAAATAAATAATATACTTTTTGCGTTTATATTATCTATTTAATATATATTATAAAATGAAGACAATAAGAGATATGAATGGAAAGGATGAAGTAGACAGAAATAAATTCAGTTCTGACATGGTAGAGGTACAGAGAAGGTTATTGGGAGATTGAGAAGGTAGGAAAAGCGAAAGTAGGGTATGTTGTGTAGAAATGGGATATACCGAAAATAGTGATTGAGGGAGGAATTTTGAGTAAGCGAGGCAGAGGGTGGAAAAGGAAAGAATATTGAACAGAATGTGAAGAGGTAAAAAGTGAGCGGAGTTTAGAAATTATTTTATTGCTCGCCTGGGTATTTACTGTTTCTCTGCATTTTAGTCGAGGCTTCGACGTTTAGCAGTGCTTAGTACGTGGGTCCAACATAAAACGAAAACGAATAATAAATGTAAAAATATTCATGTATTATGCACAACAATAGTGGAATGTTATCCAGGTGGTTAAAACGTTTGGATGCTGACAGGAAGTTTCGAGCCTTAAAACTTTGGAGACTCCTATGTGCCAACCCCTTTTGCATATCATTTCACTAGAACTAGGAAAGTAACGGTAACATAGCTCAAG
This sequence comes from Hetaerina titia, assembly GCA_037158775.1. Classification (NCBI taxonomy): domain Eukaryota; kingdom Metazoa; phylum Arthropoda; class Insecta; order Odonata; family Calopterygidae; genus Hetaerina; species Hetaerina titia. Next base: position 27,797,181 of record CM073771.1, on the reverse strand, counting down.
GAAAGGTATTGGACCTCTTAACCTGTGCATGCAAATTTCACTTCATTTAAAGCTTAGTTCAGATTGAGTTCCTCCCTCACCTAACAAAACCACACTAACCACAAATTTATCACTAACTTAATATTTTTCTGCATGAATGCAAAAGCTATTAGCCTTCCATTCAATTTTAATGGCAGAAATTTTTCTTTAATGAACGTGCGGGACGAATTCAAACTATAACAGTTCCTAATGTTTTTTCTGACACCGCACTTGCACTAGAAAGTTGAAACTTCTGTAACTTTATCTCCCCGTAATTGTACATTTTTTTCATAATGTCAATGCTATGATTTCATGGCCGCGGTGGCCACTTGTTTAGCTTCGTTTTGTCCGCCGAAAAAATCGGGTGGCCCGTGCCCTAGGCTTATTGGGTTCGTAAGCAAAAACATTTGGGCCTTCTTTAGCTGTAGCACCCACGAACTCTCATTTTTAACATCCATAAAACCATAACCACATGTCTTACTCCATTGATCAAACAGGGTTTGTCCGGAAAATAAGTGTACTGAGCTCAGGAAAAAAATTTATTACACTTTTACATATCTTAAGCTAATATTCCTCAAAATAGGACCCTTGTGAGTCGATAAACTTGTTCCAGCGGCGTTCCCATTCCTGGAACGCTCCCGCGAAGGCATCATCGGGAACCTCTCGAAGACACGTCGTCACGGCCTCTTTGACGGCGTCCAAAGTCCCGTATCGCGTTCCTTTCAAACTCCTCTTTATCTTCGGGAACAGAAAGAAGTCCGGTGGTGCCAAGTCCGGGCTGTAGGGCGGGTGCGGCAGCGTTGCCACGCCGTACTTGGCCAAGAAGTCCGACACAAGCGCGGTGTGAGACGGCGCATTGTCGCTCAGGTTTTCAGTCATACGGTTGATCGCTGGCCGGACGCGGGCGACTCGTTTTCGAAGCCTGTCGAGCACTTGGACGTAAAATGCAGCATTTACAGTTTGTCGTTCAGGTACAAATTTGTAGTGGACGACTCCCCATTTGTCAAAAAAGACAATGAGCATCATAAACTTATTTTCCGGACGAACCCTGTAGACTTCCGATGGGTTGGAAAGCAGGCAAGTGCAGTAAACGTATAATTACACACTCTTGATGTACGAGAAAAGACGCAATTACGAGCATTGAAAACGCTTATCACATTCGCGGTAGCAATGCAAACACTCTATACCGTTTGGTGCAGTCATATACGTCTTGTAGTCATCATTAGTGAGCGCTTATTTTAGGCTAAGTCAGATCTTTCCTTCTACTCGCAATCCGAGTGGATGGCCATAGAACTTGATTGCACGTCCTAGTACGTGGGAAAAAACGCATGTCATAAGTTCAAACTTATTATATTGGAGACATTACTTAACAACAAGCAAGATATTTGTATTATTGAATGGGGTTACAAAGTTATATTTCCCTTCGTGTTCTTTCAATTCTACCCTCATTAAAACGTAAATTTTGTTTAATTTTTTTCAGCAATCGCTCTCTCTCATGTATCTAACCAGTAGTCGACCTCCGCTGCGTTGGGGAATTTATCCCAACGCGCTAAAGGATATATTTTTTGCAGAAACATGTAGAGGTAGGCTTGGGTTCAACGTGATAACCTTTCAATGAGGTGAATTCCCTCTGGCTTGGCGGAGCAGGGGTAGAAGGGAGAGTTCAAATGGAAGGAAAGCATCACATACGAGCGACACTTCATGTGACCCGCAGCACAAATTGTTTGTTCACCACCGATTCCATCAAAAAGGATCGAGCTGCGATGTGGTGGTGGTAGTTTTGCTCGTCTTGAGTTTTCGAATCAGCGGGTAGAAATATGCCATGGCATGTGTAAGAGTTTTCGTGCTGCCGAAAGAGTTACCGTAAGCATGTAGTGTGTATCATGGACGAAATGAGGCAGAGACACTGTGAGAAAGAATGAACGGTATGGGTGGAAAGTTGTTCTAGAATATTACTTCGACGGTGACCATGCACACACGCGAGGCTGCTACGTATGAGAATGAAGCGGAGGGGTTGGCTACCCTTTTCAGAGAATGTGGTTTGTGGCATGCAGTTAGCTACGACAAATAAAACGGGCTTCATCGACAGCGGCCAGATCCGAGCGATTTTGGAATATTTTTCACCCTTCGCTCGGAGAGGCGTCGAAAATTGATCATTGTAATTCATATGCATGAAGAGTGATTCTGGGAATGTTACCGTGAATGATAATAGGATGGGCGTTTCGTCACCCTCGGAGTCGCCGTAAATTGGTCGAACGGTTTTCATAACTCGTCGATACTTTCGATGAGCAGAGTTGCGATAAAATATCAAGTCCTTTCATATTTTTTCCCTTATGGCCGATCAGGCTTAGTGGATGAAAATTATTGATGCCATTCATTAAAATGTTATTGCAATAGCATTGAAGGGTGCTCGTAATTTCAATGCAAATAACGTAATGTTTTGAATTAACGAGGGCTTACTGCGGTTGAAAGAAAATCGCGGATGCAAATACGCGAAATTACGGAGGAATTTTGGTATTTTTTATCGATTGCTGAGTAGTAAATTGAGAAATAATGAATTCAGAGTATGCATTATTCCACTTTTTGCGTTAGCAAATGAAGTTCAAATATTGAACAAATTACGTGTCCGTTTTTATTACTCAATTTTAATTACAACACAAATGAATAGAACGACTTACGCTTCTTAAGCGATACTGTAAAATAAATGCTAAATATGCACAAAAATTAGTATTAATAATTTCAATTTAAAATGAGGACTTTTGTAGCATTAAAAAGACAATTTAAGGCCTAGAAATTCTCTTTTTTCTTACTAAGATTGCCTTGTGATGGCAGAATAAGGTAAGGATATTAATAAATAATTCCTGGAATATAAAGTAAAATTAGATTTAGAAAATCGATTTCCCTGAAAGTTAGAATAGGCTCATGCACTTTGATTTTTCAACGGGGATGTATCCAATTCTGCAGTTTTTGCAGCAAATGAATTTTAAATTTATTTAATGATCTTCCGGAAAATAATCAACATAATCCCCGCAATCTCTTTAACTGGATAGCATAATTGATTTAGTTAGGGTCCATGGAAAGAAGTACCGGAGTAAGAGTTAAGAAAGAGTATTTCCGCTTCGGAATATCGATGTATACTATATTTGCTTTTCGTGTTTTTCATTTTTTAGTTATATTCGAACGTAATGTGTGTCTATTTGTTTCGAATTTTATTCCTAGTGCCCATCTATATATCTTTCCAGCCCATTTTCTCCTAAACCACCGCAAAAGATTTTTGTATGTATAGACTACCGAGATGTTTTAATACGTAAGTTCGTCGAGGCAGATTCCCTGCTTCTTGATACACACGTAAGGAGACGAAAGGCGGAAGAGAAGTTGGGATAGCGTGGAGCGGAAGGGTTTCCTTAAGAATCATGAGCGGGATAAGTGGAGTCTAAACAGAGGCATGGATAATCGCCGATGAAGCGAGTAAGACAACCCCGCGAACCACCTGTTACGAAAACTCTTCCGATTTTTCCAAGACGGATTTTGCGGCCTCCTTCCTTCCTCCGACGCGGCGCTTTCGTATGGAGCGATCGCCGGGGTCGAGAAAGTACTCCTCTTTCCTCCAGCCAACCCCCTTCCCTCATCAATTCCCGTCGCCTCTCTCCCACTCTCACTCTTTATCTCCCATACTAGAAGTCCTCCCGCAAACCCACCCCGGTGATACTTCCTTGCACTCGCACCGGTCACGAGAGGCCGCCGCCGTAGGACGCGTGACCGTGGGCCGAAAATTAAGCCCACGGATCGGAAGAAGGGCGATTAGGCAGTTTTAGGGTAGGCATCGTGGTAAGCGAGCACGAAGGGGGGGGAGGCGCCCCCTCCTTCTTTCGGGGGGGCACCAGGTCGGTGGGGGAAGGAATAGGGGCGGGCACCCGAGGAAGAACCAGCACCGCACCAACAGCGGTTCGATTCGCTGCCCACGCGCCCACGCCGTGGCCGTCTCCACCCTCCACCCGTCCACCCCTCACGGGGCCTCCTTGCTCGTTTCAAGGGTCCCATCGCAATTCCGTCGGAACGACTGGAATGGGCGAAACCCTTCCTTCCCTTCACCGCGCTCCCCGGACGCCCTTTCGTCCGGCGCCGCCCCAACTCCCCGAAGCACTCGCACGCACCCGCAACTCTCGATCTCTCTCCCTCCGCAGCCCTCCCTCGCTTTTTTACAGCTTTCCATCCCAACTTCCATGCCATCTTATTTCCCTTCCTCTTCCCCACTTCGACTTCTTTCCAATTCGACTTTACCATCCCTCGTCTTCCCAGCTCGCTGCTCAAACATTGAATCTTCTGGATTGGTATTTGTCAGATCTCAGCCGAAGTTGACGCCGCGCGTGTTGCTGACGACGCCGGGCGATGTGTAACGTATGTCTTGCGTGACTTGCGCGGCTAGGCGCGGGTCGATCCTCCTGGCACGAAAACGTTTGCTCACGTCGTTCTGTGTGTGTCTTTTCGCCGTCGGATCTGGAGATGAGAAAATCCGCCTTCTCATGCGTGTTGAAATAATCTGTGGTGTTTTCTTGCTCATTTCTTTCCCGTGACACCACTAGGAATTTTAATGATAAGTTTACGAATGTGTTTTCAAATTTCTTGAAAATATTCTTTGAGCATTCTTAACGTTTTCGTCTTGTGCCAAACCCAGTGTTATTGCATTTCTCTGTTCATGATTTCTGGTTTGTATATCGCAGGTGTTTCCTCAAGTAACTCCTTCTTGCAGGCGGATCAATTTTACCCTTCTATCCGGTGATCCAAATTGCTCTTTCCCTTTACCAGACTCGCTCAAATCTGAATTCAATATTTATATGTATTTTTATCTCTTTTGACACTTCAATAAGAAACCTTTTATTATATATATATATAATTGATTAACGATCCTAATGATCGTGTGATTATTTTTTTATTTACATTGTTCGAGGAATACTTCCTGCGCATTTTTGAGGGGGTTTTCTTAACCAGGAATTATTTATTATTTGGAAAAATTCAATAAGGCGTAAACATACATGGTATTTTTATATGCATAGTTTACTGCGAAAACATTATTTTAATGTTGCATTGATAGTTTGATGTGTAATGTAGTTTATTTGCCTTTGAAAATTGAAGCATATTTAGTCCGCCCACGCCTGCTTCTGATGATGGAAAAATACCTTCCAAGAAGGTGTTCTTCACGGTGGTCATGAGTTGCAAATCACATGTGGCTATGTCTGGGATATAGAGAGGATGCGGGATACACTTTACATTGATTTTTACGAGATAATCTCGAATTTTTTCATCCGATAATCAGGTTTCCCTAACTTAGCTCGCACAAGACGTCCCATCTAAACTTTTTCCTTTACCAACGTGTGGGTGGCACCTAATGAAATTTTCAATATTTCTGATGGCGCTCTCAATTTTGTCCAATCATCTTGTATCACAATGACAGCAACCGTGTTAACGTTTTTCTTCTGTAAGAGCATTGCCTGAATCTCCAGTTCCATTTTCCTTTGAATTTGATCGTGTCCCTTCTTTGTCCCTGTCCATTTAAACCATCTTCTAGCTGTTTCATGGGAGAATACAAATACATTATAGAGCTGAACATGTTTCACTTTGCAGTAGTTACCGCTGGCAAATAAATTCCTCAAGCTAAATCAACCAACCTTTTATCACATTTATTTTGCAGATTAAACCAACATCACATCATCAAATAAAATTTTTGGGCAATAAAGAACAAAGTTTAAAAAATGTTATCACATTTTATTGAAGAGTCCTTTTAGATTTTAATCTCACAGTTGAACATTTAGCGCTATACCAGTGCGTCCCTTAGCAGCTGGTAATCCGACTGTCGAGTGTCTCTCATCCGTCCTTCATAATGCGCCCATGGATCACCCATAACGACTGCTGAGTCGCTCGCCTCCCCAAGGCATCACTTCTGCTACGTGCAAAATAGCTGAACTTCGGTAGAGGCCCTATCCCCTTGAGCCCTTATCACCAGTTACCAGTTATAGGGTTGATTTACAGCATTTTCCCTCTACTATCCCGTAATCTAACCTCTTCTTATTGTAATGTGTAACTATTTTACGCTTTCCATTACCGTGTGTATGTTTCCATTGGCAGTTTTCAGCTTTTTTCTTTCAAATTCAAGGTTTTTAGCAGCCCACTGTGCCATAAAATAAATTTTTCTACAAAAATACTCTCCACCCTATCCAACTAAATATACTCTTTTGAATTAACCATCACTAGTATGTGTACGAAACGACTAGACGGGGGATAGTGGGAAAGTTATTTAAAGAGTTTCAGGCAAATTATTAGATGTTGAAACGGGTGGAAGAGTGAACAAGGGGTAAACGGGGTAGAGAGGAAAAGGATAAATACTGAACGGATATTGAAGGTCGAAAGTATTTAGACTTGTAGAATAACTAGCTGTACAAGACGTATTGCAAGTGGAATGAATGCAAATCAGTACAAATTAAATCATGCCATTAATCAGTAACAAATTTCAGGGTTGGTCAAACACAATCCGTAATCAGTAGACTATTAAAAATTTTTTAAATGGATCTTAAGGCATTAAGATATTAGATTAGTTGAAATAACTGCTCAATTATTTGAATGAAATTTGTACTTATGATATCCATTTTTGAATTGGCTTTAATTTTTTCATTCGCAGATCGCTCAGAGGAAAAAAGGAATTCAGTTACATGTATATGTGTGTGTGTTTGAGTGAGTGTGTAACAGCACGCTGTTTAACTCGCGCTGACGTAGCACTAGAATACTTATCCATACTTCCGCTGCTCAAAATACACTGGATGCATGTAACGACCTCAAACCTGCGAATGCATGTTGAGGGGGAATGTTACTTCCACATGCCACCACGAGTGCTCGTGAAAGTCATTTTGTTTGTGGTCCTCAAACATGTGTACAGCCTACCCTCGTGTGTGTATGGCACACACACTCACTATATATATTCATTCAAACATAGAAATAGGTATAAGGAAAGGGGATAGGAAAACACATAAAAGGCGAACTCAGGACATGTGGGGAAGGCGGTTTTTGAGCAGATCATGAAAGTAAAAATGTTTCCTTGACCGGGATTTGAACACCGGATCTTCCACTTGCCGGGCGGATGTGCTACCATTACACCACCGAGGAAACTTAATTTACCCTGAGATCTGCGATGTTTTCAAGACGCCCAAGTGCTCCGAATCATTTGCCAAAGGAAGGCTTTTAGGGAGCTGTTCCACCCACCAAAGGAGAAATAGACAATACACACAAGAAGAGGGGACAGTTGGTTAGAAAGCATATAGTATCATATAGAATAGGAACAGTACGTTTCGTGGCACGCATAGCCAGAAGAAGAGATGAGCCACATTGGCCAGATACACATTCAAATACGAAGTCCCGCCATACGGCGCACAAATATTCATTCAAACATAGAAATAGGTATAAGGAAAGGGGATAGGAAAACACATAAAAGGCGAACACAGGACATGTGGGGAAGGCGGTTTTTGAGCAGATCACGAAAGTAAAAATGTTTCCTTGACCGGGATTTGAACACCGGATCTTCCACTTGCCGGGCGGATGTGCTCTTCTTCTGGCTATGCGTGCCACGAAACGTACTATTCCTATTCTATATGATACTATATGCTTTCTAACCAACTGTCCCCTCTTCTTGTGTGTATTGTCTATTTCTCCTTTGGTGGGTGGAACAGCTCCCTAAAAGCCTTCCTTTGCAAATGATTCGGAGCACTTGGGCGTCTTGAAAACATCGCAGATATATCCAAAAACCTATCTTAACCGGTAGATTACCTTATAATATAAAAAATATATATTAAAATAAATACATATATATATATATATTATCCAACATGCAAAAGAAGAAGAAATTGGATCCCTAGTCCGAATGTTGAAATTGGCTTTGCATTCGCAACTAGTAACATGACCAAGCGGTCCCAATCTCTCTCGCGCACACTTGGAGCCAAAAAACGTAATCAATTGTGCGTACACAGATGAGAAACACATAATGCGTGTGCAAACCAGCGGTGGTTGAGGACGAATCTGAACACCGCTACCGCGGAGGGTTCGGATGTTTGAAGCCGGCCCCTCGGTTCGGATCTGTCCACCTCCCCACCCCCGCATTTCACTTCTCCCCCACCCCGCACTGCTTTTCCCGTCCACCTCCAACCCCTCTCCCTTCCCCCATCCCCTCTTCCGAGAGCGCGTGCTCGGGTTGCACCCTCCCCGGCGCCTCTCCCATCCCCACCCTTCTGCGGTATCCCCCACGTGCCCATGGCTCCCACCCTGTGCATACAAGGGAGCAGGGCATCCACCCTCCCAAATCCACCTCACTCTCTCTCTTCCGAAGCCATATCTCCCCTCCTATAAGTCTCCACTGCCCGCCCCTCCCACACCGCGCCCGATATACGTGAACCCCATTATAAAAGGCTGCGGGAAAGAGGGTGGGCGAAGTGGAGGACGGGGTGGTGCTGATGCGGGTGTCACGAGAGGAAACGCTTGCTGTTTCAGAAAGGGGTTTCGAAGGAGGTGTGGGGAGGGAATTTTTTCGGCAGCGGTGGCTCTCGGGGGCGGCAGGCCCGGTCGCAAAAGTAGAGTGGGTGGTTCATTGGTCCGCACACAAGGGTTTAAACGAGCCTGAATTTTTCAACCCCCTCCCACGACCTTCTCCCTCCCGACTCTCGTCCACCTTCGCCCCGCTTCTACTCCCACTGCCACACTCACCCCCTACCCCTACCAACCTCCGCGATTCTCTTTAATCTCCATCCCCTCCACCTCCTCTCCCTTCCTCCCTCATATGTCTCCCCATCCTCATTCCTCCCGTTCCTCATTCCACCCAACCTCTTCCATCCAATGCTGCAATGTTATTTTTAATTTGTTCGTCCATCTTCTTTCCTCCCTTTCTCCACCCATTTGCCTCACCTGGCCCTCTCATTAAAGGAGAAATTAATGTCGGAAAACAAAAAAATGAGCCCGGGCCTTTCAGGAGCATGTTTTTTTACAAATCGCATGGCAAGCAATTTCCAGATAATTTTCTGCGGAAGATATTCTGATGACTTTGACATCTTGAGATTATGGGCTTACATTATTGTGATAATGTTTAATACGAAGATTTTTAATGACCAAATTTTATGTTAGAGTATTTATGAATTAATATTCTTTTTAGATTAACTATTTAATGATAATATATTTTATTCATCACGGACCCTAACGTGATAAGTATTGAGATAACAAGCGACAATGGTCATGGTTAGATTAGAGTTTAGCTTCCCTAAGCATTCTTATGGTGGATGAAAAAATAAATACGATTAAGGACCTTAATATTTTATCGCTGGCATCTTCCACTTTTTGTGCACATGTATTATTCTCTTTCATTTACTCTAAAACATTTTCTTTTCCCATAACCGTCATTTTTAGCCTGCTAATGATCATAAATTAAAAAAGAGTGTGACAAAAGTAAATTAAATTAGATTCCAGCTATGTTTTCTTTCGTAATACACTTTTAACTACAGAAAATGTTTCCTTTGTTCATACGAGAGTAATTTAAAAAGTTCTCGAAATGAAATTGAAATAAATTACTTACCTCAGTGAAACGTTTTTATTCTTCAATCTAGTCTTCATGTACACTAATTCACTTGATCCAGCGATATTTTAAATGTCTTGATCCCATCTTGAAAATTAGATTACATCAGGCCTGCGAAATACTCGTCTACTTCGGCTCTTATTTCTTTGCTTGAAGAGAATCTCCGTCCCCTGAGGAAAATTTTGAACTTGGGGAAGAGATGGATATCTAATGGGGCCAAAGCAGACCAAGTATGGCGGGTGTGGCAACAATTTGTATCTTAGTTCACGTATTTATGCCATGGCAACAGCACTTGCGTGTGGGCTTGCATTGTCTTAATTAAAGATGACTTTCTTCCTTGCCAAACCTGTTTTTTTCGTGTACCTTTTGCTACAGTTAGTCGGGGATGTTAGCGTAGTATTGTCCAGTAATTGTATGACCAGTGGGAAGATAATCTATCAGCGGAATACCTTTCGCATCCCAGAAAACTGAAGCTAACACATTTCCTGCCGACCATATTGCCTTTGCTTTCTTTGGTGGTGGTGAATCAACATGTTTCCACTGATATGACTGCTGTTTTGTCTCTGGGATATAGTGTTCTACCCAAGTTTCATCTGTGGTTTAAATTGGTGCAGAAAACGTTATCGGTTGCTCTTAAAATGGGCCATACATTGTTCAGAAATTTCCATTCTGATGCCTTTATGATACTGCGTCAGGAGTACCCATCTAGCAGATAATTTTCCCAGACCTAATTTTTCTGTTAAAATTTGATATGCCATTTAGATGACATCCCTGCAGTTTCAGCAATTTCTCGCACTTTCAGTTGGCGACCCTCCATGACCATTATATGCGCTTTTACGATGATTTCTGAGGTAGTGGCGCATTTTGGCTGAGCACTATTCGGATCATTATATCAGCTATCCTAACCATACTTATACTCGTCTTTCCACTTGGCAACAGTTGCATATGAAGGAGCAGAGTCCCTCAGAGTGTTCTGATAGTCGTCATGAATTTCATTTGCTTTCATACCTTTCTTTAAGAAGAATTTAGTTACTGCTCGAATCTCAATGTTTTCCATCCTCACAAATCACTACACGGGAACAACAACAGTGAGGCATCCGCAACACAGATCTCTTCCCAAAGCACTGACGCTTGCTCGAGTTTACTCATAAAGGATTATCTATTACTACGCGAGAAATCCGTTGCGCTAGCGCTAACATCTGATGGTGGTTCCAGGAACCTTTCGAACTATCTTCGTATTTTGACGTTGATTACTACTACTGTAAATATATCATCGTTTGTAACGAGTATTCTTCGAAGAAAATATGTAATTCAGTCCATAAATTCCCCTTTAAAATATAAACTTCTTAATTCACATTCACTCCAAAAATTTCAATCGCTACCTTTTTACTGCTCTTTACCGCTTTTCTTTATCAAAATATCAGCAAACCTCACCCTACCACCCTCAGAATTTACTAAAACAATGTGTTAATTTCTTTCCGAATGCCATTCACTCATTTCCTTCCAACCTCCGTGTACTCTGTCAAACCATTGCTTATTTAAATCCGTACCTATTCGTTCTTCCCTTTATTTAATCCATTCATTAATATATTGTCATTTCCTCTTTTCATTCCCTATCTCTCTGTCTTCTTTCCGTCATATATTTGATTTATTTATTTAGATATAGATTTGGGTTACCTATTAGATATTCTGGAGTTACCCTTTTAATGTTATCGCTGCTGTCTCTGGAATGCACTTTCCCTCACTCTCGCCCTGGCGTATCCTCAAATTCTGTCAAATCCTATCTGAAACTAATGTGTAAATGTATTTATATACCTCTTTCAATCCCTCAGCAAGAAAACTCTCATCGATGTGCATAATTGATCAGCAATCTTTTGGTTAAATTTGTTGGTATTATTTTATTTTCATCTTACATGGAACACCCCCTTACGCCAGCTTACGGTGATTTGATTTTCAGGGATTGAACATTATATGTTTACGTTTAATAAGTTGCATCCATACATTTTTATTTGCGTTATTCATCTGTAAAATGTATTTTCATTTTAAATTGTTATACTTGTGGATGGCACCAAATGAAAATTTCAACATTCCTGATAGTACTATCAACGTTTTTCGACAATCTTGTATCATAGTGGTTGCAGCGACATTAACGTTTAATTCTGTAAGAGCAATGGCTGGATATTCGGGTCCACCTTCCTTTTAAATTGAATTTATTCTTTCTTAATACATTTTAAGCCATATTCTATAGTATATAATGGACACTCCATTGTTGTAGCATTCCTTAGAGCTGAACATATTTCAAATTTTAACGACTGCCTCTGATGTAGTACGGAAATAGATTCTAGGAAACTCGTATCATATATACAAATAATTGACATAACCAGAAACTTAAAATTGATTTTTGTACAATAAAGTATGGTAATAAAATGATAATGAGTGCTCTCCATTGAACAGTCCTCGTATTTATATTTCCTGGCTATTAGCACATAACTCGAATTCCTTTGCCATTTTGAAAGCTGACAAATAAGGTAATCTTTTGCTCTCTGAATAGAAAATGATTTCCTTATAATGTATGACAATTTCTCTTTCTGCTTCTTACTTCCAAATTCGGTGTTTCCTTTTCCGTTTTCCTCTTACTTTGCTCGTGGTGTTTTAATTGCATTCTCCAGTCTCCTTCTTCCCGTATGCGACAGAATGACAAGTAGCGCTACCGTTCTACAAAAATTTTCAGTGAAATTCAGTTATAATTGTAAGATTTCTCAAAGCATTCATTCATTTTTTAATCCTCGTGAATAAATTGGTTTGAAATTGGGAAGCAGAACCATTATCTAAAGTATGGCTTTGAAACATCAAAGGAAAGGCTCCGTACTTTCTCCCTCACCCACTTCGCTCGCCTCGGCGAATAGAAACCATGGCCAAATATTGGACATGGTGATGTGCGCCGCCCTATTTCCTCCAGCCTGTGTGAGTTGTAAATTGCACATTTTCCTTAAAATTTCTTACAATTAAATTACAGGGATTAAAACTTGTGCGGTCTCCGAAGTGACATGATTTTATTTCCGTGGAGAGTGGTCGCTAGGCAACTTAGCTGTTTTTTATGCTATAGTTTAAGCTTTAACGAGATGGTTCCAAACAATTTTGTATGGTCTCATTAACGTCGATAACCGATTACCTATATCGTTACTTACTGTTTGTCTGTGGATCCTAAATTCAAACTTCATTTCTACAATTTCCAAACGTTTTAACCGATCGAAATGTAAGCAATTATTATTTTAAACATAAATATTGATAAAATACTGGGTTTGAAACATTAAAAACGCTGGTTCGAATTATTCGAGTATTGATTATTCGTACAAAGAGTAGGATAACAGGTCTTAAATTTCTACAGGTACGAGTATGTTGATGAAAAATACTGTTGAATATTATTTCATCTTTCAAGCAGTAGGAAAACAGCTCTTGGAGAATCTATATAGATGAAATTTACTGGCGTTGACAACTCTGGTGGTTTCTCATATTTATATAATGAGGGCAGAATTATTTAATCTCCTCTCAATCAAAAATATACGTTGTAATTTTTACTGCCTTCTGAGTTTTCGCCGTCACTCCCTTATCAATTCCGATATCGTCCCCTGGCGGAGATATTTTTTCAAACTTGAACACATGAATACTCTTTACAATTTCATTTGGTTTACGAATGCTCCACCGGTAAAAAAAATTCTTTTAATACGAAGAGCGAATGCATATACATCCCAATGTATCTACATCCATACGTTAGACTGGCATTTTTTTTACCCAGGCATCATTATACCCTTCAAGTAGCGGCAATCATTCTGTGTTATTGCCGGAGTATTGTCGGATGCACTCGTTCATTGTATCCTTCCCTCTCCCGACCTCCGCACCAGGTGGATTTCCCATCGCTGCAAAACACACACATGCTCGCACGCACGCCACCCTTCCGAATGTTAGTTAATGTTTGCGAACATCCGCCGCGGCCATTAATGACGTAAGCGGCTGAGGATCCTGCAAAGCACAATGACAATCAATTTCCATCGCCGCACACTCACCGCCACCGCCCCCCCCTTTTGTTTCTTTTGCACCCCTTTTGTCCTCAAACATATCTCCTCCCCCTTCTCAACCCCACAACCCCTCGTAGCCGGCGGTGCTGCTGCTCCGCTTTCTCCTTTTTTCCCTCTTTCTCTCGCCCCTGCTTCCTTAAACGAACGTAGGGCAAAACTACTCAGTCCGTGCATACCCACCTTTCATCCGCTTGCCTGATTCCAACCCCCTGCTTACACGTGTCGAGTCCAGGAATGAATTGACGTTTTTCCGTCAAAAACTATCAGATGTGGCCGACGCATTACTTTCTCAATGTGATTTTCTTTTTATGACCAAAGATAAGGGCAGTGCCAGATTACATATTCTAAGGCATTACTCACATCTTTTACACATTGAAAAATAAGTAAAACAAATTTTTTAAGTATTATAAAAGTGATTCAAAGGTCTCCCGCTCCATATTAATGGCTGTTTTGCGGCGGTTCAAGTGGAATAAATTGCCGAAAGGGTCACTGCTCTCCCCATCAGAAAATGGCCTGTGATGGTATAAATCTAAACCGTTCATTTGCTCTTAAAAATAATTTTAAATTAGAACATAATATGTGTTTCTCCGGTCGATAGTTTCCGAGTTATCGTGCCGGATCGTTTGCAAAATAAGTATCTTACTATTTTTATTATCTAAATTGTTTCATGAAATCTAATTTTTTCATGAAAACAATATTTCCCCCTACACTACTTAGTATGGAGAAAGTAACTAGACATTTCGAAAAACAGTAACTTCATTACCATCAAATAAGATTACACATATTTATCCAGATTTAAACTTAGCCAACATGCATGTGTCCTGTCAGGCCTTGGCACATGGCTGATACCCTGCTCACCTGTTCATAGAGTTCCACTTCTTCTGACCTGAATCATCTCTAGAGCTCTCTTACGGCTCAACATCATGGCCAAATTTCATCAAGTTCAAGTCTCTTGAGGAGGCGGTTGAAGAGTTTCAAATCGCTCTGTACTCATTCCGAACTGACCGTGAGGTGATTGATGTTTTCCTGGCGAAACGTGATAATCAGCTCCTTCGTGCAGCAGCACGCCTGCAGTCGTGCTCCGTCACGCTTCAGCAAAATCAGAACTCAGCAAACCACCCATTTCTGTGTACTTTGCGACCCGATAGCTTGTTTTTTTTTGGAGCCGCTGGTAGAACGCGTTGTGAACCCGAATGTGAGAAAAGAAAAACACCTGCTTCAATTTTCAGCGGAGGAAAGCCATTATGCCGGCGCGGCCTTCATGTTTCCAAGTTTGCGGCAGATATGATCGGACGGTAGAGATTTTTTTCGACGCTCCCCCATCTCCCTCGTCAACCCTTTTTTCTCCTCTCCGCGTGAGATTTTCCACGGCCACCTCACAGTCGCCGACCTCTTTTCTCTTAGAATAGAAAATTCAGCTTCTCGACGCTTCATCTTCCTCTTTTTTTCTCATCACCCTTGACGGGTTGACCTGAGGTGACACATGGCAAGGCTTTCCGGCGTGCCCAGCAATTTTTCCGCCAGGTCCGCCTATCGGATGGGCGTCGGGAGGGTGGGAAGGGAGGATGGGGAAGGAGGGTTCGATCGGGAAAAAATTGGAACCCGGTGACGGGAACGTGCAAAGTGTGTGCGAGCGCACGGCGAGGAGTCCTCTTTCTCCCTCCCGTCTTCCCCGAAATATCTCGGCAAAGCAATCGCCAGCTCTAGCGAAAAGCAAGGTCGAACTCCTTTGTGGGTATAGTCGGGGGTAGGATTGTGGGAATAGGCGGCGGGAAGGGGGGGCGTGCTTAAACTCAACCCCAAATATACAAACGCGACGCAAAGCTGCCCTTCTCCAAAGGTCTAGAATTAAGAGGAGAGGGGGTCACGAGCGGTGTCACCTCCCGTAAGGCGTGAGGGAGATGCATCAGAGTGTATCGAGACGCGGATCTCACGCGACGGGTGAATTTTAAACTATCGGGGGAAACCTGGCGCGTTAACTGCACCGCGTCCTTTCACGCATCCTTCCCCACGACATCAATTCAATATCACCTAATGGTGATCTATCAACCACTTCTCAAGTAACCTAACGAAACACTCGAAAACCTAATGTAACGTAATAATGAAAATAATATAATGATAGCTACGTTTTTCTTGTCATATAATATAAATCCCGATACCTTTTAAAAAACCAATGGTATCTTAAAATGTGAATGACAGCTCACTAAAATCTATATGCAAAGTTGAACTATAGGAAGGGCGCTCCCTCTGCTTAAGAAGTTTGAAGTGGTCTCACTTTCAATTAGTCGTAGCAACAATGGTGTCCTCATATATATCTTGTAGTTCTGTGAATTCCTCAGTTTCACTAATTCACTGAGTATTTCAGCTATATTTGACTTGAATTTAAAGTTAAAATCGTTTCATTCAAATCAATTAATCTTAGCCCTTGACTCTCTTCCTTCTTATCGGATGTATGTTCGCGATTCTGATTTCTTATGAGAGTATTTTGGGGAAGAATAGACTTTGCATTTTTAATGGAATAAAAGGGAATCAAAATTATCAGTAAGTGAAGAAAACAATAATAAGCAAAAGTGTTCTATGATACATACCGTTCCTTCAAAATGAATCATAATGCGCAATACTCTTCCCACTTTGCGAAATATCACTCATAAAACTGGGAGAAAAAGAGGGAGCAATTGAATGTCATTGGTTAAACGTAAATAATTATTTTTGGATTGTGTAGCTGATTAGTGAAATATAAGTGGATTATTTTTCCGATCTTCTCTTATGTATTCATGCACTTACTTTAAGTTATGTAAACTTTTGGTATTCTGAATTTCTGATTTTAAAACTGCGGTTTTGCCTAGAAAAATAGCTGAAATCCTAAAAATATTCTGTAAATTACGTCTAAATAAAATTTGAAAATGGTACATGAGGTTTTTTGATTGTTTAAATTAATTATATACCGTAACTATTACAAATAGTTTTCAGTTAAACAATTCAATTCATGACGCCAAAATTACCTTAATTCGTTAAAATTAAGTTTTCTCTCCTGCACTCAATTTCGGAATCGTTTCGGAGGTAATGTTCTAAGGCTATTACGAAAAGTCTATTGTAATTGATTTGGTCCTAATTTGATCGTTTAATGTCTCTGAATGAAATTCCATAGCTAATGGTATATATTTCGTGCATCGTAAAATTAATTTAGCAGTTTCTCGTTTTGGAAAAACTGGTTTGTTCCGTATTTCCCTCTCCACCTCCGCTATATATTTCACCAGAATCCATTTCATTTTCTCGAAACAATTCCCATAGCAATTTATTCCAATCCTCCATTTTGCTTAATTTATCATTTTTTTAGTATCCGTCTCGCTTTTTCTCTGAAATTCGTATTAATCACCAGCCTCCCAGGAAACCAGCCTTTTATTTTCCCTTACTCCATCCATTGTGCCCCACGTCGAAAACACATCCCATCATATTGTTGCTTTTTGCTAAAGAGAATCCCCTTTTTTATGATTTCCTTTAGCCATAATTCCAGGGGTAAATATCAGGACAGGGAAGTTAACGTGCGATAACTCCTTTACCGTCCTCTACCAGAAAATAGTTACGCAGAAGAAAGTTTTAAAATACCGTTATCGATGCGTTCAAGAAAACGTGGTCACTAACTGATTGTGGGTGATTGTGTTTAACAGACTGGATCATACTAAGCCCCGTGAAAAAGCTGTATTACAATAATCGAGTCACTGGTTTGTACGTTTGGAGTTATTTACTTGGTATCTTGATTTAATTGCAGTTTTAGGCCATGTCGAGGAGCCACGATTGAGCAGTTTATAATAGCATGTTTCGTACATTAAACTGCTGAATGAATATTTCAGTGTCTTAAATATGATTAGGTGAGCTTCTATTATTTTGCTCTATAGCTTAGAAAGCTTAGACTTTGTTAAAAGGCTGAATATGAAAAGCGTACCGATCCAAAAGTAGTTACTTTGACGTTTGCAGTTCAACTCACGCTGACAGAGAGAAATATGTGTGCTTTCAGTCAGAAACTGCAGTGGGTAAATACAATTATTAATTCGTGCTGCACCATTTTTTTAAATCTCTAGAGCCGCTTCTACATAATACAGTTATTTTTCTTTTTTATTTGGAAATACCAAATCAGAACATTAGTTCAATAATAATAAATAACTTATATTTGTATATTAAACACTAAGAAGAGTTACGAATTGGTTTTCCGCGTAGTTTTAGTCAACTTTAACGGATTCAAATTCATTCAAAAAAGCTCAACATTGTTCATTATTTTTATCTATTTATTTTTATATTGTCTTTACCACAGGTCTTATACATAATAATAATAATATATTAGAGTATCTAGTGTCGTTAACAGATGAGATTATAATTGAAGCAGTGTTCTTTTGTATTTGGGTCATCCATTAAAAAAATCTTGTCAAGTGCAGTACTTTTACTCTACATGACCCCACTTAACCCAGAAGTCTCAGCCAGAAGCAAAGAGGAAATCACGGTAAAAGTTCAACTGGCTCTTCCTCCCTCTTTATAAAATGGAGTGCAAAAAAACTTTGCAGCTCTGGTGGCGGCGAAGATGATTTATTCCCATTCATCCCCTCCGCTCTGACCCTCGCTTCAACCACAGCTTTCACTCTCAAATGCACCGAGGCGAGCCCTCGTGTCCCTCTCTCCCACTGCCCGCGTCTTTTGTCCTCCCATCTCCCATCACCCGCCGCCTCACGGGACAAGAGATTGATCCCGACGGTGGGGGAGGGTATACGAGGATCGCGGGGCAGATGAAGCCTCGCTCATAGCGACAGGGTTCTAGTGCGGACCTCGTCCCGGGGGACCGCGAGGGTGGGTGATGTTTTGGACGTGTGAGATCGGTCAATGAACGCATTGCGAAGAAAAACGTGGTTTCAGCTTCAGCCCGTTGTTGACACCGCTGCCCCCCTCACAGAACGAGACGAGTGAAAGGGGCATTTTGGCGAGGGAAATTGAGACAGGAGGCCCGGAGGAGACATTGGATTGCCGCCTCCGCCGATTCTGGTGCTCGCTGGTTCATTGTGAAAGAAGCAGCGCCTGGGTGCCTGATTTCCCGTTTTTCCAAACTACCTACACCGCCGCACCCGCCGATTACTTCACCCCATTCTCAATCCCTCTATCACCAACGTTCACATATTTTATGGTCCTCGTGGTTATCTTAAAACACCAGTGAAATTTACATTGGGCGTGATCTGGTTTATTTTATTTAGTATAGCTCCTCCATCAAGTCAATCATCCAAGTTAAAGAAGGGAATAAAATAGAGGAGGTGGTAGAATTTTGTCAATTTGTGAGTTATTTTTGGTAGAAAATTGGTATACTGGTATGGACATTAAGAAAAGAATGGCATTAGTAAAATAAGCCTTAGTAAGGAGAAAAGAATTAATGTAATGTAAGCTACGTCTATAAGTAAAAAAAGACATTAATGTAGAATCATGTATATTCGGAAACTTTATATTTAAACAAGAGAATTAGCGTAGGTTATAGACTTCCGAAATTTGGTGATGAGATTTGGCAAGAGTTGAGAAAAGAAGATTCAAAGTGAAGAAGGCTCAAGACGAAGTTCAATTGGTGGTAGAAGAGAGGGAGTTGCTGAGTGAAATTTAAATGATAGAGAATAAGTGGGTGGAAGATATATTGAAGGGTAGTAGGATGTTTAAGGCTGTATTAGAAGGGAAAACATAAGGTAAGCGATGGAGACAAATGAAAAGCTTTTTTGACGGCACAAAACAAGTATACCGTATGTGCAAAGAAGAGGGAGCTCACACGAATAGTTTTCAGGGATCGACTAAAACCTAAACCTAATAGATAGATTGCCTATAATGATGAAAGTCGTTACTCCCATAACTTGATGTTGTCTGTCGCAGCTTAGACTGAAATTAATATTTTTGGTGATTTACCAATCAGTCGCTGTAAGCGTGTGAGAGCCAACTTAGAAAATAAAGACTCGAGAACAGCAAAATAGTACAAAAAAGTTACCATGTTTGTAAAAAAATACCTTGTTGGATAGCAAACTACCTCGAGATTGTAACATAATCAAGACAGTAGATGCTGAAGACTCGAAGTATTAACGCCTGAACACATTCATCACAAAAGCTTGAATCATAAGTTTCCTATCCCACTTGAATAGATTTCCTATTCCCCAAGTACCTTGTTTTTTTCGTGGACGTTTCCCTAAATAGATTTTACTACTAGAGAGACCCCAGCTAAACCCACTCGTGCCTTAAACCAAACATGCTAAATCTTTAATTTTGATCATTGATTCTTCTATTTCCTTTACAATCGCTACTTTTGTTCCTCATTATTCCTTGTTTCTTTATATTTCCGATGAAAGAGAAGGAGGGATTCTTTTAAGCTCTCAATTCCGCCCGAACGAATTCGATTATCCATCTCTCTCATCTCACTGATTCCAAGCTCCCCTCTTTATGCTGCATCCCTCGCGTTCCCCTCTCCGCCTTTGGCCCGCTCAGCACATCCCGCATGCCATATCCACCTGCACCCCTCACAATCCCTCTCTTCTCCCTTCTCCACTCTCCCTCAAACCACCCTGGGAATCTCCATTATAACGACCGCACACGGCGCATAACGCGACCTCATTCACTCGCGCACGCGGGCACACACACGCACCCGTCGCTTGCCACCTTTGTGTTTTGCCTCGCCGTTATGCTCCTCCGACTCATTCCACCTATTAAGGAAATCCCCTTTTTGGCAGAATTATTAATTCTGGCCATCCACCCGAAACCCCCAAGGCATTCTGCGTCCCTTCCCTTACTCCAAACCCCTCGCTTTATAATACCGCGTCGAGTTTACACGCGGAGTGCCTTCGGTCAAGATGGCGAGCGAAGGCCGTTATAGAGATCATTACGACCGAGGGTATACTGCTTTTACAACTCCAGTGAACAGTAATGCTCAATTCCACTCCGATTCAATGTTTTTTACGGGTCAGTCTGTATTTACGGGTTAGTCAGGTATTTACCCTCTGCGAATCGAAATGAATTTGTAACTTTAAGAATACTCGTAAAATTTGAATGCATCGTTGCATCAACAAAAAGTGGAATATATCGATGGTTTCAAAAAGGATCCAGTGAATTTTTCTAATTAATCGTTGCATATTTGTCAATTTCGAAGCAATTGTTTTACATATCCACAATTCGCATCATAAAACAAGTAAATAAATGTGGTCTTTGTAATTTTCACTCTAGTCTTATTAATTTACGTGATTATCATGATGAGCTACTTAAAAGGTTTTCGCGGAGAGGGAAAAATGTGTTCACTCATCTTGCATTAACAATATTAACGTTTATTAAGTTTTTTGCCTGTTGAAATAACTTGCTCATCAAGCACTCGAGCTGGTTTTTCGCGCAGCCGTTACAATTAATTGATTCATTATTGAACTAACCACTGCAGGCTATCGCTCTGCTACATTTGGCGAAAGGTAGATGGAGTTGGGAATAATACTCATGTCCAACGCCTTTGTTTTTCCCCGCCGCTTAGCCTGGCCACTGAAGGCCATGACATCGGTCGCGCCTGGAATGATATGCTCCCCGCGATGCTTTTGTGTGATGAGGAAAAGCCGCATCTCCCTTTCACTTAAGGTGGATCCGACATGGTCCAGGCGAGCCATTATGCCGCCGCGCCGCCGCCAAATCCCATTTCCCAACTCCTCCCCCTATTCATCTAGCTTCATACCACCTATTATTTCAACCTGCCCATATTTTGCGATCCTACTAAAGGTCAAAATACAATGTTTCAATGCATTAATTGATTGGCAAACTTTTATGATAGGACTGCGAAATATCCCTTCAGTTTAATCGAGAAACGTAGCTTTAATACGTGATGGTGATTTCTGGATCATAATTTTTCCAGAATTAGGAGTAAATTGCAAGAGTTAATTGTTTTTTGACTGAATCAATCATGTTTATATCCCATTTCGGACACTGCTAAGCTGCTAGTTAATCAGTTTTATCGTGTCAACTATAAACTGTGGAATTCTTTTTGGAAGGGATGAATTCTTTAAGTGCAACGTAATCACAGTTCGAGAAAAAAATTCGTAACAATATTATTTCGAGGCAAGAGAGCCTTTTTATTCAATTATTGCAGAGAAAACTGAAGCTTAAATGTTAGTACTTGGTCCATTAGAGATGCGGTCCTAGAATATTTGAATACTCTACAAAAAAGAAATGTTTCTTGTTGTGATGGAATAATTTAAGTCGCTTAGTGTTTTACCTCTTTCTGGAAATGATAAGTCCCAACTTTTATCTTTGTAAATACACTCCTTACAAAGGTTTTTGTGCGCCGAATTCCTGAGCAGCGACATTTCTTCAATAGAAACTCATCAATTTACTTCCAAAAGAATGACTTCACGACGTCTTAATTTCCTTTGATAAGCAGTGATATAATACTGTCGTGATATGAGGTAGATTTATTAATCCTCTCAAAGGAGCAACATGGAGTGAAATCCTTTTTGGAATAAGAATTATAGTCTTCTGCTTTACCGTGTCCACCGCTCAAAACTTTTATCTTTTCCATTTTAGCGTTCTTCTTTGGCAGAGAAAATCTTCTCTGTTTATAATTCTGACAAAATGCCGAGTATTTAAATAATTCTGACCCTTACTGGTGAAAATTTCGTCTTCAAAAGTTTATTCCATCGTTAAATACACTCCTTACACAATTGAAGGGTTTTATGTTTTGAAGAATGAGGAAACGGAAGATACCTACATGAGTGAAAGTCAAAATACGATCATTTAGTCTTTGTGATCGAATTATCATATTTTAAGCATTTATTTATTAAATGTTCCCTTTGAGATTGTTATACTTGGGCAGAAATAATATCCTATTTAGTAGAAGATTCTGCTCGATACGTCATGGATCTGGTTTAAAAACTGAGTGAAAACTGAAAATCCGACCCTTCGACCTCTGGTAATATCATGTATGATTTTTCTGGTTCAAGAATTGGATGGAAAACTCAGGTGGCAACAGTCTGGCTCTCTCTTTGCCCTCCGTATGTGTTTTTTATAACTCATTGGGTTTAGTGTGAATCAGATTCCGGCCCTCTCCTTTCAAACAAACGAAGCGTTAATGACTACAGTCATTGCTTTTTCTAATGATGTAGGTAGAGTCCATGTGCCCTATCTTCATGATCTGGGGGAAATTGATTGTTTTCATCTGCGTCCACATAGTCCCAAGAGGACTTCGGCCGACCTCATGGATGCTAGGCATGGAGAGATATGAGCGCATTTGGGAAAGAGAATACGAAACAGAAGAAATGTAAATAGGGAAAATGTGTTTAACGCGACGGATCCTTTCCTTAGTGGGCACACATGTGACCTTCGGAGGTAGCTCGATGGAGGTTATTTCATTAATTTGGTCCATTTTATCGCTCAATTTTGCTTCGAGGATCCCTAATTTCATCGGCCACGTTCCAGGACGGTGCGGTGGGAGGTCACCCCGACCGCTTTTGCCGAAATTAATTGCGTTTTCTAACCGGGGAGGGTGGAATTGATACAAATGGTCCTCACCGCCCACACGTGTTATTCCGTTGACCCTTGACGGAGAATCTTCTCCCCCTTCCTCCTCTTTCGCCTCCTCCCTTGGTTCTGCCTCGTGCAACCCCCCTAGGCACCCTCTCAAAAACCACTCCCGTATCCTGCCTACCCTCCCCAAAGTTCCTACTTCTCCAACGTTCCCCTCTTTTCAGCTCCCCTTTCACCTTGAGCTGACCCTTCCATGTGGTGTGGCGGTGCACTAATTACGTCTCGGCAACGTTCCACCGAGGCCGCAGACCGGTGAGCAGCAACTCAGTCTCTTTGCTTTGCCCTCGAGGAAAAGCCCTCATCCGACCTTCCTCCCTCCCTCCCCAACGAACTCTCTCGCCTTCTCTCTTTGTTTTAGGACTTTTTCGAGGCCCTACTCCCCTTCGTCTTCATCGCCCCTCTCCTTCCCACAAGACTCCCTTTTCTCATTCTTCCGTCGTCCACTTTTCGCATCCCCCATCCGAATCCTCCTTCACTTCTGCGTCTGTGTCACTGTCACACTAATGCTGCGGGCAGACCTGGATAATAATGACTTTTTCCCAACTGCGTTAAGTTAAAAAATATATTTATTTTTCAAGTATTAATCTCTACTGGATAACTTATTTTTCTACCCAGCATTTAGCGGAACTTATTTCGTATATTTTGAAGAACTTAACGTAAAACGCCACGCTTGAAAATGTATCGCATCTGGCGACAAGGGGTTCGAAATCAAAACAAATTTAGGTCAGCCTACCAATGTGAGACAAAAGTAAAGGGGAGGAAAATAGTGCAAATAGGCTTCACCTTATTTAATGTGTACGGCATTTATAAATGTACGATACGTAACTCCTCTGCATCTTCTGTAGTGACTCATTTTCTCAAGGTATGGGCAAATGTTTTTCTTAGTTTTCCCTGGTGTATAACTATTTTGGATAATTTAAGTTTATGGTTATGGTGGAGTTTAATTCTGATTTACTTTAATTGAAACTCATTTCATCGGGCATTAACTTTGACATTGAAATAATTAACAATGCTTGTATTTTATTTAATTGAGTAAGCATCAACATTTTAGCAACATATTAGATCATTCTCGGCGACTTTTTCTTTAATTTTTCAGAGTAGTAATGCAAATAGCAGTTTTCCTTTGTTCCTCCTCCAAATACGTATATCTCTCCGGAGAGATTTTTTATGGAGGGTAATTCTGCTCCTAAGTTTTTCCGGCAAATACAAAATTTTCTGGTTCCAATGAACAACATAATGATTCATTTTTTTATTCTCATATCATCAGTAATTCCTTTTATTTTTTATTTTGTGCCTTGTGTTTGATAATAATCAAAGATTACGTTTCATATGTCTATTTCATGGTGGAAGAATTGGAGTTCACAGCGTTCTTGAATGAATCCCTTACGCAAGACATGGGTTTGTGTTGGTTTGTGACACCATACGGTGTAATTAATCTACGTCTTACCCCACCAGCTGTTATGAGGGCGTATGGCAGATTATTCGCATTAGGTTACCAGCCGTTAGGGTCATTTGTGATTGTGGTTAATGGCATTCGGGTACTACAAGTTGTCATACCTTATGGTTCCTGTTGGTGCGGTCAAGAAAAGTGATTCTAATTGATTGGTGTAATGGTTAATTTTTAATCTCACTGTGGTCTCGACTACCAATGTGTAATGAGTGGTTTCAATTGTCCCTCCTGTCAAAGTAAATGCCAAGCAATTTGTAATACGATCTACTAGCCTTTCAAATTGCAGAATTCATTATTGAGGCCAATCAATATAGACCTAAATACGAGTATTAGTTAGCGCGCATGTAGACTCCCAAGTTTCCACCATTTCTTGTTCATCACCGAAATAGTGGTCCCAATTAGACTGTTGGACAAAGCCGTTTATCTGCCTATTTCCTCCACTCCGTCCCGCTCCAATTTCTTTTTCCCTCACTAAACCCTCATTTACAAACGCCCAAGGATCCACCCACTCCCCCCTCTCACTTCCTTCCTCTCCCTCTTCCTCAACCCCTTGATGCCCAACCGAGCCTTTTCTACCGGTCCCGTAGCTTCCCAAGCTGTTTCGCCTTTCCAGCTCGTCCCTGCTCATTTCCCTTCATTTATTTAAGCTTTCTCACTCTTTCTCTCCCTCGTCTTCAACCCACTCTCCCTCTCACCTCTTTATCTCCCAACTCCTTGCAAAAGGGCGTCCTTGGAGTTCCTATGATGGCCGTGTTATTCCAAGTGCAAGACTGGCTCTTTCCCTTTTTTTCTGCACATTAACTTTCGTTTAAATGGACCGAAAACAATTTGCACGGCGAAGGGGAGAAAGTATGTGCATATTTTTTCCTGTTTGCCTCTTTGAGCCGTGTCTGTTCATGGTTGGAGATTTTCTCTTCAGCTGTGAAACTCCCTTTATATCTCGACAAACCTGTTTTTAATATTGGCGTGCGGCCACCCCTTTTATGCACCATAAATCAATGGTAAACATGTGTCGCCTAGCCGGTCTAGTAATTAGGTACTACCTCATATGTGGTCAGTTAGAGGATGTACTACACAGATACAACATCAGCCTACAATCAGAATCGTTCAGGGTATTGGGCGATATTTTCCTCCCTGGGCGATTTATCCCCCCCTGTATATTTTTCGTTAAATTTTTAAAGAATTCGAGTTATAGAGGTATATTATGACTCCAGCGATGGGCCTTGTATTCCATGCTGATAATTTATTATACGATATTGCCCTAGTTAATTCTCAAAATGTTTTATCACGATGCACGTTGTACCCACCGATAGGCAAAGGTAATGTTGAAGGTAAGGTTTGGCTGCGTACTCCCAACTGTTTCTCCAAATCTTTATTAGCGAGCGCGGAAGGTAATTTTAAATAATATAGAAAATTACTCAAAAATATTTGCATTAGACACTGTACAATTGTTTTGCTCAAATTAAAAAAAATGTATCTTCATTTCTCGTGCCAGAACTGAAAACACTTTCACTCTTGGTCAAAATAGTAGCTATTGGGGAAAGTTATTAATGTTTATTATGTATGTACTGCCTGGCGCTCTCATAAACTGGATAAATTTGATTTTAACATGTTTGTTTATTCAGAGTTATGGAAGTGATGTACTCGAACATCTCCGCGTGAGAGCGAAGATGACCCCTTGACTTTTATCATCCGTTCGCGATTTTTAAGGCGCACACAAGTGACGAATTTATCTTATTTGTGCTATTTATAGTTTAGTTTGGGCAAAAACTCTAAATGGAAATACCATCATCAAAAGGGAGTGCAAAAACTCTCAGCAGTATTTTATTTTTTAACAAGACCAACAAAAATGCCCTCTGGATGGCGAGCGATTTATCTTTCCCTTTTGGCGTGGGCCATCTCACCATTTCACACACACACACACACACACACACACACACACACACACACACACACATATATATATATATATATATATATATATATATATATACACATATTAGACAGCAACACACAGTATGAGAACACATAAAAAGAACACTCACAATAATATCTTGATAATTTCGACGGACTAGAACTCCGTCTTCTTCGGAAGATAATATATGACAGTACATATCATACAACAGAAGTCATATCTTATCTTCCGAAGAAGACGGAGTTCGAGTCCGTCGAAATTATCAAGATTTTATTGAGAGTGTTCTTTTTATGTTTTCTCGTGCTGTGTGTTGCTGTCTAAGTTTTTTATTCAACACTTCCGTGTTACTTCGAAGAAATCATCTATATATATAAATATATATATATATATATATATTTATATATTTGTGTTCTTGTATTCATAATGAGTTCCAAGAAGAGGAGAATCTCTGAAGAATATTCCCTAGTATTTACATGGCGCTTCCATTTTTCGGCGTTTCTTTCTCCCTCCTCCCTCGCCCTGTTCCCTCCCACCCTAGCCCCCCTCCGAGATGTGGCAATCGTCTTTTGTTTCTCCTCTTTGTTCACGGAATGGGAAGGCTCGCGAGGGTAAGCACTCGTCCTCGTTCCACGCCTTCTCATTTGTTTTTCTCTTTACCTTCCTCCTCTTCCCTTCGCCTCTCGGTTCTCGACGCGCCCATTGTCGCGCCCGCTTCTTCTCCTCCAAGACGTGTCGTCCACCATCCGCCTATTCACTTCCCCTTCTCCATCCACCAGTTTGCGAGGAATGAAAGTCTCGCCCAGGGATATTAATTCCCGCTCCGAGCGTTGGGAAATGAATGAAGCTAATCAAAACCGTGTGTCCGTTTCTCAACGGGGAGCCTTGCTCAAAATCCCACTTGAGGGGTTTATACAAGTCGTAAAGGAAGCGAAGAATCCACCCCGGGGATCGAGAGGTTTTCCGTCGCTTTCATCCTCCCTTTACTGATTGCACGAGTCTTCCCCGAGTTCGACCCAAATCCATCTGAACTTTTTTTAATA
This sequence comes from Hetaerina titia, assembly GCA_037158775.1. NCBI lineage: Eukaryota > Metazoa > Arthropoda > Insecta > Odonata > Calopterygidae > Hetaerina > Hetaerina titia. The sequence goes on along the minus strand of CM073771.1, from coordinate 27,769,526 downwards.
TGCTGTTACGCTCTTGGTCCCCGTCGCTACATAACAAATCGGAGATGATTCATAGCTTACTTATTTAAATATTAGGATATCAGTTTATGTGCAGGAATCACTCTTTTCGTATTGAAGTTTAGCGTTTGCGAAATACGAGGTGTGTTTAATAAATAGCGGAGATTTAGGTTATTTGGAAATTAAAATATTTATTCATCTTATCAATGTTATCCCCTTTGAAGTAGTCTCCATGAAGTAGTTTCCATGAAGTATTATTTTAGCGCTTTTCGCAGTCCTTGAAACTCTTCTGGAACTCGATTTTTGGCATAGCTTTTAGCTCTCTCAGTGATGCGCTTTTAATCTCATCTATTCTTGTAAAACGACAGCTCATTAGTTTTTCTCTTTAGTTTTGGGAACAGAAAGACACACGAGGAAATGGAGACATGGAGGTTGGGACAAGCAAATTTTTAAATATGGAGACTGGGACATCATTACGGTGATGTTATTGGCCAAAAATTCACGAAAAAGCAGTGAGCATTGTGAGCAGGTGTCTTATCGTGGTGAAAAAGTCATGAATTGTTTCTCCACAAATACGGGTGTTTTTTTCGTATTTCTTCACTTAAACAGCTTTGAACTCGTTACTGGTTTTATTGATCGTTTGATCTTACGGCTAGAACTAATGGTGCACTATATGATATGCGAAATTACTAAATTCCCGTTAATTTTGGAGCACACCTCATAGTGGCAGATTAGATGCCTTCATGGCAATGTAGTCTAGGATCACAGATGAAATGATCACGCTTTTTTCTTTCATTAGCTTCCAACTTCTTGCTATAATAATTTCTGTCAACATTTTGGGTGTTATTCAACGTAAATTAGCATGTTTCCAAAGTGTTGCACCTCTCAAAATATATTGTTTCTTATGAAGTAACGTAATGGGTTCACCCCTTTGAATTGGAATCGTATTCAGGAAGGAGTGCCCATTCCCTTTTATTTTCATATATTTATGTTTATGTTAACGAATAACAGCCACCTTGACGACTCTTAAAAAGCTTCTTCTTAGCAACCATGACTTATTCTCGGTAACTCCCTATAAAAGTAATTTCTTTGTACAGATTGTCCAGCCTGTATTAACGGGAAAACTGCGTAATAAATGAACTACTTAGTAAAGCTTTACAGTTCTCGGCTTGGTGTTCAAATACTTCCCGCCCTTCGGACATTGAAATATTAATAACCGCAACTTCAAATGAATTTTCTCTGCTCAGTTTATATCTGCCTTCACGTCTTTTAATTGTGAAATTGTGTATAGCTATATAACGTTTTCGATCCTTCCCCTGGTAAATCAACTTCGTTGTTATGCTTTTAATCTATATGCAAATTATTGGTCAGAATCCTCTTGCCCCTTCCCTACAGTCAACCTCTCACATAGATCGAGCCACATCAGCTTGATCTCTCTGTAAACGTTTTTGCCTCTTAAGGAACTACTACGGGTTAGCTCCCATCGTTTCCGATAAAACTTTCATTTTAAGTGACGATGAGTTATGAAAATATTTTATCGTATTTAGTTACGAAATAGTTTAATTTCAATTTATTATTAATTTTAATGATGTGTGAAGATAAACAATTTCTTTGTATCGCATCGTAAAATTTTTTCATAAAAACAGGATTAACGGCTTTTGAAACCGTATTCTCTCGATGCTTCTGCCATGCAAAGGTGAAATGTTGAATTGTGAAATATTGAAATTGCCTCTCGTGAAGTTATTTCAAATAACTGTAAATCAGTAGATTCTGAAAAAGCTACTAGCGTAGTACATTTATGATGAAATATTTTGTTTTAAAATTTAAAGGTTCGTGAAGGCACCAGAGATTGACGTAAAATTCAATAGCGTACTTCGGAGTGACAGGAGTGTTATTTCATTGCTGCACGCCGTGAACACTTCTACTTTTGCGGCAATTGTTTAAATGAGCCAGGTATTTCATTCTTTTTGGAGTAATTGTAAAACTGAACAAAGTGTTTTAAAGATATCAACGGGTCTGAGGTCTCATCCTGAGGTCAATGGTATTATTGCCTACTCAACCGAAGTCTGACGCAAATACTAGTAGTTCGAGTCGAAACCCGGTGACTGTGATTCCATTGTGTAATGAGATGTAATTTGAGTGCATAAGTGGATTGTCTTGAGCTATATGTACATGTTTAGGATAATTACTTCGGTTAATTTTTTGCAGCGAAAATTATTGCTTGAAAGCCTATCTCCATTCGGTAACCCCTAATTTCGTAAATAATGTGAATAAGTTGGTGCCCGATAGATATTCTTTGCTGAAACAATAGACCTTAGTTGCTTGGCCCGTTAAAAATTTTAATGATATGTGAAGTTAAACAATGTTTTTGCATCGCATCGTAAAATTTTTCCATAAAAAAGATCCCCAGCGCTAAAGGTTATGTAGTTCTTTATATTCACTACGAATGAAGCATGAATACCTGGGTAGTGTGTGCCAAGGGGAATGGTGTAATCTGCCAATCAGATGGAACGTGAAATAGGTCAAAGAGCCTCACACACTGATGCCTTGCTTTTTCGCCACCTTACACTGTAGACACCATATTAACAGTTATTACTAAATGTAAAAATAGCTTTAACAAGTGTAACAGGGTAAGATTATTCTCTGAAACAATCATTTCTCTCTAATTATAGAAACAACTCCCTTCCGTGTAACTATGTTCACACACTATAAGAAACATTTCATTCAATCTAGCTAATTTCTCACCCGCCACTTCTTACTGTATACAGTATAATCGTTTTTTAAAGTACTTTCATAAATGAAAAGTCAAGAACTTATTTGTCACAATAGTCATGGTGGCTCATTTAATTCTAAAAAGCAATCATTTTGGTCACATTTTATAGCTATCTTCCTTTGTCTTCAAGGAAAGTGATCTACAAAATCCGAATTGGCGACTTATGAACAACAAAATAGTTTGTAACCCCTTTTTTCGGATCCATATGGTGACCATGTGCCATTACAGTTAACATTACTAGTAGGCTAGTCATTATGTTCCTCATGGACCAAACTACCAGTAATTACAAGGCAGAGCTGGTTGAAATTGCACTCTAACCAACGGGTAGGTTAACACATGGACTTATTGTCCATCATTTGAACGACCCCTCCCATCATGTTCCGGGATAACTATTTAATTTAGCGTGGAAATTATGTGTAAAAGTGGCAATCTAATCATCCTGAAGGGGTTGGGGCTGGAATTGAGTCAATCCAAAGTTAAAATGCTCAAGAAGAAGCAAAACTATTGTTGTTGTCTCATTGGGAGGTTTAACTATTTTCTTATCTAAGGACAGTGTACCAAAAGGAAAACCATATTTCACGAATAAAATAAGATTTTTTGTTCTCTATCGATGCCTTGCCGGGAAAGTAAAATTCGACAAAATTAAATCGGTTTCATTCCTTTACATTGCTCCTTTATTTACATTTATTTTCTGCTGTTAAAATATGTTTTTTTACGTCTATTTGCTCCAAAACGACGCAAATGTTGGTTATCGACGAAAGTTAGCATGGAGGAGATGCCGTCTCCCTTAGCACCACGCGCAGTCCTTCGCCTTCCTCCTTCACCTTTGCCCCTTCCATTCCGCAGACTTTCTCCCCGTCCGCGCATTCGCCCTTGACTTGTTCTGCCCTTCTCTCGCACCACTTGCCAGCCCCCTCATCTCTTACCTCCACCCCCGTCGCTCACTCTCCCCCCCCCCTCTCCTACCACATTTTTCATCCCCTCATCTGTCGTCGGGTCGTTGTCCGTGTGCGGGTGGGCGAGCCACGTGAAAGATTCATCGTCCCCAGAGGTCACTTCACACTTTGGCTCCTTGGCGGGGCCAACACAAGCGGGATGGAGAAAAGAAGGCGATGTTTAATCGTCGTCGTGAGCCGAAGGCCAAAATATTCCGACTCTTATCAAGCGTGTATTCATTGAAGATTATGATAAGTTTGCACCAAATACTGGTGCAAATAGTACATGCTACAATGCCATAAATATAACTAATAAAACCTCTTACATGTTAGGTAAAAATTCGTTGGAGTTAATTGTAAAAATACTCGTTTTTCAATCCATATTTTTTATTTCCAATATTTTGAAAATGTGTGAAGTACAAAAATGTTTTTCCCTAGTTTACATTAATATAAATGTTTCCTTATATTTTGAGTTACTCGATCTGCCGTTTTTTTCTGATAAGTTTCAATTGAAATTGCTTCTCATAATTCCAAATCCTTATGTCACACTACGCTTTCTGTTCCCCGTTTTCTACAATTCATTTTTTCTCTCTTTCTCCTAGAGTTTTCTGGGACAATTTTCATCATGGGTTGATTCAGTGCTCATATGTTCTTTAATGAGTTTTTCATCCATTCATTATCTATACTTATGTTATCATTGCTTTTTATGCTCAGATTATACACATTGGAGAGGTACCTGCATGGATCGTCTGAATATATTTTCTTTTCAACTGCAGCCTCATTACGTCTGGTGGCAATACATATATGAATTTGACTCCAAATGAAGTTTCAAATCGATTCATTAGGAGTACTTCAACAATATAGAATTTTTCAAAAGCGTCTTGAGCACCGTGGTCGATGATATCTTAAATGACTTTATTGTAAATTACGTTCTGATTTTATGTAATCTATTATGTGAATCTTATTGGCCACTATTGTATTTTAAGAGACCCGAAGATTTGAAGCTATCCCGCGTTGTTATTCAAGTTGAGCAAACCTGAGAGAGTGAGTTTTATTAAATCGGAGTGTACGGTTATATACTGTCAGCTTTCAAGGTGCTTACTTTATGTCAAATCCTCTCTGACGGTTACATCACGATGTTTTACGTGACTAACGCAAATTTTACACGCACTGCCTGGAGATTAGTGAGCTAAGTGGTAGATCAAACCGAATTAATTTTAAATACGTTTCCCCTTGTCGAGATTAGGGACGAGTCATTGTGATTTCTAATATATGGATCCATGCCATTTTTTCGGCTATTTCCGTTATTACTGTAGTCATTTGCGTCCATCTCTAACATTTTATGAATGGTTTTGAATTACCTCATCTCTATTTTGGTCTAACTAAGTGTTTTATTGTTCTTTTTCATTTTAGGTGTTATATGGTCTACTTCCACTCTGCATATCTTCTTCACTCTATGTTGACAGTTGGTCGCGCTGCAAAAATAATCAAGCGTACTCCAGAGGCTATCAATCGTCCTCAATGTTTTCTCGTATGTGTGAACTACAATGCATTTCCTTTTATCTTAATCATTGATTGAAATCACATATTCGTGAGATAATAATTAATATCGCCAATCGGTATTTCAGTTTCTTCCGAAAATTCATTTGACTTTTTAGGAAAACAGATTGAAAAATGGCTGATGTTATTTCAACGTCTTATATTTCTTGGGGGTGTTGCTTATCCATTAAATGAAGAGGGAATGTCCTTTTCTGCATAATTATGTGGAAATTCTGGGGAATATTTTTAAAAATTTTTAGCGAAAAAATTCTTTGGAGAAACAAAATTCCGTGGAAAAATACGTTCTTTCTTTCATTAGATGAGTTCATGTGAAGGTATTATTTCTCACGAGCTCATTTTTTCCAATCCAGAGGAACAGGTTGCACCTATCCGTGGTGTCTTGCTCATTGTGTTTTCTAATCCATTTCCCTTCGCCGACCCTCCCCCTCCCTACACATCCCCACACACAAGCAGGCGTCCGTCCTTTCCAGCCCTTTGCCTCCTTCCCTTTCGTCCGCCTTTGCAGGTGACTCTTCACTTCCCTTCCCATCCGTTCCCCAGGGGTTCCACCATTCCCCCCCGGCCTCCGACCTACCTCTCTGCCGAGGCGCACTTCATTCCCACCCGCAGTCTTCTCCTCCTCTTCGCCCCGTCCTCGCCACGTCACCCAACACACACCACGCTCCCCTTACCCCCCCCCCCCCAATTTCCAACCACTCGTTTAAACCCCGCACCAGAAATGTCTCTCCTCTGGGAGCCCTCTCCTTCCCGCCACCCTCCAACTGCGTTTACTCTCCTTCCCCCGGGCTCGGCTCTCCCTTGCCTGTCCGCACCGTTTCACCCTGTTAACGTCCCCTCCCTCCACCTTCCCACGCAAGGCCTTTCGCTTGCCACGCCCGTATCTCCCCACTTCTCCCTTGCTCCACTCGTATAGTGGGTCGGTCCCTCGGTTGGAAAAAAATCGGGAATCGCTCGATTTCTTCGAACATTCGGGAAAAATCGAGAGATGGGCAGATGTTTTTATGCAAGGTGGGGTAACACCGCGTGAGATTCGAGGATTCCCGACTTTGGCAATCTTTTCTTCGATTAATTTGTCAGTTAGCGTTCGTTGCGGGGCCACTAAAAAGAAAAAAAAACATCAGCCGGAGAACATGAGTGTAGTAGTGCCACGCGCAACGATTGTGGATAATTTCAATCGTGTACTCAGCGATTTTCAAGGCAATCGGGAGGAATGTAGGGAAAGAGACGTCATTTTTGTCGGAAAACTTGAGAATATTTCGGTGATTACTCAGTTCTATCGAAAATTTAGGGAAAAAGAGGACCCGGGTGTAATTTTTATTTTAATTCTGGAAGAAGACGAAATTTGGGAAATTTCATAGTTGAGCGGCGGGGAACTCTTTTCGCATTGAGTGACGGGTTTGCGCACCGTCGCGTCGTGCGCAGAGGGCCTCACAAAAACGAAGGGTTAGGGCAGAACTCCCTTTGAGGTTACCAAAAATATGCGCAAAGATGATTGGTAGTTCACAAAAAGTAACAAAATTGAGAACCAGGAAACCCATAACCGTGAGGAGTTATGTTCCGTCAACCTCAGTTCCGTCGGACAAAAAGTCTGTAGTTGAGTTCATCTGAAAATTCTGGTCAAAGTCTTAAAAATGGTGGAATGCATTTGAAGAATTTAGGAATTAGTACAATGTTAAAAATCTGGTATCCCCGATTTCTGATCGATCTTTCCTAAGTTTTTGAGTCCAAAGTCCAAAGAGACCTATGTCAGACACTCAGCGTAGGCTATATCTCATTTAGATCATGGCAATATAAAAAGCAAAGACCAAATTCGGTAATACCACAGTGACGCTAGCGATGAAGGATGATTTGCATGATTGTCCCAGATCTAGCACAATCACGAAAACTTCGTGGGAAAAAGTACCACGTTCTTCGAAAAAATCGGGAAAAATTCGGTGGTGGGAAACAGGAAAAGGAGTGGCCGCCTTGCGAAACCACCCCCGTTCACCCCTTAGACCCCTGCGGTCCCCCGTCCACGCGCCTAGACTGCGTAAAGCCAACATTCCCATCCCTCCCATTCCCACTCCCCCGGTGGTGGTCATTCCAAGCCGACTGTAACCGTCGACAACGCCGTGTGGACCCCTCCGGTTCCGCCGGCCTCCCACCTCCTCCCTACCGTCCCCCCTCACGCCCCCACACTTAATTCCCTCTACCACCCCCCTGCGGTCCGTATCCATTCTCCGCTTCCCCTCACATCGCGTGCATACAAACACACACTCCCCCTTCGCCATCCGCCTCCTCCTTTCTACGAAGTCCAGCACACTCACCTCAAAGCTTCTCCCCACTACTACCCCAGGTCCTACTGTTTCATTTCCCCCGGTGGGACTGCCACGGAGGCAACCCCCCTCCTTTCGCGGGTTCCCGCCCAACCTATTCCCCCATCCCTTCCTCCCCCCCACGGAGAGACCAGGTTATGTCTATTTCGAATACCCCGGGGAGGTTACGCACACCCTCTGTCCCCCAAGTTTTCCGTCGCTCCCCGACATACGCCCCTTTTCCAGTGCCTCCCTTGACTGCCGACGGCTACTCTCCGCTTCGCTGTCTCGCTCAGTCACCCAGCATCCCGCCCTCCTCCTGCTTACCGTGCCGACATTTCCCCACCTCCCGCCAATACCCTCCCTCTTCCGTCTCTTTCTCTCTCAATTCCAGCCTGCGCTGGGGAGTGCGTGAGCGGGAGAGCCCGTAGACGTTATTTCCTCCGTGGAGTGGACGGTTGTGTTTTATTGATTGTCCGGAAACCCGAGCGGCGTCCGTCTTGCTAGATTTCCTCTCCATCAACGAAAGCGGTTTGGTTGTTCTCCGAGAATGGGTATATATATATATATACAAATATATATATATATATGGAAAACCGCCGAAATAGATTCTACTCATTCTACGAAGTTCAACGGCTTTCCTATCCCTAAGTTACGTTTTCACTTGATGATACCGGCGTTTTTTTAAGTACAAACGACAGCGGGCCCCTAATTCAGTAAAGAGCGATTTAAATTATTGTAAAATTTCCATTTCCATTCCGAGTACGCTATCCTATTTTCGTATAATTTTTCTTCCTTTTTCTTCACAATTTATGTGGGTAGAGAAAAGAAATATTTCCTCTTTCTATTTAGTCAGTAGCTGTAAACCTTTGTTTACGGTTCCTAATATTTAAATAGGAAAATTTAAGGTGTATAGACCAAAGAATTTCTTTTCTTTCCCTCTGTTTTGTATAAATGAGCCGCTTTCACTGTAATTTTAAGTGATAGGGTAACTCATCTGACCCTTTATAACCTAGTACGTAGTTCCCTTATTCAAAAGAACTGTCGTTATCTTCCTATTGATTACAAATTTGTTCATGATCAAGATTTGTTTAATTATATTATAGATGGCACTATATGAATAAGCCTTGGTACTTTGCCATGACTGACATGCATCGCTCAAACCTCAAAATGCCAAATATTCAATTTTGTAGGATTTAGAAATCAATATATTGAATAGCTTTTTTGCTTTATCTCTAGAAAGTGATGGAGCAATGTATTTAGTAGTTTCCGAAAACTAAGTTACGTCCAACCAAAATACTATCCTGGCCAATGTTTGGTTTGATAGGTGAGGATAGAGCTCACTTCGAACTAACCTAACGACGTGTGAAATTAACACACTGAAGATAACGGAGCTGAATTCCTTTCCTTGTGACTCCTGATGTTTCACGGGAAGACCAAATATCAGGAAAATCACACATATTGGGGGAAGTTTAGGGTGCTCTGAGGAGTCACCCGGAATCGAACCCGGGCCAACTGTTGAGAATCCTAACGTATTATCCACTACGAATCCGGGCGAATAAAATACTCGATAATTATGGCGCTTAATCTAATTTGCTACCAAGCAATATCCGTTAATGAGCAGGTATTGCTCTGCGTTCGTTTTTACCTCCTTTATTTCGCTCCCCTTCTCCTCCTCCCTCTGCCTTGCCTCCCTCTGCTTCCACCACCCACCAATCCGGCGTCCACCCCGAGCCTCCCCACCGGAGGTAGACGACTACCCGTGCACGAGTGTAGGCTTTGTTCACCCACGCTCCATCGTGAATGCGTGGAGGACAGGGGTCAGGGGAAGGACGGGAAGGGTGAGAGAATCTTTTAAAGGTTCTCAGCGGCAGTCTGCCCATACTTTCAAGTGTATGTGCGTGAAATGTTTCCTATCTTGTCTTTTTATTTTATGTCACCATCATTTTTGAGGGTACAAAACATTGCATGCAAACACGTTAAATTTTCAAATTCTAATCACGGTAGCGCATACTGCTAACATGCTGCTGGATTACTTTCTACTGCTATTAAAAATCTATTTAGACACCTAAAGTATATTCTTCATAAAAATACAATAATTGTTCGTACGATACTTCGTTCATTCTTCAACTGCTCAAAATTTTGAATCCCCTTCATTCCGCTTGAAAATTGAAATATTCCTCCTTCTTCCTCTCAAAGCTTACTTCTCCTGCGTCCCTCTCCTGGGGGTCACCTCTAAGGTGGGGACGAGAGAGGCTTTAATTCCTCCCACATCTCGCTCGCTCTTTGCGCCATTTGTCAGCCCTCCTCACTCCCCTTGTCGCAGATCTCCCCTTGAAGTAGGGGGTGGGCTCAGGACTCCCTCCTCTTGTCATCAGCCCACTCCCAGCTATTAGTCCCTTCGTCTCCTCTCCTCTCTCCAAGGACCTTCCCTGGCCAGCCACAACCCACCCTCTCCTCCCCTCCATCGTTTCCTTCGATTATTTTATTCCCGCTCCCTTCGTCCCGTGCCATCTCTCCCTCCTTCTCTTTCCCTGAAGCTCACTTTTTTCCTCTCGGTCCCCACGGGACCACCGTTTCTCTTTCGTCTTTCCTTCCCCCATCTTCCCTCCCACCCGTTTGTCCTGGTCTTTCCAATCTCTTGTCCTTTGGCCCCTCTTGCAATCCGTCCGATTTTTAAGATCGCCCGCTGCAACACTTCCATTCCCCTGCACTCCCGAACACATAAACGTCTCTGAGCACCATCTCCTCCCTCCACCCCGTCTTGTTGCCATAGTCTGGCACTCTCCAAATGACGCAGTAAACGTCATATCCCCGCGTTCTCGAAGTGAGGGATTGATTTGTGTGTTAGCTAGTAGTCGGTTTCAGTTTATATCCGGCATTAAAAGTTATTAACGGCCTAATGTAAGGAAGAAAATTCAGTGGCTTCATCATGGACAGCCATACGCACGTAAGTGGATAATTTAAATTTCACGGTAGGATCTGGTCGAATTTCTCCGTATGTTCTATATGTTTAATAAGTTTTCACAGTTTAGAGTACTTGGAAAAAATTGTATGAACACTCAATTTTAGTTTGTAATAAGAACTAACACTCAATTTTAGTTCGTAATACATCCAGATAGTGCTAAATACTCTTCAGTGTGAACTACGGTATAATTTATAGTTTCTCTGTGAGTTGCTACCTCGTACGATGTCTTTGGTTGGACTATGTTTTGGTCGTGATGTTCATCCATGAACAGAGTACACAGTGTGACACCCGAGAGAGATACAGCCTTCAGAAATTCACTCTTGTGCTTCAGAGACTCCCTCTTATGTTTAAAGTGGGTGGCACTTCCGAATTTATTGATGTAAATATCGTTACTTTATCAAATTCTACTTAAAATACCATAAATAGAACTTAAATATCATTATAATCCGTGGAATTCACGTATAAAATCCATTTAATAATATGAACATTGTTTTTCCTATTCTATTTCATTATTCAGCTCATATTTTTGATTCCTCTTCATTCCATGCAAAAAACAGTTACATTTTCTTCTTCTACTTCTTTTAGCTTAAATTCTTCTCCCTTATATTTTAGGTTTCAATGTCCCAATAATAAAACCATTACTTACTCCTCACTTACTAGGATATCTCCCAAGAATTTATTTTGATGAAATCGTTTTATTATTATAGCAATGAAGTTAATTTGATTTGTAATTTGATTTTATTTGTAATTAGAATTCCTGGAATTGTCCGGATTTATTCCGACGAGACAGAAAATTATCCGATATTATTCTCATGTTTGTTAACCAAATAGAATAAAATGAAGCGAGGACTGCATTCTCGATTCTGAATGTTTAATTTTAATGTCGGTCGCGGCCAAAAAAAGAACGCAATGTCATCAGATTATTTTGTTACACGAGGTATTATGGAATTGGAAATTGTTCTGGTCTTCTTCCCCCGTGGATGCATCATTGTGTGGTCACCTATATGAATTTTTCGTCTGTTGTATCAATAATGCAATACCTCTCGATCCTGTACCTGGGAAATGGTGAATTGTAAGCATTTTCATTTTTTACACAGATATAATAACAAAGCCGACCTCTGGTCACATGCAAGTTTTCTCTTGTGTATGTGATTCAGCGTTTTACCAGATCAGTTACGTCCAACGTAGCGCAGATATTAACCCACAAAATGTACCACTCTATTTATTTTAATATCCAGAACAAAATTCATGGAGTAAAATTTTATTTTAGGAAATGGTAGGGATAGTATGTATTCAAATTCACTAGGTTTTCGTGACTTGGTTTTTTTTGCATCTCGCGACATTTTATTGCAAGACAATACTCTTTGTTACAGGACGAAGATTTTAAATCCATTTTTCGCCCATTTGAACGGGCATGGATACCAGGTGAATAGTGGGAGTCCTCTCACAATAATGAGAATGATTAAATTTATTATATCCGTTTGTTTGTTAAAACGATTTCTTAACTGTCGAGGTGTATACCCCATTTTGACTCTTTTGACAAACCTTGGATTCTCCGTCCTAGTAAAGCATTCGCTTCAGACACTATTTAGTTCCATGAACAATTGGAGGATAAGCCACTTGCGGAAAGTCCTAAAATAGGTTGAAAAATAAGGGAATTAAATCGGCATTAAAAAAAATAGTTGAAGTGATTACAATTTTTTGGTACCAAAGCAATCTTCGTATTTCCTATCGTGTCTTTTGTGTGATCACCATCTAAATTCTATTCACTGCGAGTGAATAATTCGTGTTAATGGCGCGTTTCCGGTCATATTTTGCGTTCTCTTTCACTAAGTTTCGTCGTCATTTTTCTATTCAATATTTCACTCAAAATGACTTTAGCATTAAGATTCCACAGTGAGGGAACAAAATCAGCGGTCAGTATATAATAGAAGCTTTCCGTCTACCAATGTTTTGTTCAAGTCCCGCTCGTGTATCCTGTATAATTCAAATCGAACAGCAAATAAAAGGTTCGTGTGGTATCGCGCTCACAAGAATTATTGCATCAAAATCGATGAGGAATGCATTTTCCGCTTTCTCGTCGACAGATTTTGAATTTTATAGCACTCCATACGTTTTCCTTCCTGTTTGCTGGTGTGTATTTGTTCCTATCCCCCTCAATTAATTCCCTTTCTCTTCTCGGAAGCCGTTTAGCCAGTCGTTACGCGTAGTCTCTGAACGGCAGTATTACACGAATAAATCCATTGTACATCCTTCATTTAAATATCTCATAGCAATAATTTTACTGCTTTTGGAACGTACTCGCTGAGTTATTGATAGTGCACGTTACAATAGAAATAAACGGTTACGATGAAACTCCATTTTAATGTATGGTACGCATAATTTGATACCGATAAGAATAATGGTATTATGTTGGCCCTTTTCGTTTAGGTTAAGGACGTTTTCATCCCGATGTGGTGCTATTAAGTATGCCCTTTAAGTAATACTATACAAGGTCTGTCCAATAAATGTGCTACCTGAGGCAACTTTATTTTGCAAATTCTAGTCTACATAGATTTTGTCCCCTTCAAAGTACTCTCAATTTGTTGCTATGCACTTATTCCATCTTCTTTTCCACTGTTTAAAGTACCCATGGAAGTCCTCGGCAGTTAGGTTTTTTAGTTTTCTCATCGTTTCTTGATTTCTTGTGTCCACATCTTCCCAGTGATATCTCCTCATCACCATTTTGTATTTTGGGAATAGGAGAAAAGTCGCAGGGGGCGAAGTAAGGAGAATAATCAAGGTTGGCGATAGAATTTTTGTCCAGAAACTGGCAAACAATAAATGTTGAACGTGTGGGTGGATTGTCATGGTGAAGGATCCATCCATCGTGTTCGGTTGAAATAGTGTGCACTGTTGATATTCCTAAATTCAGTGCATCAGCTATCATTCGGAAAGTTTTTGGATGATCGGTAAGGACAAGGAACCGCACACGGTCAATGTTGTCGTCAACACAGGTGGTTGACAGTCGTCCCGGCTTTGCATCATCCAAGGCGTCTTGTCGGCCATTTTTAAAACGCTAAAAACACTTGAAAACAGTTGTTTTCTTCAGAGCATTAGCATCTTAAACAACTGCTAACAATTCAGTAATTTCTTGATAACTTTTACCGCACTTCACCAAAAAACTTGATGTTAATTCGTTGCTCTGTGATTTTTTCAATTTCCATTTTCGACGAACAGTAAAAAATAGACAACAGAAACTAACATAACTGGCACAGCTCGACGATCCGCCAAGCACAGGTGGCTAATTGGGTCTCAGGTAACTAGGGCCGCTAGTAGGTGGGGCTATAGTCCGCGTCATGGCCACCAGATTGCACCTGTTCGGGTATTTATTGACCATACCTCGTATATTCTTATTTCATTCATGCCTTTATTAAGTTAGCCTTTGATTTCTACCATTTAGTTTAACCCCTAGCTTTCATCATCATCATTAATATGGTAATATATATATATATATATATATATATATATATATATATATATATATATTATTTTTATATTTTAAATTGTAGATTATTTGAGCTTTCGGCCTACTCCGAGGCCTTCTTCAGGTCAGACTGCTGACCGGTCTCAGTAATCTCAATGACGTGAACAATAATGAAAATGGAATTAAAAAATAGTAAACAAAAACACAGAAACACATATAAAAGAGATACTCACTGGGTCTTGAATTTTCGGTGATCTATTCACCATTTTCTAGAGGAGGAAGGAACAGAATTGAGGCAAAGGAGGGCCCGGAAGCACTGTTTACTAGTGCTAGTTCCATTAACATTATATATATATATTCACAAGGAATTATATGTAAGGAAATTGGATAGGAACACATATAGAGGACGAACATAGGAGAGGTTGAGAAGACGGAAACGAGTAGATAATAAGCGTAAATGTATATATATATATATATATATATATATATATATATATATATATATATATATATATAAATTAAGGTGCAATTTTCATTATAATATATCACTTCGATATGAAATCATGTTTATCTCTCAATATAGGAATTTCTGATAAAATATTTCTCATGTTGGTAGCAGGTAGTAGTCATATAGTTTTGCTGGTCAGTTAATCAGCCAGCCATATTCTTTAATTTAATTTTAAATAAAATTATTGCTCTCATCGTGACAGCTAACATTTTGTGGTGATTTGATTATATTGGTAGCAGTTGATGAGTTTTTAATATCCATTCCAAAATACGCTGGCAAAATTAGTGAGATTCTTTTATGTCGGCACGACATATATGCCGGAAAATACGGTATGTGGTTCTCATGTTGATGACGTTTTCAAATAGAATTATCCGTTTCCGATATTAAGTGGTTGAACGGTAGCATTTGCTTGATATCCTACCAGTTAATTATTTTGTGGAATTCCATACATTTTGGTAAAGTTAATTAAAAGCACCCAGTGAGTCGGAACCATCGATATTGAGCACTACCCACCAATCCATAACTCTATTGCAGCAGACCTTTTTTCATTTATCAGAGTTATTAGGGCTCTATGGTTCATACATTTAACTTCATTTAACTTTTTGAAAAATTGTAACTTAATTGAACTTTTCTAATTAAACTACTTTTCAGGGTTCATCCATACAAGTCTACCGCGAAGGTTAATTTAGCTTTCTATATCAATTAGAATTACTTTGTGTGCATAATTGCTTCTATTTGTTAATAAATATTTGCAAAAACTTATATTAACTTCGCAGATTTTGGAACGGTGGTCTGTATGTATTTTATTTTATTAACAATCTCATGTCTTCTTTCAAGATCCTGGTCACAATTTTTCAACATTTAGCATTATTTTCCCCGTTCTGAAAGTGAAATAAATTATCCAAAATTAAGGACACCCATTTTTACTGTTATTATCCCGTTGTTTACGAGATACGTCAATGACAACGCTAAATAAGGGTGTTTTGTTGGTGATATGTACTGTAATGTGGGAACTTCCACTGGAATAGTAAATGAGTGATCCATATGAGGATTTCTTTCCTCGCTTGATATGGAATTAATCCTCCACGTGAAGGGTGTGAGGCAATGGATTTTATCACGTCCCCGTTAATCAAGAACCCTTGTTCCCCCCCTGTCGTTCGAGCACGCTTGTGCTCAAAAGCGCATTTCATCATCTTCCTCGCCCTCTTATCCTCTCTTCTTTCTTCGGCTCGTTCCTCCCCTTTCTTTCCTCGTCTTGTTAACCCTCTTCCTTTAATCGTGTGACGGGATTCGCAAGGCCTTCCATTCCATTACAACCGCCCCCACCCCACCGGGAATCCTCGTCTGTCCCCCAGCGGCGGCGGTGGTCCAGTCTCGTGCGGTGCCCTTGGCTCACCCGAGAAAGGCATCTTGGTCCCCGAATTCTGTGCATAACTCATATGTCTGAGGGCATGCAGTTCATTAAAGGCCGTGGTGAGAGGTTCCGTGATGGTGCGGTGGTGGGGCCAATTCCGGGAGGCGCTAGTGTTTTTTTCTCTCGGTTTCCCTCCGCTCGTGTCCAAAAGAAGCCGATTAATTTCAAATGTGTGTGGAGTATTTTCAATGTTGTTATGGGATTTGAAATAATTGAACAAATGCTGTTTTCAATATACGAGCGTATATGCGACACGTATATGCGAATTTAATGGCAAGGCAGGTATGGAACGGGAACAAACAAGGATGAAAGTCGGTGTGAAATCCAAAGAACCATCTGAATCTGTTGATGATAAACTTAAGTTAGCATATTTATCCAAGGGATTAAAGTTATTGCCATGTGGATTATTGTGATAGGTGTGGTGTGAGAGTCAATGTATGGTAAGCAAAGCAAAAGTTACGAATTTTTCGAGAAAGCGGAACCTAAGTTAAAAAAAGAGATCAAAACTAGAACAGACGGAATAGTTAACGTATCTTGAATATATCTTGAACAACGATGGTCTCAGCATTAGGGATACAAGAAGAAAATTTGTGTTGGCCAAATTATCCTTCACAAGAACGAGGGAAATGGTTACAGGGACGTGAATTAAGGAAGTTAAGAAAATATCAGTGAAAAAATTGGATTGAAGCATGATCTTTTACGGCTAGGAATCTTGGTCATTGAAACCAGATGACGACGTAGATTGGAGTCTTTTGAACTGTGGATGTGGAGAAGGATGAAAAAAGTAAAATGGATGGAAAAGAAAAAACGAAGAAATAGTATGTATGGTGAGGAAGGTGTGAGGATTGTCGGGAGACATTCAAAGAAGGTAGGAAAAAGACTTTAGAGCGTCTTAATTTGTGATTGGAGTGTTGAAAATTGTCATAGAGGGGAAAATATCGGGGAAGATAGATTGAGGGAGGAAAATGATAGGCATGTTGATCAGACTGAGGAGAGATAGAATGTATGCGGATTTGAAGAAAGGTTTATTTTAGTGTCGAGTGACAGTTTGTGTCTTGTTAATCGTGGCTACGAAATATAACTTCGTAGAGGTGTTAAGGTTTTGTACATTCAAACAGTTTACTACCAAGTAATGAATAATACATTGATAACTACCTCCATACGTTGTTGGGTTATAAAACTCGTAAAAACTACATTTCGTTCTCATGTCTTAGGTGGGAGTTTTCAAGCATTGACTCTTTTTTATACCCTGGAGTCATCTACATTTGCACGATAAAATGAAAACCGTCGCTAGGGTATAGATCAGGGCTGTTAGGACGGCACCTTTTATGTAAAAATATTCATTTAAATTTCTAAAATATAAACTTATTTGCACATACATAAGCACGTAAACTTAATTACGTCTATGCCTATCTGCATCATGCATTAATGAATGTGTTCCGGTAAATTTAAAAAAAATCTTTTAACAATCATCATGTATTCGTGGGGCAATATTTAAATTCCCACCTCCAATGGAAATTACGTTAAAATCAATTTTTACTTACGAATTCACATGTGACTGAGTAATGATATATGTCAGGTGAGCCCGGTGGGAGAGGTACTAACCCACCTATCCAATTCGCCTCTTTACATGTAGGAGCTGTAAAAATCGGATGGTTCGGCCCCTGAGTAATGTAATAAGAAGCCGTATTTGCTCACTTGTTTCATAAGGACTCTATGAGCCACCAATAGAAAATATAAGCAAAGCAGCTAAAGGTCACCTTTAATGCCTGTTTATTTCAAATTGCGAGTTGAAAGTAGATATTTAAGGAATAAAAATAAAATTTAAGGAACTCAAATCTTTAAAACTATACGTGCTTTACTACTTAAAAAATAACATTTTAAGACACTTGAAACGGTATTTTGTGAGATATTGGCCGAAAGTGCAGAATATGTGTATACTGCAGACAATTTATAATTTTAGAGGAGAATTCCCGATATCGAAATTTTGGTCAACAAGGTGACCATCATCGGAGAGAGAAAGGGCTTAGAATGGGAAGAGGTCACGGTCGATCCATTGTCCGCGGTAAAGTGTGTACGTTACAGATGAAAAGTGGGGTGGGAAGTGGGGTTAGCGGGTTTTTGGGGAGTCGAGTAGAGGGAGAGGGAACTCCACTTTCCGACCTTCCGACTAGAACACCCACTTTATTAGGGATAGACACTCTCCCCTGACCCTTTCCCATGCCAAGCCTATATTCATCTCTCTCCGGAATATTGGTAACCTGGTTTCCAGAAGTGTCAACTTCGGAGAATCTTTTTCCTATTAATTGGCGGTAGCAAGGCCCACCTTTTGGCATTTAAGGCGATATATCGACCATAGGAATATTATCAGTTTTACGAAAGCCTATCGGAGTAGGGTATTTCAATTGGCATTAGTGATACGACGTAGTAATCAAAATGTGCGTTTTAAACGATGAATGCATGGAGGCAGTGTGCACTCCTTTCCGCTTGATTTGGTCATTGGTGTTTTTTTTCCAATATTAATTCCACTTGAAGGCTCTCTTTTTAGAAATTCATTTTATATTACTATTCAAATTAATTGTTATGTTTAACATGTGTCATTAAATGGCACAATACCGGATATTTCGTTACGAGTTTTGAGCAGGACAAAAAGGGAGACTGGGAGGAGGAATGAGGAATTGGGTAAAGGCTTAGGAGTAGTTTTAATCAATTTTCTAATGGAATAGGAAAAGGTGTGGAACGTTAGAACTGAATGTGGAGAGTGGTTTGTAAATTAATCATCATCGAAAGTTGTTCGTTCGTATTTTAATACAATATGTCCCGTGTTAAATCACGTGCTGTCAGCGTCCTCGAGGTATGTAAGGAGTCATGAATCAGTTTGGATCTATATGTAGAACCCGTGAAGTTGCTGTTCTCCCGTGTTCTTCCATCCAAATTTGGACATTCCCGTTTCACTAAGTAACCTTCAGACAAATGCATTCATGTTTCCTCATTGCATTTGTCTGCAGTGAATGACAGCCGAGAGTCATTATTTCCGCGCGTCCGTTCGGCACCTTGATATAGACTTGGAGGCAATCTAAGTGAATAAAAAATTACCGATGAAGGAATTGTGTCGCACAGCTTTTGAAAACACCTGGAAAATTCTGTACGTGTATTATTTGCCAGATTTACAGGAAATTCTAGGGAGTTCCAGGATTTTAACTTAAGACCACTGTCTAGAAAAAATATTTGTCGCATGTGATTCCAATTGCTAATTTCCAATGCATGAACATTAAAATATATAATTTAATTAATATAGTTACTTGTATCGTGAATCATATCTAGCAAATGGAAGCAGTTTCAAATAGGTAAACGATTGACTCCAATTGATTTGGACTGCTAAAATTTTAATTCTGCAAACTTGTTTGACAACTGAAGACTATCGGAATCGCGTTTGAAAATTTGTGTGTATTAATCACTCTCTTAAGTATTGTTCTAAATTTTTATGGGATTCCATGAGATACTAGTTCAGTTTCCATTTTTTCTATGGTAATTGCCACATTTGTCTTTGAATTTCCACGGACGTTTCATGAATATTTCCAAGAGAGCAGTTGTATATTTTTATTTTTTCCCTCATATAAAATATTGCTCAACGTTTATCTTATTCCTTCATTTTATATTTCTTTTTCCACCAAAATAAAAACAGAAATCGATTCCAAGTTTTATTCGTGGTTGTTTCATGTGATATAGGATCTCTTTCGTGTGCCGGCACTCGATAATTGATGCTCGGAACACTTACTCTGATTTATGATTCAGCGCCATTACTTTATTTGCCGTCAAAACTTCCTTTATTGGTGAGGCAGGAATTTAATAATCTTTAATGAGTTTATAAAAAAATGTTTGGACCTAATTGAATGTCAGACGCAATATTCGAGGCTTCACCGCTACCTCGAGTTTCATACCGGGACGCCTTCCTTGTTTGAAAGAGTTTCTCTTTCATTTTGAACCTTTTAAAAGTAGTTGTCTACTTTATGGAGCTGATTCCGAAAGGTTAATGTGAAAAATGTGGCTGTGACGATGCCACCCACACAAGTCACCTTCCGAAAACCTATAAAAATTCGGTGGCTAGAAAATATGAAAATTCGTGGGGGTTTATTAATTGAATCTCCAGCTCAATCAACTATTAATAATAAAAGGTTTTTATTGAGGTGAGGGAGAGATAAAAAATATACTCCTCTTTCACCCTACTCCTTGTTAAACGAAAATTTAGATCATGAAATAAATCTTTCTTAATTTAATTAATCTTACGGCAAATGGATATCATAACTGTAACAAACCTTAAATTTAATGGGTATAATAGCGGTGAGACCTACTTATAAAAACTAATTTATTACTATTGATGCTATCACGAGTTTGCTATTCTGATATTAAAATTATTAAAATGATATCCAGATGGTAGGCAAGACGTGGTGGAGGATATACTTTTTGAAGTGCAAATAACTTATACTACGCTTGTAAGAGTACTGAGTTACGTATTATTTGTTCGCCATTAATTCTAATTGAATAGTATTTTGGAAGAAACAAAGACAAAAAGTCAAACCAACTACTCAACCAAAATAATAGAAAATTGCTGATCAATTGGATTTTGGTTAAGGGTAAATGTTGAGTAACGTATATAGCACGACGGTTAATGTAATATATACACGGAATGCCTCTTCAGCGTGATGCGCACTTTTTTATCTGACGAACAACCACCTTCAAACCAAAGATTGCCCATTTTCTCCTGAAAATCATAGCTATTGATTTTTTCTCTCAAGATTAAAACTTATGTACCCCATGAACGATTCTCAGTATCATCAATAAGAGGATGGAGAGCAGGGCAAATGATTACATGATTAGTTTTGGTTCAGAAAGGAAAGAGGCACACGCGATTCCATACCAATAATGAGATCACTAATAGAGAGTGATATAAAATACAATCAAGATGTCCGAGTGTATTGTACGAGTCGTGTTTTTCTGATTCGAAAATTTCAAAGAGGTGTGTGATAGATTGAATTGGATAAAATTAATGACTATATGAAAGAAAATAGGATTACATAGTTTGAAGGAATAGGAGAATTACCTGTGCCCTTCGACTGCTCAGGAAAGAGTGGGGGACTGACAGTCCGGATGGGCAGTATTAAGAAGAGGTGGAGCTGTCAATTGCCATCAGTGCTGTTCAACATATATGCTGAGAAAATGGTAAAAGAGGACTGGGAAGAACAAGAGATAGGAATGAGTTAGAAAAACTAGGTAAGACATAAAAGTCAGTGGGTAATTCATAAAATCAATTAGGTTTGCGGAATATAAAGCATCAGTTTTTCAATCAGCCAACTGCTCTGCCCAGTGCATTGAAAGGTCAGTGCGAGAAATATGGGATGACAATAAATGAAAATAAAACAAACCTTATGTGATTTTCACAACAGAGAAAGGCTAAGTAAAACGGTTAAAGAGGAGGTAAAAAAACCTTAGCTGGTGGAATAGTTTACTATCCAGCAATTGTTCTGGGTCAAAATGTTCATAAAGTGTTCATGAGTAGTAGGGACTTAAACAAATAATTTGCGTTATGCAAAGAATCTTTCTCAAAGAGAAGTGAATTGATAACTGGGGCGTTGAGTAAATATGTTCCTCAAAGCTTTCATATGGAGCGTGGTTATGTACGGAACATGATCATTGAAGCAAGATTGGAGCATTAAGTGGAGAGTTTTCAAATGTGGCTGTGGAGAAGGATGGAAAAGGTGAAGTGGCCTGAAAGGAAAATAAACGAGGAAGTACTAGTTATGATTGGGTAGGGGAGGGGATTGTTTGAAGAAATCAAAAAGAGGCAGGAAAGGGATGCAGAGCATTTTGTATGGAAATGGGATATCGGAAAAGAAATACTTAGTTATTCCACATATATCGTATTTGGAATAACTAGCATTTCTTTTCCGAAATTAATCGCTTTTCCAAAGTGACACCTCAAACCATTCTATTGGAAATGGGATGTTAAAGACTGTATAATTGATGGGGGACTGTTGGCCATACGATGAAGGGGTTGGAATAGGATGGGTATGTTGAGCGGAATAGGGGCAAGGAAGTATGTGGAATTGATGGGGGCTTATTGTAGTTTCGGATTTCAGGTTTTGATTTGTTATGAAAGGCACGGAAATGAAACGTTGTACGCTTGAATATGCTGTGTCCATCCAAAACCTACCTTAACCGTTATATTACCAATAATAATCACCTGAAATTATATTTTCCATTTCCGTAGAGCTTTTGGTATTCATTTGTATTCTTCATGTTATTGGCGCTCGCAGTCATTAAATCTTGTTATTTCAGTTTTATGATCAAAAATAGAATGCACGTTACTAGTCCTTTCATTTAATTTTCTCTCAACTTTGTCCTCATTAGAGTGTTTGTTTGCAATCACTCAGGGGTTTAATCAACCTGAAATTCAAGTCTCAGTCGTTTCGAGAGATCCATTACCGCCATCAAGCAACAGTAAGCAATTCATAACGGGAAATTGATTTTAGAGAGATAGTCCATCATTTCATTGAAGCGAGGAAACGGTCTAACGAAATATTTGCTCTGATGGCGCGTGAATCATTTATCTTCTCCATAATGTGTGCTCTCGATCTGACGTTTTATACCGTGAAAATCCTGTCAAGTTGTGATTCTTCCACGCGCATAATATTCTTCCCAACCTCCCAGTTCAATCGAATTGAAAATATTTGAATTGCAGAATAAACAGCCATAGAAAAAGGAATGGTGAGATTAAGGTTGCCTTGTCCAGATTGGAAGTAAAAGGTTGTTGCGTATATTATAGAAGGGAGAAAGTTAGGTAAAAAGGAAAAATAATGAAGAATTGGAAGTTTCTCAGATTGCACAGAGAGGTTTAAGTTATGAGTATCTAAAAAAATTCACCATTTAGAGTGTGAGGTTATTATATTTATTCTACTCAAAATTTGAAAATGTTCATAGAGACTAAAATGGTTTAAGTACGCATTCAGTTGCCATCCTAAACTTTGTATTGCATAATAGACTACCATTAAAAGAGGTACAGTAAAAACACTCTACCATTCCTTTTTACACAATTTGTATAAAAATGATCGTTTGTTTAGTTTAGGGTGATCAAATCCTCCCCTACCCTTGCCAATGTCACGAATGCGATGAAGTTAAGCTCATTGCTCAAATTTTCATGCAGTTCCTCTTGAAGTTCCTCTTGCTAGAATAAGTATATTTACTAGACGTAATTAACCTGTCTTTATTTGACTTATTGCTTATTTTAATTATTCGCGAACAATATGACTTTCTACCGTTCTGAACATGCCTCTTATTCATCCGTCTATTCCTTAACGTGTTAAAAAATGCACTCGTTTTTACGACCTCCCTGTTCTTCTCTTTTGAGGTTTAGAGGTGAAGGCCGTGTTCGCGGCTTTTGCAAATGGCGTCACACTTCCACTTTCATGCGTCTCGTTCCCTGCTCCCATTGTTCTCCACCGTCGGATGACGCCCCTCGTCTCACTTTTCCACCGTGCCTACATTCCGCCGCATTCCAGCTGGAGCCCCTCCTCACAGCACTCACGCCTTTTCGCCTTTCTTTATTTTCGCTCTTCTTCCTTTTGTTTTCGCGGATGGGGTGAGAGGCGGACGGGTTTGAAATGACCCCCATCCCGTCCCTCCCGCCTGCTGAAAGAGAGGGCGGGTGGCGGCGTCTCAATCAGGAGGCCCCACCATCCTACTCCACTCCCCCCCCACTCCCCTCCCCACGCCGAAGAAGAGTTGAGTCCTCATTTGCGAAATCCCTCGCTCCCTTTTATGTCCCCCAATTCGTTTTCTTGAAAGGCGTCCAAGTACCCGGGGACCACCTCTCATCCCTCCTCCTCCCCCAGAAGAACTTTCTTCTCCTTCTCACCCCCCACCGACCCCTTATTGTTGTGGGAGATTGCGGACCAAAAGTCCAAGAAGCGCACTGCTGGTGTGGCGGGTGATGAACCCGCGAGATCGGTCGCGTTGGGAAGATTGTCTTCGATGGCCCACTAAAATTCAACAACTTAGCAAACATGCGTTTGATTTGAGTAATATTTTTGGTAAGCATATGTGCAAAATTATTGGCTCTGTCTGAATGGATGATTGCGTATTACTATAGAGTTCGAGGTCCTTTTAAAGTTTCAATTCTCATATTTTCGCATAATCCTCTATTTAAGTGTTTGAAAAGAGTCATGGTCACATTATAGTCATAATTGTATTTTTTTGATAAATTTGGGAAATTTTGTTTGGAAACGAACCGATACGAGGTATGAGTCCTCATTTGCGCAATCCTTTTCCTCGTATGCTGACACTTGAGTGAGGAATTCCAGATGTTAACCAAGGGAAAATATTTCATCAATGCTGTGATGCTTTTAAATAGCCATGCTTTCTTTTCTTTCTATAAAAAAATAAATAGAAATTAAACAGTCCATAAATAAAAGTTTTGGTTACACAAGATCTATATAAAAAAATTTATATATGTATATTATATATATATATGAAATCATCTACAGTGTGAATGTCCATTTACGTGTTATCTGTTTTATTCTGTGTTCTATTGTGCCGTCCAAAAGTAATATATATAGATGATTTCTTCGAAGTAATACGGAAGTGTCAAATAAAAAAAACTTAGAAAGCAACACACAACATGAGAACACATAAAAGTAACACTCACACGTTATTTCTTGATATTTTTCGACGGAATCGAACTCCGTCTTCTTCGGAAGATTAGTTAGGTTATTATATATATATATTTCGTAGATTTCAAAAAAGCGTTTGATAGAGTGGATTGGAAAAAATTAATGCGTGTATTGCAGAAAATAGGAATGGATTGGAGGGGACAGGAGACTCATCCGCAACTTGTACATGTCTCAGACTGCTCAGGTGCGAGTGGGCAACGGAGAGTCCGGATGGGCAGTGTTAGGAAGAGGGGTAAGGAAGGGTTGCCCATTGTCACCGGTGCTGTTCAACGTATAAAAGGAGGAAATGATTAAAGAGGCATGGGAAGAACTGGAGGTAGGAATGAAAGTCGGAGGGAAATTCGTATAATCGGTTAGGTTTGATGATGACCAAGCATTAGTTGCTCAGTCAGCCAAGGGGTTGCAAGCATTGCTGAGTGAATTGGAGGTTCAGTGCAATAAATATGGGATGAGAATCAATATTAATAAAACAAAGGTCATGCAATATTCCAGAAAGAAAAAGGTAACCTAACATTAAAATAGGAGGGGAAAAAATGGAGCAGGGAGAACATTTTACTTATCTCGGAAGTGTTTTGGACCAACACGGTCAAAGTAGTAGGGACGTAAGGAGAAGAATTGCGCTAGGTAAGGAGGCTTTCTCAAGGAGGAAAGAGTTGATGGCGGGGACGTTGAGTAGGGATGTTAAGAAAAGACCCGTAAAAACTTTGATATGGAGCGTATCTATGTACGGCGGGGAAACGTGGTCGCTGAAGCAGAAGAATAGACGTAGATTGGAGGCTTTTGAAATGTGGGTGTGGAGAAGAATGGAGAAGGTGAAATGGACCGAAAGGAAAACAAATGAGGAAGTACTGGAGATGGTGGGTGAGGAGAGGGGTTTGTTGAGAGAAATCCTATGGAGGAGGAAAAATGGATGAAAGGCGTATTGAGCGCTAGTGGAATTATGAAGAAGGTAATAGAGGGGAAAGTGTTAGGCAACGAGGAAAGGGCAGGAACAGGATAGGAATGTTGGATGGGATGAAGGGAGGAAAGAAGTACACAGAGGTGAAGAGAGACCTGAAGTAGAGTAGGTTGCTGGATTGGGTTTTGTTTGGAGTTACAAAATATTTATTTGATATTGTGTCCATCCAAAAGCCTACCTTAACCGTTAGATTACCTAATAATAATATATATGTATATTTCAACTAAGAAATGGTAAATTTTCATTTTTTCTGAAATCATAAATAATGATCCTGGTACTTAAAGTGTTTCTTCAGCACAACGATATTTAAAAATCTATCTTGAAAAATCTTTCCTAGATGTACCCATCTATGCGCATTTATTGAACAATTTGTAATACAATGCTTTTCCTCTCTTTTAGGTGAGTTGATGCCAGCCGTGACAGCACTTGTCGACAACATTTATGAGGTTTCCATCTGGAAACCAAGGTAACTGTATCTCTATTTTTTTAATTTTCTCAGATATTATTAAAGTAAAAAATAGTTATTTAATATTTCCGCAATAACATGAATTGCTAGGTATTATGCCCCTCAAAATCTAGGGAAAATTTGTTTTGCGAACGTGTTGAAATATGCGATATATACCACCCATATCAATGAGTGGTCTGAATAGTATACATCCTCGAAACAGAAAACTCTTCGGCGATCACATAAATATATAAAAACGTTGATTATGATATAACATTCAAACACAGAAATACAAAGAAAAGACACTCACATGTGTAGTTTTGTCGATTCGTTACATATTTCAAAACAATTTATATGAGGGAATCGTGATTCTTAATAATGAAGAAAGTTTTTGAAAAGGAAAATTATTCTTTCAGCTTTCTGAAAATAATTTAAATGAGTTGATTTTTTCATTTTCGAATTCCTTGGTGGTTAGAAAAATGGCTATAAATTCATCAATCCCGGCCGCGTTAAATCTTCAGTTTTATAATTCGAAGTTGCGTCAATAACTTTGTCGCTAATACTTTTGAAATAAATAAAAATAGTAGCCCAGTTATATGCCAGTAGAAATGGGCGATGGACAATGTTTTCAAGAGTTCCTCGGCTCTTCAATTAATTTTCTAAATCCATTTTGTCGATTGCTATTTACTAAACACAAAAGGTAAAACGAAAAAGAGAAGATTTTTATTAGATTTGACGCAAGGTTTTAGCTTCGTATTAACCGAAAATTTTTGTGGGCTTTCAAACTTCTTTTTATTTCAATTATTTAGGGAAAGTTATTATTGTTTGATATTAATGAGAAAGTATTGTTTGTCAATAATATCTCCAGTTGCAAGTTTGAATAGGTTTAGAGGGTTCGGAAACTTGTTCTCCTTTAGCTTCATTGGGCACTGAAGCTTATACTTATCTTTTTTTTTAACTGTTACTAAAATGTAAGAGGCAATTCATTATGAAAACACTACAGACACAGTAAAGTTAGGGGAAGGAGTCTTGACTTTGAGTGACAAGAACCATCAAGCGATCTTATACTTAATAAGGTGAATGAAATTGCACTCTAGAAACAACGTATTGCAGTTCTTCAGCGTTCAAAACTAAACCTGAAATCACTCTCCAAAACCTTAAGTGGAAAGCAAGTTACCCATCATCCCTTAAACGGGGAGTAGTTTCGACGGTGAGAATTTTTAATAAAGTTAGGGGGAGAAAATATCACGTGTGATCACCCGCTAAATGCGTTCATCATCGAAATTATTCCTCTAATCCAGATTTATGGACGTTTCCCGCGCCGACGGCTTACGGGTGAGCAGATACTTACGGGCTCCCACCAAATAATCCTCCCTTTTAGGCCCTGGCGACTATCCGGGGAGCGTAACGAAATGCGTGCGCTCATTTTGGCCCTGGTCGCGCGATAAGGGTGAGGTGGAGAGAGAGGATTGTGGATTGTGGAATGGGGTTGTCGGTGAAGGAAAAAGGGGGAATAAAAATCTCAATTTCTCGAGCATTCCGCCCCTACCCATGCGGTGCACTCCCCCCCCCCCCGCTTCACGCCGTCTTTATCCCACGACCCCGCTCTCGCGTAAAAAAATTATGCGTCTACTTTTACAACCCGGCGACTCGACCCCCTCTTCCACGAACCACTCCTCCGACCCCTTTCCCCCCCTCGCGTCGCACCTGCGTTTCTCATCGTTTCCGCCAACGGTAACACGCGTGGCGTTCACAGTCCTCCCCACACTATTTGAAACGGTCTCCCCCTACTCCGACACCCTTCTGAAACGACAAAGTGTCCAATTTTCCACTCTTCCCCTCACATTTAGCCCCTCCTAAACCTCCCTCCTGCGCAAGGTGCAACACCGTGCTTAAAGTGCCATCCGTGGGATCGTTCTCCTGCCAACCCCTTGCTCCCACCGAACCTATTCCCCCACCTCCGCCTCTTATACTTCCTGTACTACCATGCGTATTGATGCATCACCAACTCATGCGAAAACATGCTGTAGACATACATGGTACGTCTTCCGGCTATGCTATGATTTTAAGGGCGAAGGATGTTTATTCCGTAATCGAATCCCACCCTCTTCGTTGAAGTAAATATATTGAAGCGTAAAATGTATCTCCATCTATTAGAAGCGATAAATTCAAGTGTTGATATTGACGGTAAATTTTCTTTTAGTTCGTTTTTCCTTTATCTCAATTTTTTTATGCCCTCATCTTTAGAACGAACGGTGAAAGCATAAACTGTGTTTTGATTAATAATATACGTGTATTTAAATTAATGTCAATCAATATCTACGAGTAAATGAAACCAACCAAACAGATTCGTGATGGCTGAATATCATTTTAGGCAAATTTTACCGAAGCCATACTTCACATGCCAGATTTCTCGATAGATCACCTAAGATGATTTTAACCTAACCGAAATGCTTGTGGATTTTTTGAGAAATGAATATGTACATGCATAGTTACAATTATTCTTAGATTATTGAACCATAAAAACTAATCCTCGCATTTGACGGTCTAAGGGTGTTTAGCATAATGATATTACGTACTTCCAAGATTCACAGTAAACTTAGTGATCCAAAATCGTCCTGTATGCACAAAATAATACTTATTTGAATTTCAAAAACTAGGTGCTTTTCCTTTCTTCCGTTAACATTAAAATTACTCCGTGTAATAATGTTTATAAGAAAATTAATACGTAATTTTAGCTACATTTTGTTGAAGGTGAATGAGACCTCTCTCCCCCATTCCTCCGCTTTCTAGCTGCCTCCCTCCCACTCCCTCGATTATGCAGCCCCGCTGTTCCCTTCCCGACCCTCCGCCAGCAGCACCCTAGCCCTCGACTCTTCTGGCTCTGGATCGAGAGTCGTTCGCGACACCTAATGGCCTCCCCGGCGTCGTACTCGAATTCATTCCGCCTTTTCTCGCATGACAAAGGATTTTGGAGGGATTTGGGGGTGGAGAGGATGAATTGTTTCACTCTTCTCGCTCGACCCCACCTCCTCCCCACCATCTTTGGTACGTTCAATCCAACAGTCCCTCCCCCTCTCTCTCGAATCTTCTGTTTTTTTCGGGATTTCCTCGAGGTTAGACCACAAGAGCCCTTACTCCCCTTGTCCGTTCTCTGAAAACCTATGCGAGAAATGCCTTGGCCGCCTCGAAATTTGAGGAAATGAACTTTTCCTAAAATGCATGGATTATTACCATTCTAATTTTTTTAGGGAACTGGGATAACAATTATATTTTTTTATAAATTATATTCCCAACGTTTATAAGAATGACTTATAATCTAACTCCTAACAAACTTCTCGCAGTATTGTGGGTACATTCAATGTAATGAAGGAGGTATTACCCTCATATGATCCATTGGCATTGAAAATATGGCGTTTTACCCTTCGATCTTCGACAGTGAATGTATTCGTAGTATACCATCATTCCTATACCATTCCGTTGGAGAATCCATCCAATATAACTGCATGCATTCTTTGTTTTATGGATGTTATCCCTTGAATTGTACGAATTTTTAACAACTGTTTTTTGTTTTCTGGAAAATAAATGTAATAATCATATTATATTTCCATCTTTAGGGACTATAAGATCGCAGAAACTTTCTTAAAGGCCTAAATATAATCTAGCCTAATAGCGTGGCGGAGGTCCACTAATTTCATCATTTCCTCAATAATGAACCTACAGTTCGCTCGTTTTGACGTTATTTCTACGTTGGTCTTTTTGAAGTTAAATTAAATTTACTTTTACCTAGTTTTATTATTTGATTTCTCACTTAGTCAATAAAATTGTGATTTTCGTCATCGGTTGAAAATATTTTTTCTATTCTTAATTAAATGCTATACGACTGTACGTTCAAATCTGAATGCAGGATATTTAAAGTAAAATACTCCTAATTGCAGTCGATGTAAGTCGATTCCTTTAAAATAGTTAAAGATGGACAACAAAAAATTACTACTCAGCCATTATTCGTGCAAGTAATTCAGCCAGAAAGTAAATCGTAATGTTCTTATTTAGTAGTTAGAAGGGGCTAAATGATATCTACAGAGAGGCTCACACTATTTTTTTATAACAGATTACGCAAAAAACATATTACTGGATTGAGAGACACCAACATATTGAGGAATATTTTTTCATATATTCCTGAAGTATTCCCCCTCTTATTTTAATTTTACAGTCTGAAATCTTTCTATAACACGCTCCCAGCATCTTTTTGATGTACATTCCTGTAGCAAATCAGCGTGGCATTCAAAAGTTAC
Source organism: Hetaerina titia (assembly GCA_037158775.1). Lineage (NCBI taxonomy): Eukaryota > Metazoa > Arthropoda > Insecta > Odonata > Calopterygidae > Hetaerina > Hetaerina titia. Next base: position 27,739,187 of record CM073771.1, on the reverse strand, counting down.
TCGTGAAATGAACAAATGGTTGGCTTCAAATTATTACCTGAGTAAGAAGTCCGATTAAAAGGTCCCACCCATTGCACAAGCCACTCGGAACTTGAGCGAGGTATGCAAACGCCCACGCACATTAACTCCGAAGCATCGCGCGTCCGTTGTTTAGGCCTCAGAGGCATTATTTCATTCACACAGTTAAGTGCGTTGGACTCCTAGAAACTGATAACTGCTTGTATTTGCCATACTAATGCAAATAATATGCCTTCTTTGAAATGATATCATTATTATGATTTTTTTCCAAAACTGGAGAGTTGTCAGGAATCTTTGCTTGTTCATGATTTCATTTATTTTATAACAGTGGGTATAAGAATTAGTATTTTTCGCAGCCGTTTAGTTCACAACTTTTCTGTGAATTTTGATGCCGTGGCACTGATCACATTTGGGGTGCCTCCACGAATGAATTATTCATTGCTGATGTGCTCATCAGCATCATATTGCTCAGTTTACCGTCCACCAATGTGTGTCAAGCTTCTTTACAATTACATTCTCGTCGCTCTGCTGCATATGTGTGCAAAACTTTCCAACCGTTAGTCATAGGGCGCCTCAACAAGGTACACCCATTAGCGTGCTCAGAAGTTTGTGGCTTGGTATAATCTCATAACTTTGAAACGTGCATTCCTTAACCCTGTTTTCTTCTAGCGTAGGCGGATTGAAAAAAGCCTTTTTATAAAAGTGAACTTACACCTTTCGATGATTTCTTTCCAACTGCCGTATCTTCGCATACTTCTTCCCCATTTTTTACTGTCATGCATTATTTTGTACATCAACGCTTCTCCGTTTTCTCAGCATGTTCGTAGGTAGCTCACTGATCAGCTCTCTAATTTTACCAAAAGTAGTCAATACACAATTAACAAAATTAACCCAATTAAAAAAATTAACATTAAGACATTATCGAAATATTCGAAAGACTAATCGCTATAAAATGTTTGCATCTTACTCTCCTACTCCGAATTCAAATTTACTAATATTGCATTTTCCAATCTCTGAGATGAAAATATTTACAAACATAAGGCAATTAATTCTCACAGATGGGTAATACAGATAAATAGCTTCTATCGATAATAATTGTATCACTACCAGTACGGTCAACTTTTCCAAACTTCAAAATTCGTACTGCTGTTGCAAACAATTTCATTCTCACTTGTATCAATTTCTCTATTGTCATTTATTTCAATGTTGTCACTATTTAATTATGTTAGCTTGCTTTCTTAATCGAGTATACTATTATTCAAGTCCTCAAAATACTCCCTCCAAGAGCCTAAAACTCAGTATTTGTTTCCTAAATATTTTATGTTGTTTTTTCAATCATATGTTTGCTTATATACCAGGATACCATAAACAATACAAACCTTTTAAAATAGTACATGTTCTAAATGGCTACCATAAGCGATTGGACAAGTAGTATTAAATCACGATGTAACAGCCAAAGATATGGATATATCGACTACAGAATTATGCCTCCACATGCGTAGAGGGAACTTCGTGTCCCAGACAATGGCATGTATCGGCATGATTAGGTTTTAGAGTTTTTGTATGTACCCGAAGAATGCCTTACTATAATCAGGAAGAGAGACCCTGCACCTTACTTTTCTCATTTCTGCAGCTTTACTTTTCCATCATTTGTCTTAGCTAAAAATGAGCAAGTACAGACATAGTAGGATATTCTTATGTTGACTCCAAAACCTCGTACGAAGAGCGCACTTAAATTTAGAGGCCAGAGTCCTTTGCCGTTGAGGATATAGTTTCCCAAGTTGAGCACCTGTCAGAGCGTTTTCTTGCGGATTACAGGCGCTAACATCCGTATTCCCAACAACTTTTAAGGACTACCACATAAAAAGGCGCTACCATTCGCGTTGATTCATGGGCCTTGTTCCTCGGTGTTTTGTTCCTACATTTAGGTTTACTTTACAGCTCCCACCACATATAGTATTAAGTATTTCCTTAGCTTAACTTAATTTCCACTTAAGTATTTCCACCTTAGTGTGCCTCAGTTAAGATAGTTATTCGTTTTGCCTAAGTCAAATCAGACTTCACGGATAAATAACGTAACAAATCTTGATTTGAAAGAGACTGTCTCTTTCGTAAGGTTGGGGTAAAAGAGACGGTTTTGTAGTGGCATCAATATTTTATCCTAAAGCTTCAATTCTATGGCTTCCATAAAACTTAATAGATGCTAGTTTCCCGCACCTGCAACTCCCTACCGGACATAGCCACGGAGCTTTGCACCGTATAAATGCATCATTTTGGCCCTAACTCTTCACTATTAAGATTTAATGGGGGAAAGTACTACGGATTGTAAAAGTAAGCATAATTCCGAAGCAAATGATGTACGCATTATAGCTACAGCATGAAAGCATGGGGCGGACAGAGGCATCTTTGATGGACTTGGATATAGACAGACAATTCCTATGGAAAGTCGGAATTGTATGCGTTAGAAGGTTTCGGTAGGAGTTAAATCCCTTGGGTTATTCGCAGGTCAATTTTATGATAATTCCCGGAGGTCGTTCCGGGTTCCTCCCAGGTGATCTGGGAGGTAACCAAGAAAATGAACATCGGCGCTACCTCCGGTGAGGCGTGCACAAACCGAATATGTAAAAGTTTTTTCAGCACACGGGAATTTTCCGATGCTGGAGCCGTAAATGCCTCTCAGGTGGCCCTAAAAGCCGCCTCGTGTCGAGTGTGGGCGGAGGGGCTGGGGGAGGGTGGGAGGAGTCGGCTGTAAATCCTCGCTCGGCGCGCGCTCTAACACGTTCACGCCCATTACCCCGTGAAATTCCTTCCGAAGGGCGCCCTTAACCTCCGAGATGTCGCGGAGCCAACCGCCCCGAGGCACACCCAAAGGCCGCACTCACCCCCTCGCTCCCTCCTACCATCTCATTCCCGCCGTCCCGTCCAGCCTCCCCCCGCTCCTTCGGAATCCAGATAATGCACAAAGTTAAACCGGGCCGCAGGCCGTGCGGTGACATTCATAAGCGGCGCCCCAAAAACGACGACACCTCCAACCTCCTCATCCATCCTCCCCACTCCCTTTTCTCTCCCGCTTGGCTCTGGGGCTCCCGACTGCCCCTCCCTTACCCCCGGCCCCCTTGAACTCTCTCAAGGATGGTTCGGAGGAGGAGGAGAGAATTGCCATTTAAGGGGTCCCAAAATGGTGCGCCTTAAGGAGGAGACGTCTTCCCTCCCCACTCGGCCGCTTCGGGAAAGGCCAATCCCCAAACGCTCAACCCCTTCTACTACGCATGCCTCCCGACCCGGTCGGAGGCCTAGTTTGATTTTCTTGGGCGATGGGCCATTTGTGAGCCCCATAATTTCGAAAGGTCCCTTCATCGAAGAGTTTACGCGTTTGATTAAAAAAATTGGCACGGACTATTTGTAGGTGTTGACCTAGCTCGTTTGTATTAGTCGAGCTGATATAGTTTTTCATGCTTTAAAAGATTTTCCTGTTATCCTTAATAGGTGAGTTCCCTAGTCTCCTTAATAGGTGAAATACTCTTCCACATTAGTTTTAAATTTATTAAAAGGGAATGTGATAAAATTAATTTATTTACCCACTGGCAGAAAATTTTACAATCATTATTGGTGTCCCTAATTATCAATTACTAATTATAATGCACGTTATCTAATTATATTGTCACGGTATTCACAAAGCCTATTATAATTTAAAGTCAATAATTTTTTTCATAAAGTTGGTTGTTTTAGCAAGTGCCTTTATTTGAGTTCATTTTATCGTCCTCGATAAAACAATTTGAACCTACTGTCATATCTGTCCTTCCGTTATTCATGTGCAAAAAAATTTAAAGGTTTGTTGAGTTTTTCCTGTATCCACGGAATGTAATGAAAAGAGATTTTTAGACTTAGAAATGAAACCGCAAACTCAGCTTTATGAAATACAGGAAGAATGTTCACTAGGAGATACATAAAGAAGTCCCTACCTTTTTGTTTCTATGTATTATTTTTGGTTTGCCACAATCTTTTTTTTGGGCATAAAAAAATCCTACGGCAGTATATGTCAACCCTATTTTATGTTCTCTAGAAGTCTTCAAAATTAATGAAATTCCATTTCCTCCGAACGGAGAATTAAACTTGAGCCACTAGTCGTTTCTAATTTGTACCTTCAGCTAAGCTTGTGTATGATAATTTCTCTTTTGAGTATATTGATCATGCAATAACCTAAATCTGGGGTGGTGCCACTTTCATGTGTTTTAAAATGTTAGACAGGATATTCATTAGCAGAGGCCAAAACTCGCTCTGCGCTCAAGCACCTTCGGCTAAGTCCATTTCGTAGTAGAAAACCGCCATTGTCTACAAATGCACCTCTTCAGTTTTTCAGTGCATTGCTAATGCTACTTTATCGCATGTCATATTTCAGTTGACTGCCTTTCACCACTTTACCGGTCATCAGTCTTCTTCATTGCTTTCAAGCACTTGTGCCCTTTCAAATTCCTCCAGCTCTGTTTGTGCATCATATTTTCATCTCACCTCTTACAGACTCACATTTATTTTGACATCCTGATTTATTTTCTGCTAAAATTCCACCTCACACTACTCCTATTATTGCCATTTTGCGTTTTAGCTCTGGTCTGCCATAAAAGCCTTGGTCCCCAATGTAGGGTATAAATTAGAAATTGAGGTAAAAGTGGTCATTCCGTTAAAGTCAAGAAGGTTTCATAGCTCTGATTCCACTGGTAGACTGTCATCAGACAGCGCGTATAGAGTGAGGCAAAAAGGAAGGTCATTAAAAGAAGTAGAGTCTTCAGTCTTCTTGTGGCATTGGACCGTAAGGATAGGTTTGATAAATACTAATAATATACTATATTCGTTCGCTTTTTCCAAAATATAAGCTTTTTTGGTGACTTTTAAAAATAAAACAATTTACTTCTATGATGCCGTTTCTCAGCTTAAAACAAACTAACCTCACAATATAGATTTAACAAACATTTGTTTAATCTTTCACCCAAGCTGTTAGATTTTTTGGTACCAAATCTTTGTGGGAAACCCTAGCTTGCACAGGGAAAGAAACTGCTCCCCCTACTCTGTGTGAATTTCACACATCTGGGCGGTGAGGCTTAGTGTTAGGTGAGCTCTCTACTCGCCTATCAAATTAATCTTCGAGTTTATTACTGTGACGGTGGTATATTATGGGGTTGTGTATATATATACATAAAATATATATATATAAACGTATCTATAATTTAAAGCAGAAGAATGGGTACGTGCTCTCTACTCGCCTATCAAATTAATCTTCGAGTTTATTACTGTGACGGTGGTATATTATGGGGTTGTGTATATATATACATAAAAATATATATATAAACGTATCTATAATTTAAAGCAGAAGAATGAGTACACATATGCAATCGTTCCTGTGATTCTATCATCTGAAATGATTGAAATGAGGTAGCGATGAATATCAGTTCCCGGTGTGAGCGCGCAAAACCTATTGCGGTCACCCACCAGAGAATTGTGTTCGAAAATTATCATCCCCCTTGAAATCAAATTAAATTACAACACCCTGTTCCAATAGAAACATTCTCGGAACTCAGGATCGAAAAAACACTTTGGAAGCACGTGGACTGAATAGCCCACTCCGTGAAATTAAGATTCACGGCTGATAACGCCACTATTATTTCTCTATTATGTTTCAATTATTCAATACGAAAATGTTTCTCATTGGCATGTTTTTTCATTCATAAGCTCACCATTCAATGAAGACTGATAAATGAAAATATATGCCTTTCTCACGAATGATATCCCTGCAAAATATGACTTAGTTAGTGTTTTAAATGGCGTCAAATATATTTTCCTTGCTCCCATTTTCGCTCTATTAACATTAAAATTTAGGACGTAATTCATAAAGGACGTTTCATTTTTTTTCATTGCGTCTAATCTCCATCGTCGGAATATGATACGTCAGCTTATATCATTAAATGAAATGGATTATAATTATAAGGCAATGAAAATAGCCATGGCGAGCTTATAATATTGGAAACAGCATCTATTCCTGAAATATACGATTCAGACCATTTTCTAAAGTAGAGATCAGTTATATCTGTTATGATATACTTTGACACCATTGAGAAATATATCCGAAAAAATTTATTATGTCAGCATTCCCACGTGCAAAAAATATATAGCACGCACGGTAGCTTTTTATCGTGGCTTATTCACCGTAATGGAGGCAATATAAGATAATTTTTCTTTTAAATACTTTTGTTCATTTTTTTAAAGATTTTGAATGACTTAACGGACAAAGTGAATTTTTATTCTTTAAGGTAGTTAAAACTGCACGTTTTCCGTTGGTGAAGTATGTCTTCACCATCTTCTTATAATATAAAATCCAAATGACCCTAGGAAGTATTTTTCGGGAAACAAAAGTCAATTTATTGTGCATTAGTAATCGACATTTGAGTTAAGTGACGGTGCAATGTATAATGTTGAAACGTTACTTTGATTACATCAGATATACTTTTTACGCTCCACTGTTGGTGAATTGCAAGTTCTGATTATTCGAGATGGATTGATTATTGACCATGCTAAGTCCATATAGCGCCTTCACTCTTGGTATCAGCTGATTTAGAATTTTCCGATGCTTTGTTTTCAAATAGAATGCTTTAACAATGAGAATACCATGTGCCTGACAATTTCACTCATCACGCCGCAATGGTAACCGTGTTTTCCGGTTCCTTCCCTAATCCATTCCATGTCTTGCATCCAACTTAATCACCCCAGTTTTTCCCTTTACGAAAATCACCGTCTCATTCCTACGCAACCCCCTATCATTTCCACTCCAACATCCCTATCAACTCTTTCCGACACCCCCTCCACCCTCCAACGTCCCTCAAGCTCCGCCCCGCTACCTCTCCGTAAACGCTTGCCCCCCGATTTATATTTCGTCACTCCTAATCCATCCCCACGACGCGTCGGTGCCCCACTCTCCCAGGGGTTTCAATGATCTCGCCTCCCAAAGGGGCCTTATTTCAGCACCTCTCTCTATGACTCCCGTTCCGAAATTAAATAGAATGAGAATTCAAGGACAGATTGAGAGGATGATGAGAGGATTTTTTTTCTCTTGTAATGTGTGCTCCCGCTAATCGAAATCCAAAGATGCGCTTTTGCGCGCTTAAATTTACCATTAGGGGGAAATATCCGTATCCCCTCCCAAAGAAACCGTGTCTTGATTGGAATAGATATTTTGGCTACTGTGTGTCAGCTAGAGAAATTTCTAAATGCCTTTGATGTCCATAGTGGTTATCCCACTTTGTCGGTGCAGGCAGTTCCAGGGCATGAGTGAAATAGGAACCCAAGTATTAGCGGGGCTCAGGGATTAACATCCGTAGCTCCATTGAAGTCCGGCGGTCTGCACAGGCATACACGACGCTCAGATATTCTGGTCATATAATTGAGAATAAATTCCCTTTCCAAGAGAACGGAATGCATTCGAAACGTAATTAAGTAAGTAGTACAGTGTAAACAAAGGGAAATGTGACATCATCCTTGCTTATTTGAATATAATTCACAATTATTCAATTTTTTGTTTAAATCACTATATTTTTGTTGACATTACAGTTTTTTTATCCATATTACTTGTGTTGCGGCCTAAATATTTGATTAGAATTTGCTACAGATGTACGTATTTTTAAAACTGCATTATTTAGCAATTCCTTATTCTGAGTATTTCTTAGGAACGTCTCCATTTATCATTGTATAACGTCAAGTATTCCTTCCACCGTATAATGATCCACTCTGTAGAGGTAGTTAGTTTGTTAATTTATCTAATCAATTGGAATATTGCTTTAAAAATTATTTTTTAATATTATCATTATCCCCTCAATTCGTACATCAAACATGTATACTGATAATTCTAAGACAAATACTTCGCGTTAAATCCCTAAAAATCTATTCTTGGACTCTTTGCAACTACTTCTAGGATTGCACAACTATTATTCTATTTTAAACAAATTTAGGATATATATTTGGATATGTTGTCGTCAATTTATTACGAAAATTCTATTCACAGTTTTTCTTGACTAAGATGGATGTCTGGCCTTTTATTGGATTTCCACGTTCAATTAATTTTAAGTTCAACCGCATAAAGCGACTTCTTGGATGGTCCCACGTAGCGTCGTCGTAAATTTAAATGTTTTCACCGTCTCTCTTTTTCGCCACTCCAGCGCCCCTCTATGTGATTTATTTGATCGTTGAACACGAAGGGCACACAAGTGCTAGTCTGTTTCCTCAAATTTCGTCTTCCCTACCCTTCTCAGAAATTCATTTCATTCCAGCCTGCATCCTCACACACACACACACACACACAAGTGAATTGTCGCCCCACTCCTCATGCAGACACCCCTAGAAGAGGTCCTCTCCTGGTGTTGTCTTCCCGGGGAGAAACGATCGCGGCGGGGGAAATCCCGTTCGTGCTTTTACGGGTCGGGCGGTTAGTAGTGCGCGAACATAGTTACTTACCCCCCATCCTCGCCATCTCCTGTTTCCTTTCATACTTCCGAGTCCGGGGTTGAATCTTTGAGAATCCTTCGCCCCGATGGAAGGCAGTGTGGTGGAGCAGAATTGGGGGGTCTGAACTCTTATGCGGAAGGATTTTAGCACCTGCTTCGCCGCAGCGATCTCCCTCGCCGTCGGTGAGCTCCAAGGACCTCTGTTGCAGATTCCTTGGACACAATTACCCGCTCTAATTTGCCTTCTCGGGTATCTCTCCTTCCCGTTATCCCCCGCGGCGTTCCGCGGCCCTACCCTTCTCCTCCTTTCCATCCACCCCCTCGGCTGACCCAATTCATTCCCGTGTCTCTCGGTGCAGTATCGCAAGACACTGCAGCAGTCGGCTCTTCCCATGTCCCCTTGTGCCCTTCTTCGTTCCACTTTTTGCTGAACTCAATCAAATTTTGACCTGTCCGAGGAGACGCGTCCCTTGTAGCCGCGGAAGTTATCCCGGTTTGCAAAGCAATCCACAGACCGTTTAATCCGCGTTTGGAAAAAACTGTGAGGAGCAATAATACCAATAGAACGAACGCACTACGCTGTTGGATTTTATCAGAAAAATTGTTACATGCAGATCTTATGTTTGTTCATTATATTCTAAGTTGTGCGATCAAGGGAACTTAATTTACACTGAAATCTGCGGGGGGTTTATGCTACCAAGTGCCCCGATTCTTTGGCCAAGAGATGGCATTAGGGAGCTATTTCACCCACGGGGAGGATTTCGGTGTAAATTACATTTCCTCGATAGCTCAAGGGGTTAGAGCATCGGCAAGACGAAAGATTCGTGGTTCAAGTCCCGGTCAAGGAAATATGTTTGCACTTGTAATCTGCTCGATTCCGCCTTCCCCACTTCTCTCGTATTTTTCCTTTATATGTGTTCCTATGCCTTTCCTTATATCTATTTCCATTATATATATATATATATATATATATATATATATATATATATATTTATTTATTTATTTATTTATTTATTTACACTCCTCACACGCTCACCTTCACCTGAGGTCACTTCACAATAGTCTGCTGAAGGATAATTACCTTCAGACTCCGGAACTTGAGGTGAACTATCTTCCTTTTTTACGTTCCTGCTAGTTATCTTTTTAACGCTAACATACACTCTCATTTCCGCCTATTTTTTCCGTTGTTTTCTCGTCTCACCGTCCTAATTCCCCCGGCGCAATTCTCCGCCGCTTTCTCATTAGCTCTCCCACTCCCTTTCTGACGTGCCTTTTCCCAGGCGACCTCCAGGCTGAAGACGTTCCGTCCCGTCCCATTTTTCGTGTTTGTTCCTACATTCCATACCTTCCCCTCTTTAGCCCTTTTCGAGTCGACCCCTTCACCCTTCATTGTCCCTTTCTTCTCATCCACCCACTGCTCTCTTCCCCCGCATCGCTCTCCTCTCCACTATTCCCCTTCTAGCTCCCTTCAAACCCTTTCTTCCGGTGTTATCTTCCACCGCTTCCCGTCCTCCAACCCTCAAATCCCCATCCACGCGCCGCACATCCAAATCAGTCCTCGTTTTCTTTATCAAGTGGCCTGTCCGCTCTGCCGGGAGCGGAGAGCGTGACCGGAATGGGTGACCTCCCTTTCGTTGGCTCCATCAGAGATGCCTGCCGCCTAAGTGTGTCGTCATCCCCCGGCAGGCGTACTCTTCACGTCGACGGTGTCCTCAGGGTCTAGAGATTGTAACGTCATCCGAACGGGGCATACTAACTCACTGCCACACCTACGACGTGTGGCAAACTTGAATGTTTAATGTATCCTGCTGGCAGTCTAATTGCAAAACACTTAGGTCTTGTACAATTGCATAGTATACGGGGGCACATAATTCTATGATATTTTTAAGTAGTGGAGACGATCGCCGTCATTCCTATAATTTTTTTTCCTGTCAGCTTCATAAGAAATAAACTCAATGCAACGTATCCATTCCAACATTTTATTTATTCTTTTTTATTTTCCATTGATTTGTTTATCTGTGTTTAAAATCTTTTGCAACCAACATATGTATCCAATTAATATTTCTTTCACTAAGTGCTGGCTTTTTTATCAATACATTGTTATTAATGGAAATTTTTGTGTGTTTATTATGTTCTTTGTCAGAGACACGTTTGTATGTGTTTAGTCTTTTATGTTTGTCCCTAGTGTTTCATAATTCCACAGTGATACATTGTAACATTTGGGGATAATGCAAAATCTGCCTCTGCGCATTATATTTACTACTTAAAATTCAGACTTCAATTCATTCCCCACTAATTATTGTAGTATGTATCTATTGTCTTTTCAAAATACTTGATACTGCACATTAAATCGGTGGTACTCAAAATCCATCGCCATCCGATATATTCCGATGCTTTTTCGTCCATTTACTTCAATTAATTTTCATGATGAAATATAAGTACGGGACATACTTGTCGTTATTTGTCCTAAATTCACTTCCTTGAAAACGGAGAGTAGTGCAACACGTACAGACACAATTTAAGCTGAAAAAATAGGACATGATTTATATGGGTTACGGTTTGATGATTCTTTGATTTAGATTAAAATAAATGCTTGTTTTCCTTCCCATTATTCTCATAATTAGGAGTTTACAATTTTTTCGATTCAGGGACAGAAAGGTGTCTGATAATATCCGAATATATTGTTGATTATCTTCATTATTCGAGATGTTCCTCTGGGAAATCTCAGCCATTCCGCTCCCTCAGCACTAGTAGTCCACGCCCGGCTATATAACCGCTAGCAATGAGCGTGCTGTCGTAGAACGAGAACTCCAAATAAACGCTGCTTGCAAGTAATCAAATATAAATGAGTATGTTCTTTGTATTCCCTCCTAGTATCAAATGTCTGTAGAGTCCATGCGACGGAATTTCATGACAAGGCCTCGACAAACACACACTCCCATTCGAGCATGACCTAGAATATCCTGGTTGTCAAATATGCCTTGAGGGAAATAAACTTTGAAAGAAACGGTTTATAACTTAGTAAACAGTCGAAACACAGTAATTTGGAGGGATCTCAAAGTTGCATGAAGTATTTGAGAATATTCCAGAATTCGTTTCAAAAATGAAAAAACCATATTGTTAATTGGTGCATGGAAAGTTTGTTCCATTTTTTGTTTGAGCACTTTTTGCGAAAGAAGTTGGTTCCAGGGAAAATATTTGATCGAAAAACTTAGGGAGTTCAACCACAATGCGTGGAAAGCTTTCAGAGCCTGAAATTTTGTTACAATTTTCATAACATATACATATTTAGGGAAGATTTCATTTCTGCAGATTGACATAAGTATTTCCTTGCACATTTTCAGATTTTATTGCGGTGTTTTTCCGGAAATTCATTATTGATCTACAGCTTGACATAAGTCTTTCCTTGCACACTTTCAGAATTCATTGCGGTGTTTTTCCGGAAATTTATTATTGATAATGTCGTAAATTTTTATAAATTTGGTTATTTTTTTGTTTTATAATATTGAGATCACCAATCAAAAAGCATGGAGAAAGATTTTAAGTTTATTAATGCGGCGTTGTGCCATCAAATTGAGAAAAAGATTCTTTCTTATCATGAGCAGACCTTATACTAATATTCCAATTCAAAACATCTATCTTATTTACTGTTTCCGTGTAGGGAATTATGAAGATCCTTATTCAATAGATGTCTTGTAGACCATTTTTCAAACATAAAAAGAGATATTTAAAGGATCATGTACCACCTTCCGTTTCCCTTTCATTCGACGATATGTGTTCCTCTTCATCTTCCGATTTCAACAGATTTTGCACTATTTTCTGGCGTGGATTCGAGGACAGAGGAACCTTTCAATTTATCGACCACGACAAGAGCATCGCTAGGGAGTAGACAGGGAAAAAGGTTGATTGCGTCGAGTTCGGATCACTCGGAACGAGGTCGGATGGAGAGGAGGATTGCTTTCCGTCGCCTCCGACCGCCGTAGTTCCTCCGCCTCCCGACCCTCTTCTGTCACAATCGAACCTTTTACAGCGGCCTCACTCTCTCTCTATCTTTGCCTCTTTTTCTCCCTTCTCACCCACCTCCCACTCATCATCTCCCTCCACCCACCGACACACTCTTTTGTCGCTAGCACTTAAAAGCCCCCCCTTGTTCCTCACGTTCCTATTCTCCCCCCTCCTCCTGCACCCCTTGGTGCCTTTTCACCGAATTGTGGTCCCCATCCCCTCCCATACTTCTTCCACCTTCCCTTCTCCTTGGAACATCCCAGAATTCCACCCTCCGCCGCCTCCTCCTCCCTTGAGAGGCTCCCTGTGGTCGTGGTCGACTTTCCCCGCGGCAGTCCTTCCCTTCCCACACTCTTTCGAGCTTCCTTTCTCTATCTCTTTCTCTCTATCTCTTCCTCTCTATCTCTTCCTCTCTATCTCTTCCTCTCTATCTCTCTTTCTCTCTCTCTTCCTATACCCTCCCAACACGTTTCAACTCTCCAAGCACCAGCCACTACATCTATGGGAGTTCTAGGTGATGGTGGCCGGAATAAGATTGCGATTTTGAGTGACACGTGCTCTTGTTTTGTTACCATGTTTTTACTTTTTTGATAGCCTGTATTCTAATCAGAATTCATTCAATATTAGACGTATAAATTATGTGACGCTGTACTAGGGGCCAAATATCACGAAAATGTGATAACTATTTTCATTTAAACGAACAGAAATTTTGGGACGCGGAAGAAAAAAAAGAGGGCTATGTTTGGCTCACGAGGAATCAATACCAAATTTTTTAGGCATTACCATGTGAATAATGTTAATTTGATCGCCATGAAGTTTTAATACAATATTTCCTACACCTTTCTAATTTTAATCGCAAAGTATTAAAGATTTCATTTTTACACATTATAGAGATTTAATTAATTTTGCAGAACAACCGTATGTCCGGAAACGCTAGTTCAAAACTTATGCATAACGCCGTTGCTTCATTATCGTGAGTCTGGTTCCGAAACCGAAAATATTTCATTTAAGCCGTATTTAGAGCTAATTTATTTATTTAAAATCTTATTCCAGAGTTGAACATTAGTTTTTCCGATGTAACAGGCTTGTAAAGATCCCCTTGATTTCAAATGAGTCCTGGGCTGTTTTCACGGTTATTACCGAAAGAGATTCTTGAAAGATTATTATTATTGTCTTCTATCAGTTTGTAATAAGAAACAGAAACAGAAAAAGGTAAGAATCTGCCCCAAAAGTGTACCGACATCTAAGATGTTCACCTATTTTCCCCGCTATTACTTGCAAAAATGCTTCACTCGATGAACGATTGGTGTTGTTCCTCGTTGATCAAAACCTATCGTTCATTCTCCCCTTAATGTAAGATAAATCATTTCAAAATCATATTTATAAGAATTTTATTTGCTTTAAAATAACTAAAAATACGAATTCTTCTTCATTGCAATCAGCTCAGGCATTTTTGTGATGATCAGTTTCATACTCAGGGTCGCGTAATTCATGCTTCTGTATGCAATAAGCTCTAATTAAACTAAGTCGTTTCAATGAAGTTTCAGCATCAAAAAATGACTCGATTGAATGCATGAAAGGAGCGCTGTATTTTTTCGTACACCACAAAAATTAACAAATTCAGGATGATAATCCTTTAACTAAGATTGTGCTTCATAGATTACCGGAAAAGGTTCTGTTCCGTTCCCGGAATGGAGTAGAAATAAACGACTTAACCCAGTAAAACTTTTTTCATTTTTCAATCTAGCCTCCTTGTACACTAATGTACTTGGTCCAGCGATGGTCCAGTGTCTTGATCCCATCTCGACAATTAGATTACTTTAGACCTAAAATACCCATCTACTCAAGCTATTAGTTCTTTGTTTGGAGAGAATTTCCATCCACCGAGGCAAATTTTGAGCTTGGGTGGAGATGGAAATGGTGATGAAGTGGTGGGTTAAGGCATTTGACTGATAACCTGAAAGTCTGGGGTTCGTTTCTCCTAAAGGTGTTTTCTTTATTTTTTGTGTACTCTTTTAATGTATATTTTACTCTTAAATTATTCAGTTTTCCATTTAAACTTAATATATATTAGACCAATAAGGCGGGTCTGGCAACAATCCGTATCTTGGTTCACGTATTTCTGCCATGGCAAAATTGTGTGTGGGCGTGCATTGTGTTGATGAAAGATGGCTTTCTTCCTTGCCAAACCTTACTTTTTTTATGCATATTTTGCTGGAGTAGATCCATTTTTAAGAGGTTAGCGGAGTGGATGGATAAGAAGCGTCCAGTAATGGTTTTGACCAATGGAAAGATAATCTGTCAGCAGAATCCCTTTCACATCTCAGAAAACTGAAGCCATCACCTTTTCGACCGACCGTATTGCCTTTGCTTTTTTGATGGTGATAGATCAACATGTTTCCTCTTCTTTGAATGCTATTTTGTCTCTGGGGTATGTTATTGGACCAGAGTTCCATCTGTGGTCACAAACCGGAACAGAATGTCTTGTTGGTTACTCTTAAAATGGGTCAAACAATATTAGGAAATTTCCTGATGCATTTGTGATCCTGCGTCAAGAGTCTCGGCACCCATCTAGCAGATAATTTCCTCATACCCAATTTCACAGTTAAAATGCAATATGGCTGTTCATATGACATCCCTGGAGCTTAAGCGATTTCTTGCCCTTTCAGTTGGCCATCATTCATGACCATGTTATAAACTTGCGCAATAATTTCTGGGGTAGTGGCACATTTTGGCCGACCATTACGTAGATCATCATCTAAACTGTCCCCGACCAAACTTAAACTCACTTGGAAACAGTTAAAAATGAATGAAGGAGCAGAGTGTCACATTGTGTTCTAAAATTCGGCATTAATTTTTATTGCTTTCACACCTTTCTTTACAAAGCGTGTAATCACTAATCGAATCTCAATTTTTTTCTTCTTCACAAATCATTACACGGGAAACATAACAGAGAGGCATCCGCATCACAGATCTCTTCCCAGAGCACTGATGCGAAGTGTTTACTAATCAAGTCTACTCTAAATTATATTCCACATGCAAATTAGAATAGTATGTTTGTTTAGCAAAATTTACCTTTGCATTATGACAAACATGAATTTCAGCGAAAATTTGAATAAAACATTTGTCTGGATAGACTGAAGTATTTCAGCACCACTTACAAAATTATTATTTTTGTCATCACTAGCCTCAATTAAATGGCTCTTCCTGTAGTATGGCATCACACTATGGACTCCATAAATTATTTATTTCAGTTCAAATAATATGTTTGCATAAATTTCACTTCATCCAAATGCGTTGCTATTTAAATTGCGTATCAAATTCGGATTCCCTGTCGTTCATAATCCTTTTTTCTGTATATGGTGACTATTAAAACCCTAAATTTGGCGGGAAAAAGTTTCTAATAAAATATTCCCCCTTTCTTTACGGCAAAATATCTAAAGTATCTTTCCCGAAAATGGATCTTCTTGTGGTTAAATTTAGTGATGTAATTTTCTTTTCTTTATTTCATTTTCACAGTATAAGCGAAGCGTTTTTTCGTAAATCGTATGCCCCAAAATTTCTGCCATCCCTCCCCCTCTCTCCCTGACCCCTGCTAGCACCTCATCCGCCGCACTGTCGCCTGAGGCCGCTGACCTTCTAGTCATCTCCATTTTTCCAACACGTGACCCCCCTCTTCGCGACTCGTAAATGCGGGAAGTATGTACACCATCCCGAATTCCGAGCACATTTTTCAAATCTTATTCGTCGCATCGTCTCTTCCTCTCTCAGTGCAGTTCTCCATCAGTCTGCGCTTCATTTCTTATTCCTTTTTCTCCTGTTTCACCAAATCCTTCCAAGAATATTCGACTGCGCCTCCTCTTCCTTCTGATCGATTCCACCCGCATGCTCCCCTCGATAACGTTCGATGTGGGGACACCAATTACTGACGTCTAATTGATGCACACTGTTCGCCGAGTTTGAATTTTCACGCCTGATTTTTTAAAAAATTGATTTATTAATTGAAGCGACATTTGGAGCGATCACCATATGGTGACTGATGCATTTATGCGAATTTCCATTTTGTCCTTTATCATTTAAATTCCATAAATGTACTCCTACGTCATTCATTTCAGTAAAAATTGGCGTAATATTTCACTAATCGAACTGTAGCCTATTTGATAAATGTATATGCTATTCCATATATTTCTCCTTTCGAATTCTGTTCTCTCATTAAAGATATTAGATCTGGTTGAAGATCAACAAAAATATCTACTTGTACGAGTACTAGTACTACTCGTTTATGAATTTAATATGATAACTTTCTCAACTTGTCATTTTGTATGCATTGAAAATATTGCATATTCATTTAATGAGAATAACGAATTTTGTATTCGAGTCAATACGAAGTGAAACCTTGTGCTTAAAAATTCGAGCCCTCAGCCCTATTTCTGTAATTCATATTCGAATGATTTTTTAAAACAGCGGATATTTCCGTGAAGACAATTGTTATAATATTTTTTATGTGCCTTAGTGCGATTAAAATGGTTTAATAACTCATTTAAATCTGAAGATAGAATTAGATATAAGATGAATCAAGGATTTAGATTAACCAGTCAAAAATATTTTACTTTAAACAATAAAAAGTCAAAAAGTAGTTTAACTGTATTGAATTGATATCGGAGGAATGCATCACACGAAAATTGAAAATAAGCCTTGACGCTGGAAAATAATGTCAGTGCAGCAAGATTTCAAAAATTCCAAGTCGCTTTTATATTCCTGAAGAAAGAGAAATTAAAAAATGCACCAAGTCCGCTTTTAATAACTAGGTCTTTTTAAGGTCTTTCTCATAGTTAAATCTGTGGAAGCCTTTTCTCAAGGCCGCTTAATGCTAACTGCTTTATCCCGTATATACTTATTATTCTTCTTCTCCTTCGGAAGGTAAGGAATAAAATATTCTAGATGAAGGGCAGCACGGTGTGGAGAACGGAATCAGGTCACCCGTATGATCCATTGATGCAAAACCCGACCTCGGGCACTCATTTTCCCATTAGTGGTTCATGATTCTATCTTTTTCTTCTTTTCTCTCCTCCTTTCGTCGCTGTGCTCCAAGATCTCTCTCTCTCTTTTTCCGTCTCCCATGCATCGCATATTCTTTCCGTTTCTCGATCTCTTCTTCTATTTCCCATTCAGAAAACGTCTTTCCTGACCACACTTCGGCGCCCACCGCTGGCCTTTCCTTTCCTCCCCTTCGATGGAATACGCGATGCAATTCTCTTCTCCCCTTTTCTTTGCCCTTCATCTCCGCTCCATCCCCTCCTCTAGTGTCTCCCGCAGGACAGCAAATATTAGCCAAACTCCACTCTTAACGCGTTCAATTTCCCGGAGAGATGGGTTCGATCGAATTTCCAGGGCGTTTGGGGAAATGGGGGAAAAAAGAACCCTCCGGGCGCGTGCCGCATGAAACATGCATCGGCCAACCGCAAGACGTCCATGCACCTCTGTCCTATGTCCCCGATCAATCGTGCCTGGAACAGAATTTTACGTATTTCACTGCTTCCGTCGCCATGGGAGAAATGAGATAAATATAACGAAATGCATTTCTAGAAAAATTATCTTCGGAAAAATTTACTTTTTTACTTCCGCCCTTTCCCTGAGTCTATGTCACCGAGCTTATGTCGAACATGAGTTTCCATTCGTCAATTATACGAAATAATTCTTGTCTGAATCTTTTCCCGGTCATGCGATATCACTCGTATGAAAACACCAGGGATGCGTGATATTTCAATATGACTTTTTAAAAATGGGTTTTGGTTTTTTCTATACTCTACGGATACTGTTTCAATGTTGAAGCTCATAATGATAGATTCGAGTCTATTTTCTTTGCTTATGGCAAAAATGGCAAGAAATGACTCCATTTAAATGTTTGTATTGGGCAAATACCGACCTTACCCCTCAAGTTCGCGCACTCGCTAATTCCCTGGTTGATGTACATAGCCTAAATGGAAGTTAAGAATCTACCCCAGGCTATATCTCTCGAGAATTTTTGTGTGGGCTCAATTTTAATTCTTGCGAAACGTACCCATTTCTACTACTACTAGCTATCAAAGCCGTTTTACACAATGTATTTAAAATATGCAATTAATTACATAATGCAAAGATTTCTTCCACAGCATCTCATACCGATATATTCTTTCCTCTCGCAGCATTTTCCTTCCAAGTTTTCGATACACGACGGGAAAAACTATTTTTCTCCACGATGCTTTCTTTTATCATGATATTGAATTGTTTTTCCTGGCAGTAAATTTACTTCCCTTTCCTGAATTGGGAGATTGAATGGTGGCTTAAATTGTCTTCCAAATTCCTTCTACTGAAATTTACGGAATCAATCGATTCTTGTTCTACTTTAATAAACAATTTCTCGAATTATATGATCTATAAATGCTCAAAATTTTATTTTACTGTAGAGTTTTTACAGTTATTTATGAGAACTTTTTAATTTTTAGATAGGAAATAAGAGCTACATTGAATTTTTACATTTCTTAATGTTAAATAAAACATGTATGCTTAATATCTGTGGATGAATTCTAGTGAAGCTTAATGTCAAACGAATTTGGATGTGGTTGTCCCCCTCTCCGTATAGTTTAAAATAATTAGTCATATTACAGCCATTGCAAAATATTTTAAAAAGTAGTACATTAATAATATAATCTCATAACAGGTCCAAATTTATCTTCAAAACCAATCCTTTCATCTCAAATAAAAATTATATTGTCTTTAACAACTTGTTTATTTCCTTAGTTTGCGTTTCAAATATCAAAGGAAAAATTGTTAATCGAGATACACTACATACGAGCACACCTCGTACATCACCTTATCTTAATACTCTTCACTTGCGCAATTAGAGAAATGTTACTGTTTGACGTATCTAATGATCAATGTATACTTCAAAAAGATGTAATCTTTCGGTAGACATCTCTTTAAAGAAGTACCATTTCACTATGCTGACAACAAAAGTTGCATCCTAGTAGAATATGTGAAATTTATGATATTTATATAAATAGTATTGATTTACGTGTGTACAATTTGAAGTAACCCTACCTCGGCTGTCATTTTATTCAACATCACATTTTTCACATTCATGTCTTCTAATTTCAACTTACGAACAACTTTGGCTCGTAAATAATTGAAGCAATTATTTTGACAGACTGGTAATGGAGAACCATAATATAATAGCATTCCTTCCAGGACAGTTGAGCTACGTATTTCCCAATAAGCCTGTGATAACAATTAAATAAAATGTGGCTATGCCTCCAGTTAAAAATTTATTGAAAGCAGCATCCCTGCCCTTCTTATCAACTTTGACGCAAATAACTAACTCAATTAAAAGTTGATAACACTATTTTCAAAGGAAGATGGAGACCACCCGATTTCTTTGCGGAAGTTTCTAATTATCAAAAGAAAAGTTATGACGGAAAACTGCGTTTTTTCAATACGAAAGAATATTGTATTGATCCCGCCGGGAGTTCAGAGGAATCTTTGTGACAAAGTCCTGAAGAGACGGAAAGATAGGGAAAGATGGGAATCTCTGGAGTGTAACTATCGCTTATTTTTCTCCCCTACTTTGTCGTCAAACGGGATGGGCAAAGTTGCTGATGAGTCTCCAAACTGATGGTCGCAAGGGAGGCATCAAAGAAACTTTCGGGGGCTTTGAAGACATCGGAAAGGGAAACAGAACAATGGCGAGACAAAGAAAGGATGGAAGCCAGGCATCCGCAACTGCGGTGACGTTCCTCGAGGTGAAATTCCCGGCGTGCCTCGGGAAAATGACGCAGTAAAACCGAAGGATTTAATCGGAAGGAAGGCCTGAGAGAATCAAGAACCTCTTCCTGCCGCTTCTATCTCATTTTTTCTTTTCTGCCATCCGCGAGAAACATGAGCTTGGCGATTTCCGGCGTGTTAGAGATAAGCAAACTTCTTGGAAGGGTGAGGATTGTTGGGTAGAAAAGAAAATCTATTTTTGAAAGCGTGTGATATGTAAAAACATGAAGGGGGATGGGGGTCGTATCGATATGGTTGAGATACCAAGCTCAATAGCCAGCTCCCGTGTATATAACTATCTTTGCACAACTGTCATGACTTCTTCAAATATTGCGCAAGAATTTCAAGGTGCGGGAGAAGTGTACATAGAAGTGAATTAATTAATTTTCATTGTTTTTCTACATATGTTGTAGATATTTTGGTCGAGTGTATCAAGATTTTGAAATTTTCACGAAATATGGGGTAATTATTACTCTCTGTTTTAATAATTAACAATAGGTTTTTATTTATATTTTGCACCTTGTGAGAAGTGGAAACAAATTTAATATTATACAAATCAAAGTATTAGTACACCTTATTGTTTAATGTGGAAACAATTTGACTGGGGATCTCCTCTAAATTAATATATTAAATTCAGCCACTTACTTGCTTATATCTTAGCCAACCTATTAATTTCATTCGCTCTTTTCAACGAGTATTTCAGTATCTTCTTTAAACAGCTTCGGTTTGGTGAAGCAGCTTCTCCGGGTTTCACTTACTACGTAATCTCATTCACCCGTGAATATATCTGATATTTCTTCAGTTCATTATCTACGAGGGAATAGATTCTAATAAACTCACAAAGAATCACTTACGTAACCTATTTTTCACCCACATGTGATATTTTACGGAAAATAAATCGTTGTGGTTTCAATTCATTCTCTCCCTTTAACTCAATACAAAACCAAATTTCAAAATTCTCCTCTTTAAAAGAAAGCCTCTCAAGCCATTTATAATGCTGCTCTTTCATACACACACTTGTACTCACATATACGAGTTCGTATTCTCACTTAATACTTGTTAAGGTTAGTGAAACGTTTCATTGTAGAGAAAGTATTTATCTCGTTAAGATGCCCTTCATCCTTCAAACCGAACATTCATAATTGAAAGCAGGTCGGAGTACATAAGTCGGAGAATCCTTCCCGTGCTCGAAAACTATTATTACTTTGCTTCAAACCTGCTTAATCGATTAGTGTGGACATACGTTTTTAAATCGAGACTCTCCACTCGTTCGTTCAGTGCTTAACGTCCATTTTTATATTTTTTCCTAATTTACGGAGGATTCAAAACATTTCAACGGTTGCAGGATCGGTGCGGAATGCGGACCTTTAATTGAGAAATATGTTTTGTTCGCTGATCAGTTTCAAACAACGCTGCCAATGGACCCGATGGGCCTCCACAGCGCATCTGGCCTCCTGCGTCCTTCTCCCTCCCCTGATTGACGACGGAGCCCGAGCGGTAATCTCTCGGACCCACGCGAGGCCTCACATTGAGATATGACGGCCTCAGCCCCGAGAGACAAAGGGGGAGTATTAAGCGGACGGGGAAAAAGGAAAGATAAATATTCAGTGGCCGCTCGGGGGAAAAAAATAGGAAAATATTGAGTTATTGCCTTTCCCGTCGGGAGCTGTCGATACACGCCGAGCATTACCACGTTGTGTAAGACGATGGGGGGATGTTTCGGGATGAAGATTGAGGGTGAGTGTGTTGGGTGTGGAAGGTTTATTCTTCTGGGGTGAGTTGGGAAATGGGTGACGGGGAGAGAGGGGAGGACGGGCAGGGAAGAGGGGCCGACGGGAAGGGCCCAGGTGCTTGTCACTCCACCCCCCTCCCCCTTAATGTGTGCCCGTGCATAGTCTAGGGTGGGGGAGAGGCTCACGTTGCGTGGGCGGATGAGTGCGAATGTTCATGAGGGCGTGTGTGCGTGGCTCCAGGGCCCCATCTGACCCCTACCCCCCTTGTTTCCCCACCCCCTCGGACACGTTCAATCTTTCCCATTTGGACACTACGCCACCGCCGCCGTCGCCGCCATGTGCGCCCCTGGTGGCGGCCCGCTAAAACTCATTAAGACGTCGGGGTTGCAGTGGCATGGGGGAGGGGGGGAGGCGGGCGTGAAGGGAATGGTGGGGTTTAGAGCGTCTCCCCTCATTCCCTCCCCCTTGTGTCGGTCCGCTAATGCACCCCCGATGTTTCACCTTTAACCCCTCGCCACACAGCGGGCCCCCGCCTCCTCCCAAAACCTCCCCCTCGATCGTTTTTCCGCGTTCTCCCAGAGAAAGTAAACGCATCCCCCGTCCATGCTCCCCCCGTTATTTCCGCCCATCTCCTCTCCAACTCCCCCTCCTAGAGCTGTGCGGTGTTCCATTATGAGCCTCGCGTCTGCAATGAGATTTAACGTTGGATTTGTTTTTATAGTGCTTTTCAAACTGGGTTTTATTTGAGCAGTGCATGGAAGATGTGACGCAATAGTTAATGATTGGCCCTATCTTTCATCACTCTCACATACAAGTAGAATATACTGCTAGTTAGAAAAATCCCTCCACGGTCGATTCGATTGCCGCAGTTGAGCGTGTACACAAGGGGCTATAGATTTGTAAAATTTTAAGCCATGGTAAACTTGGTTGCAAGAAAATTGTTAGGGATGGATTGGGAATTTTTCAAATGTCGAAGGCTTAAATAGCAGACTAAATCTATTGCATAAGTTAGAAGTAAGCGTCTTTCATGGTAATGTTAAAAATGTATTACTAATCCTACCGTTTAAAAAATTATGAAATTGAGATCAGAGAAATGCCTGTTGAGGCGACAGCTTTAGAAATTTATTATTTACACGAATGATAAGAAATCAGAAAACTTGTCAACAGTTTCGTCCAGAATGATATTTTAAATTAGTTAACCTAGACCTTAGAGTGTATACTAACTCATATATTTCAGCCATTACTGGCAGCTGGTCTCTCAAAGAGATGTGCGCTCGACGCAGGGAGTAATTCTTGAAAATTTAATGCTGCTATGCATGTTTCACTGATTGTAAAAAAATTTTCCATTCTTCGAACTCTATATTTTTTCTGTTAGTCCGCAACATTTAAACAATACATATGCAATACAGTGTTTCCCGAATGGTGTCGAATCACCCCTGCCACACACTCCAGCGGTTGTTTGCAGGGTGTAATTTATGTACGCATCGGCACAGATGTGTCTAAAGTAACCAAGTGGATGGCACACTCCCATCACGTTTCGTATTTCACGTCAGATTTGCATCACCACATCGCTATTCTATAGCAAAATTGTAAAATCGCAACTAGTGTTCGCATCGCAGTATTAGATTTGTGTGATAGCATTGCGTATAGTCCCCCATATCGCACTCACGCCGCAGTGCATCGCATTCTGAAGAAATTTGATGAGACCAGAAGTGATTCGACTTTGATTATAGTGAGGAGTTTTGAACATGTAGACGAAAGGTGGAGGAAGATAATGCAGATTTTGGGCTTCAATGAGGGACTTGAAAACTATAATAAGCTAAATAATGAGGCTGTGCGGGGAGGCTGTGAATACGAAGAGAACGTAGTAGCCTGATGATTAGGTCGTTCAACTTTTCACCGTCTTGACAGATGGTTCGCTAACCAGCAATTTGATTACCCTTCTTTCACCCAAGCTTTGTGATTTTTCGAGTACCTTATATATTTTTAGGAAATCCCAAGGGGCACAAAGAAGGAGCTGGCCCTATCACCACGATGCGTAAATGTAGGGCCTAGTACCAGGGATACCTTAGGAGTGCTAGGCGAGTTCAACTTTCTCACTCATCGAAACAACCTTCCAGTTCATTCAAATTCTGGTTTATTTCTTATATTATGAAAATATAGTCTTTATGTTCGCGATGATTTGTTGCACTTTATGTTTATTTTTTTAACATTTAAAATTTAATCAAAATATTAGCTTTTTGCCGTGTGTATTCAGCCATTAATATGAGATAATGATCAGAGGCATCCATGACATAGTTGGAAGGAACCCGTATAACTATCACAATAGTGCCATAAAATAATGTGAACGCTAATTCTAACAAAATGAAGATTATGTATCATTGCGAAATATTTCCGTTTCTCATGGACGAATGCGTAAGATAGCGGGTAACATTTCGAGTTGTTTCTTAAAATTCATTAAATACATTTCTATGGAAATTATTCGGGAGGGTGAATTAATGGACGCTTAATCCGTGTAACAAGAAAGTTAATGGAAGCAGTAACGCAATCAGCCCCCTATATCCCGATGGGGAATCGAGAACTTCCTTTTAAAATCCCCGTCCATTTTTCACTCGGAATCGATAAACGGAATAAAAATTTCGATTTCATCACGTCTCCCCCTCACCCATTGATTCGATTAACTCAGTTAACGAGGCGATAACATCCTTATCTTTCAGCCTCCACAGATTTTGACGGGCGGCCCAGGAAACCGGTTTTCGGAACGCACATCTCGGAAAACCTACGGGTGGCGGCGGTGTCTACCCTCTCCCCGCCTCCCCATGTACATCTCTCCCTTCCCAGGGGACCCCGCGCGCCCCCCGTCTTTCCAAAGGATGACTCCGAAAACCAATCCCTCCGACTCGACGTCCAATCCGAGAGACTTGAGGGTTGGGGGGTTGAGAAAGAGTGTTTTCGATGAGCGGAGACAGCAGGAGACGGTGTACGTGGGGCATAAGGAGTGAACTAACCCTTATAAACACCTGGGACCCACCGCGTTAATCCAGCCCATTATTATGGAAGGGAAACCTCCCGTAACATCCTGCACGGGTTGTAAAGGGGCACGTCATGTCCCTCGCCTCGTTCCTCTCGAGTTTCCATGTTTCATTCTCTCTCTCTCCTTTTCACTATCCCCTTCTCCGACACGATAGTACTCTTCCCTCAATCCCTCCTCCTTACCTATCCCTAGCCACTCACCTCGCTATCCTCTCATCACTAGCGCAAGGGGCCGGTTCCCCGCGTTTCCTGTTGGAGGAAGTGGATAGGGCTTTCCGCCGGTGTTATTTTTGGGAGGAGGAAGTGAACATCCGAGCGGCGTGCCTACCTGTCCCGTCGGATGAGGGGAAAGTTTTTGAGGGCCGTCGTTGGCAGCGAAGGGTGTGTCCCCATCATCCTCCCTTCCCACCTAATACCCCCTCGAATCCAATATGGATGATTATCACAAGTCATCGGTCTGAAAATTGTATTGCTCCACTCCGTTTTATCATTTCGACGCGTGGAATTCTGGGTCCCGCAGTACCTCCCATTGATTCCTTCTCCCATGTTTGGATAGATATCATGCATTTGTTTTTAATAATATATTTATAGTTATAATTACGATTAGGTAGATGGCTTTCGGCCATAAACCGAGGTATTTTTAATTTAAAGTGCATGGGAGCAAACTATTTATACACGTATGATACCATGGAAAATATATAACAATGAATGTCTCATGTGATTAGAATACTATTTCAAATATGAAAATCTTAACAAATAAATCTATTTTTTTTGTTTTCTTTAATCTCAGTAAAGAATATATGAATATATATTTCTATATATTCTTCCGTAATATATTAATTTTCTGTTACCAATTGCTTTTTAATTTTGGTGAACTGTCTGCTGAAAGCCATGTGCGCAGATTGGCCCATGTTTTTCGATATAACTACTTTCCTATTGCCTTTGCCCTTCATCTTATGCCTATTTTCTCTTGTAAAAGTCGTTCATGAAGTCTCAAAGTGGAGTAATGGCTTTGAATTACTTCAATTTCCTCAAGATTAAGAGGATGAGTGTACACATATGTTTGCTCGGGCACGCTTTTCTCCCTCTTTCCGATAACCTCATCCATATCCTTCCGGTTTCCCCCGTTCTCTTCCTCATCTCCCTCCTCTACTTTGCTTCTTTTCGCATTCCCTGGGTTTATCCTCCCTCGCTCCTCCAAACGAGACCTCCCGTCAGCCTTCCCTCCGCTCTCCGAAACATCGTGGGTGGATCCACACTCTTCCTTCCCTCACTTCCATCACCCGCAGCTTTCCCCTTCTTATCGTACGAAATTTCCTTACCATCCTTCATCCTCGACGATCAAGTTCAATTCCTTCTCCTAACATTATCAATCTAAATATCTGCGGCCTTGATATCCTTCCACGTCGTTTTCTCTGTCACTCCCTTCATCGATTTTTTATATTTCTCATTTCCGCCATTGTGACTTGAGGCCTTGGAGTTTGGTGTAGGGAAGACTGAAAAAATCTGGATGGAGGGAAAAGATAAACGATCGAGTGTTAGACATGGTTGAGGTCAAACGGAAAAATGTTGAAGTAAACTCACTGCCGTCGGTAAATTTAATGGAGGGAAGTACAGGGGGTACTGAGACTAAAAAAAATGCGAGTATAAAATGAGCATTATGGATATAATTGGGGGGGTAGGAAATTGTGAGGAGTTAAAGAAAGATGTAATATTGTTAAAACGTATTTATCAAGGGTGATGAAGCTAAAAACAAACTGTAGCCATTTACCGGTTTCATTGTTAGAAAAATATTGAGCAGCTCCATTTATTACAGGTTGTAAAATCTTATAAATTAATTGCATAATTTCACCTTTAAAGAAGAGCTCGCAGCTTTTACTTACTTTTAGTTCAAAGTAATAGTAAATTCTTAAAATACGAGTAGTAAAACTATTTCAATTAAACTTAAAATATTTGCAAAAAGGACCCAAAATTTTTCAAATATTTCATTCTATGTCTACTACCGTTATTTCGCCTTCAAAATCGCTGTGAATTATGCTCGAGGGTCTGTTAGACTGCTTTAAATAGATTTCTGAATATAAATATCTCAAGTTACCCATTACCCACTACCCATTATCCTAATTCACTTCCACTAAAATCTGTTTGTCAAGTTTATTTTTTATCATAGCTGCAAGCTCTATATTTTAGGGATAATAACTTGCGTCAATAGTTGTTCGATTAATTTAACCAGTTGTTGTACTGTGATTTATAAACCAAAGATCGCAAAGATTAGTGGGACGGACTTTATGATTGCCTTCGCTGAATATGTACGGTAGACTTATTGACATTTCGAAGAGGGTGTTTCGTTAATGAAAAAGAAATATATAACCATGCATTTTTTATTGGAAGACGTTCCTTTAAAAAGCTATATCATGCACCTGATGCTATAAACCGCCCTTTTCACGATGGGAGATGATATTTCCGCGGGTGGTTTTACTGCCTTCTTGCTCCCGTTTTTTATTATTCGGCTCAGATATCTTTTTTGATACTTCGCATTCCATTATATCAACTTTTCTCACCATTCTCCGGCTCAATCCAGAAATGAAAATCCTCTCGTCATTAATTCATTGAATTTAGTCTCTGCCGCATCATTTCGACCATATGAACAATGAAGCCTCTATGCGAGATCAAAAGGGGTACATTAAAGGAGCATCCTAGTACATTCAAATGGACCAGTTCTATGAATAGAATGAGACTTAATCGTTATGAGCACCTAGATCCCAGTGATCGTTTTAATGTAAAAGTTTTGAAGGTCATAATTGTATGATTCCTGAGAATTAATCATAAGTCATAAATAAGTGCCTTGAGAAGCCATATGAAATGAATGAACCTGCAAAAAAAATAGAAGCATTATGGCATTATATTTTTTGGCTGTAGAAGCGGTACCGTCAAAATGGTAGCTTCGATCGTTAGGAGGCTATAGACGTATGTTTTTCAGGCATACTCAACTATCTTTCCAAAAAACTTCTCCGTTTCTGTTTTGGGATAGAAAATGGGGGGCCTTTCAAACTGACGATGGGCAAGGTATTTTTAGAAGAGTTTGGTGAACATTCGAATGTATGGCAGTTTACTAATCGCGGAGTTTAAAGATCAAAAACAGGCTGTAAAATATTTTCGGAATTATTGTGAAATCAAAACATCATATTCGTATTTTATTCCTAATCACCTAAGCATATTGTTTTGTAGATAGATATGTTAGGTGATTATGTAGGAGCCTACTACGTTGCATAATTTCAGCATGAATGTTGTAAATATCACAAGGTTGATGAGTTACTTTCTGCTAATTTCATTGCCCTTGGTCGAAACAACTACCTCGACAGACTGCGTTGAACGTTGTGCTCATCACGCTTTTCACTCTCCCTCGACAGTCACCCCCGCATCGTCTCCCTCATCTCCTCCTCTCCGCCTTCCTTTCTTCGCGAGAAATTGGGAAATCCGTAGACGAGGAAGCCCTGGCTGGGATAAAGAAGCTTCCACGTTAAGAGTTACAAGCATTATCATCACCTTCATCGATCTCCTGTCCCATCATTGTACCCCGTCATTGGCCCTTCACCCTCTCCCCCGTCACCCTGACCCGTTCCCTTCCTCTCCTCCCTCCTAATCATCGGAGCCCACGCCTAGTAACATCAGACCACCCACCCCAGTACCGAGCACCAGTGTTGAAAAAACCAACCCCTCTCCGCTCAATCCTCCCCCACCCTCGTACTTCCTTCGACCTCCCCATTTTCAGCTTCCCGCTTCCAAGCCCTCCCATCAACTCTCGCTCCCTTCCCGCCCAACCCTCCGGAATCCCCCGATGCCTAATTCCCGTTTCATCCTTCTCGAGCATTATTCTGCCGCTCTCCTTCCCACCCTCCCCCATGTTGCCGAGGCACCGGGGGGGAGGAGGGGGGCTCGGAGTTTCCCTTCCAGCCGCCGCCGCCATCATCCACCCTCTCCCTTCGGCCACCGCCGACATATAGCGGAGGCTCCGATGCATTACACGCCCCATGGCCACGGTGGATCAGGTATTAAAGTCCATTCGAGGGGTGAGGGGAAATACCTCCTCGCATATGAGTAGACTTATCTGTCGCATGTTTGGGAAATCTCGTGAAGCGAGGAGGAGGAAGAGAAGGTGACATCTGCTCTTTTGGATTTCGCCACAACGGAATGGAGATCACGCGCGAGGCTTCCGATTCCACATTTTTATGGTACAACTAACCGCGCTCAGCAGATGTGCGGGTTTTCAGAAGTGTCGCGCAAGCGTGCGATCCCTCTCCTGTTCATCGACGTACTTGTGGCTGTCCTCCGTGTCATACGCAAGCGACCATATTTCTCAGGAAAAAAAAGTTTGGACGTTCAAACTTTCTAGTTGAGTTGGAAATTATTTATTTGTACTCCTCCTCCAAATAAAAGCTTATAAAATGTTCCCGAATTTCATCATGAATATTCATGAGGAAATACCCCGTCGTAAGTTGAGGTCGATGGTGTGTGTTAACCAAAATGTTTGTTTCTACGGATGATATATCAATTTTAGTCGCTGTCGTGGGTTGGTGTTTAATATGAAGGGTTTGCGATGCGTTTGTTCACTCATGAAAAATGAAGTTTTCTAGTTTCATCCGGGAACATTTTTCCCCGAGGCTATATTTATAAATTTACACGAGCAAAAACCACAATTGATTGCTACCGAAATGCCTGCCATTATCTGTAATGCTTGTTAGGGCTTACTTGATCCGGCAGTTAAGAAATTCTCTACGCGTAAATTTTTGGATGTTCCGAACTCCATTCTGAATTATTTATCCGTCCTTTTATTAATGTATAACACAATTTTATTATTCATTTATATTTATTAACATTATTGAGATATTATATGAGACTTTGACCATTTTGGATGGAAAATAATAAACAATTTTCACCCTTAATCTATATTTACTAGTTTCCAGTTTACTCTCGTTTGTATGCTATATCGCATCCATGCAATATGAGCTCGATTGATTGGCAGTCCTTTGGCAGCTCATTGTCAGGAACCGCATTAGGTATAGGTATGGCATGTCAGTTTGTCAGTTCAAATATTCCAGTTTATTTCATTTAAATATTTTCTGGATATTTTTTAAATGATTTAAGTTTTCGAATCTTTGGTGAAGAAAGTTAAGGGCCTTGATTACTTGATTTTTATTTTGCTTTTACCAATAACAAAATACATAATTCCCCATATTTTCAATAATCTTAGTAGCGTTATTATAATTTAAAGCCGACTGATTTTTTTCTAAGGTTGAGAGCGTTCATGAGATAAGCTGAGATTCGCGCAATTATGGATCGAAATTATGTTTCCATAGCAAGGAAATTTCTGAGGTGAAGTAATTTGAAGTAGCTTCAGCTGTCAGAGTTACGTTGGTGAAATGAATGTGAATATAGAGACATTTTCATTCCGGGGGTCAATTAATAATATGCTTGAATGGGACATTAACAAAAACATTTGTAATGTTTTTAAATTATCACAATTACAATTATCATTTGCGGCAGATTATGATGAATAAAAGTTAATTAGCGATGCTCATTAAGAGGTTAATTGCCTTGTCTATCTGAACAGTTTAATTATATACAAATAGTAGACTGCAGAATTGGAATTGTAGGCACTGTTTTTTCTGCTCTGCAACATTAACGGATAGTTTTGTTTTTATTTTCCAACTACATTTTAATTATAATCACGCTAAAATACCTTCCAATCGTTTGGTCTCTTCGTTTTATAACACCTTTGCGTATTATCAAAAGAGAATAGAATACTTTTTTTCCCTTTAAACGGGCTAAAATATTTTATTTCATTAGTTTTAATGATAGGCCCCGAGTGAACTACATAGTTACGCTGGGTTAACATTTTTATTCCATTCTAATACCATAGCAGTAAGTTCCTAAAGTATCAAGTGTACTTAATATTATGCTGTTATTTAATCAATTTTTATGATAATGAATGGGATTGTTAAAATAAAATTATATATATTTTTCAAGGGCGCAGAAAATTGGCTTCCTATTACGTTTCCCTTATCGCAATGAATGAATAGCGCTCAAGAGATATTTATATTAGATAGTCTAAGTGTAAATATAAATGGGTTTAATGTGATTAAAAAGAGGCCTATTTCTGACTTGCATTAAGGTTTCTAATTTATGGAGGAGGATTCATCTTCCATCCGAGTCCACTTCATTCAAATAAAAACGTAATAACCCTGTTAATAAACTGACTTCAAGTGGACTAAGAGGCTCTATTAAAAACCCGAGATTCTAGCTTTCCCTTTATAACCCTACCCATCTGCTCCATTCTTTCCATTGTCTTTCACCTTGGCCTCTCTTTGAGGTTTTTAATGGAAATTCGAACTTTGTTCCCCTCTTGGCGGAAAACGTATCGATGCCTCCCGATTAAAAAATAATCATCGTTAATAATTTTATCCTATAATTTGGTACCAAATTTTTTAATAAAGACTTTTCTGATGGAATTTTCATTGGGATAACGTTAAGCCTAAACTTGCCGAGTGGAACATCATAAGTATTAGAGAACATTATAATTATTGAAAAAAATATAATAATATAACCATGTTTTTGCAGAAATCATTTTCATAAATATATTTAATTGATCTCTTTATCGACATCGATGTTAAAATCTATCCGAGATATCAATTATTTAAGTAAAAATTATGTGTATTGAGCCAAGAATCTAGATAGCGTTCTTAACTTTAAGGTTAAATAATTGGTTGTAGAGTACGTAGAACTGTAACTTTCTGGCTGTGATAAAGCTGATCACAGTAGTGTTTAGTCATTTATAAAAATAAAATAGTCGTTTGATTGGTCGTGAAAATATTTTACTTTCTGATGGAATTATTTTTGTTCGCTTGGAATGTATTAATTACTATATTGGTTCTTCAGTAAATAGATCACATTTATCAATTATTTTCTGTAATGAAAACAAGTTTGTTACGTATACGTATTCCTATCACACTGAGGTGCGTTTTTATTCAAGGGAACGAATCAAGAAGCAAACGCGTGGAGTAGTTTGTTGAGAGGATTTTTATTTAACCGGCATGGTATGGATTAATTAAAGTGAAACGTGAACTTGACAGTTTATCATAAAAATATACCTTAATATCTATGCATTTAAAGACCCTATCTCTGTGTACTAAGCCTCGTTGGTTGATTATTTGCTAAACTTACACACAATAATTATAAAGGCAATTATTCTGCGAAATAGCTTTTAAAATGCGATTGCCAGTTTCAGATAAATGTATGCATTCACTAAATTTCAGAAGGCAAATAGGTTTGTCCATGTGCAGGCTTCGCTTGGGAAGCAAACGCTTCTTACTCATGTGACACTTCGTACGTAACTCTTGGCGATGAAGCTGGTAAATGGTAAATGACACATGCCGGAAGGGGTGTGAGTGGTTGAATCCTGAAATGGTGCCCCGATGGACTTCATATTACCTCGCAAATGTGAGAATTTTTTATGAAATTAAAATGAAGCTTTTTTGTATTTGTGAGCATAGTCATGCCTGGGCGAATAGCTGTCGCTTCAATCATTTGAATGTGAACGAATTAGTGACCACACGAATGATCATGCCGTCTATTGTAACCAGTTTTCGTGCCGGGAGCAATTGGGGGAGTGAAACTTATGGGGAGGGGATGAATAAAGCATTGACGCATTTCATCTTCATTACCATTCATAGGACACAAAGCCCGAATGGTGTCATGTAATCTGACATATTGGTGCACTTGTACGCCTTCGTATGATAAGTCTGTATTTGCCATTACTTTTTCATTCTTGGTTATCTACCGGTTAATGTAAGTGTTTGATGGACACAAGCTATCAAACGGTTCAACGTCAATTCCCTTCCCTCTCTTAACATGGTATAACCCTAGCAGTAGGCTTATCTTCAATTTTGCATACTTTCTTCCCTCCAGTCCGTCCAACATGTCTAACCTATTCCAAGCCCTTCCTCGTTTGCCTTATTCTCCCCTACATCACAGTCTTTAACATCCCCTTGCTAATCAAAATGCTATGCATCCATCTTTCCCGCCCACTTTTGATTTCTCCCAACAATTCTCTCTCCTCCCCAACCGTACCTATCACTTCCTCATGTGTTTTCTTTTCTGTCCACTTCACCTTCTCCATCCTTCTCTACACCCATGATTCAAAATCCTCTAAACTGCGCCTATCATCCTGCTTCACTGACCGTGTTTTCACGCCGTACAAAACCTCGCTTTTTTAAATATATCCCAGAATTACTGCCGCAATATTATACGTCATATGAGAGCCTGCTATCGAAACTGGACGGAGACCTCATCAGGAGGGCTCGCAGAGCGTTGGTAAGTCAAAATATTCTCTCCAATTTTCTTTCTTCTCTCTCCATACTCCGAATCTAACGTGCCCGCTTAATATGTTACTGCCCTTTTCCCGTGCTCAGCAGCATTTTTCCGTGAAAAGCACAGTCTCGCTCGTTTCCTCCAACTCCGGAGTAGGTGCCTTTCGAAGCCGCTCCATTCCTCAAACCACCGGTTGATTGCTCTTATTGGCCGTTTTAATTGAGTTTCGCTGGATCATTAGGCAATACTCGCCAGCTAGGGATCCCCTTTCATCTCGAATCATCCGTGGAAGCGCTAGCCCGAACGGAGTGGATGGAGACTAGCTTATTTGATCCGGGTTTTGAAAGCAATAAGAACCAGCCTAATGACTATCGTCGGATTAAGGAATAAAATGAGATTCAGGAAGAGAGTAATGATTCTAGAGGTGCGCTCTATCCCGTATTGCGTGAGGCGTTCCCATCTTCCAACTGATAATACGTATACCCCGGAAGACAGATGAGATAATTCACTGGACTATTTATTTATATTTCTCTACAGCATGAGGAACCAAATCTCGAAGAAAATTGGTTGTTTTGTTGGATCGCTGAGACTTTTCTCAGTCTGTGTTTGAATGATGAGGTGGATGGATAATTGAGATCGATTTGTATATCAATTTCCAAGCTCGATCAGGTCAAAAGGTAGATTTTTGTCAGAATCTGCTTCTATTTAATTTATTCTGTTATTTTTATCATTTAAAAAAATTATTCCGAGTTCTGTCGCTGTTACCATCCAAGAAGCTATAAGCGCATATATGGCCGATTTAGTACTCGCATTTATATGGTTTAGGTTACGAGACTGTTACGATTTTTTATTTATTTACGAATTTTATTGGAGTTTTTAATTATGTTGCTTATCTGATTTTCTTATTTGCCTCAGTCGATGAGAACATAACATTTAAAACATATATGCGACCGGAGTTTTGGACCTTTGGTAGTTTAGACAAATAGGCTTAAATTATTGGCTTTGATATTTGGGTTTTGAAAAGAATGGAAAGGCAAAATGGACGTAAATGAAAACAAACGGAGAAGTACTAGGCATGGGGGTATGGTGGGGGGGGGGAAGACAGTTGCTGGAGAAAATTCAAAGAAGGCAGGAAAGATGGGTGCAGAGAGTTTTGGTTGTCGTTAGAATGCTGGAGACTGATAGATGGGAGAAAATTAGCTAAGCAGCTAGTGTGAGGGAAAGAATAAGCATCTGGGACGAAATGAAGAGAATGCGTAAGCGGAATTGAAGAAGGTTTTTTTTTCAAAGTGTGGTATGATAGGTTGTGTCATGTTATTAAAGCTGAAAAATGTAGCGGCATTGTAGTTAAGTCCAACCAGAAACCTATCTTGAAAGGTAGACTACCAAATAATAATAATGAAAACCATGCACTATTATTTCCTAACCCAGAGGGTCCCAGGTTCGAATCCCGATAGAGGAAGAATTTTTGGGATACTATGAGGAGAGCACTTCGGATGGTATCCTTCAGATGAGACGTTTAATTGTGGACCCCTTTGCTGTCTTTCGTTAAGAGTAGGTTTTAAGAGTATGCCGACGTCAGGTATTGCTCCAGCCTTCCATCTCCTTTTCTCTGAACGTCCTATCTCTACCAAATTATCCATTATTCTCTGATGGCGCAAGTGACCTCGGTTGTCGGTCACCGATCCTAATAACATTCACATTAATTCCTTATGCTACTCACCTATTTATCCATATGATGTAAGATAGATGGAAGTATTAGGCGCGTATTTACCATGTTATTACTTCCCTGATGTTCTAGTTTGTTATTGGAAATCGTAACTTCGACCACTAACGTGCTCACAATTTATGAAGCCTGGATTATTTTGGAGATATTAAAATTTGTTCACGAAAACGTCTCCCTCTATCCCAATAATGATAGTCTTTGTGAAAGTCTACCCGAGGTTGTGAAATTTCTTCGAGGTAAGAAGAGGCGCCCAGATGGAAAAATTATTTTTCAAAATTTTTGCAATAATTCATGCATACAAGTCTTGTATTTCCTCCCCAACAAGTCAAGACTTTGCAAAGTGACCGTAATATATTCGTGTGTACGCGCACTGTGTGTTATTTTCCGGCTTGAATTTCCGAATTGCATCCGAATGAAGTCTCCAGTGACAGCCGAGTGGTGAGGGGGAGGCGCGCGGAGCTCTTTGCCGCCCGGAACGCTTTCTCCCTCCCCGTGTCAACCTTAAACGTCCAGCCGCGACGAGGCAACGCAAACACTCGCGTGGGCAAATGTCACGCGTGGGGGAGCGTTCGGCAAGCTCCCCTTCGAATCCGTCGGACCGGAAGGGGAAGGGTGAGGGGGTGGTGGGAGGTTAGTTAGCGTCGTCGGCACACATCGAGAAACGTCGGAGCTGTACACATTATCCTCCTTCGTACGCGAGTGCATTTAAATCTCCCCTTTCGGCATAAATGTTGAAGCTGAGGAACCTCATTCATTCGGAGTGCTGACACCGGCGTGCTAAACCGAGGGTCGTTCTCTCACTGCGATAAACCCGCGACCGCCTTCTTAGACACGCGCGGCCTCTTTGTTTTCCGCATTAATTTGGATAACTGTGAGAAAACTACGCCCCGCATCCCTGCGTGGAAGCACGATAGCTCGCAAGGGAAGACGCCATAAGCATAAAGAGCCGAATGGCGAAAGTCTTACAACTTGACTGCTTTAATGTGTTTTGGGATGTATTTTTCGCAAGAAGATGAACTGGAAGAAGCAAACATATTGATCAGTTTATGACCTCAATATGTTGACGGATGGAGAAACCGTCATCCTCGCAAACAGATCACAACGATCCAGTTACAAAGTTAAAATTATACTTAGGCGTATAAATCAGTTTATTTCTTAAATTTTTCTCTCGCGGAAATAAAATAATAGTAGGAAACCCGCCTTTCTTTGGAAAGCTTAAGCTTTCTGAAATTGTAAGTACCTCTGCGGTAACTTTATAATAATAATATCAGACTAATTTGAAAAGAAAAATAAAAAAATTTACCAGCTTAACTCTCTTCAACAGAATTAGGAGCTTTACAGAAAATTAGGATTGCTAAATATATTTTCGGGCACTAGTTTCCCAGCGTTTAGATTATCAGTACGAGTAGTAGTTATCACATTAGCAATTAACGGTGGCATAGGGTGTAAATAGAGCAAAATTTTAACTGCTCAACCCGTTTCGGAATAAATTAAGTCGATGTTGGAAAAGTTTATAGGCTAAGAATCACATGCTAAAATAAATTGTGGGGCCCCAGTGTATGGCTTTGTTAAAGTGGGGCAGATGGAAGAGGAAATTGCAGTCATGTTGAATTACGCGATGGAAGAAAATAAGTGTGTATCTACTCTTGCAAATCAAGCTTTGAGGCACCACATAGGCTCGTGGAAAGGAGTTTCTAGACCCGCGCCGATTAAAATATTTCGTACGAATTCCCTGAAAGGTGATTACACTTATGGGTTTTTCTCTCTTAAGTAAAAAGCCGTGAATTGTGAAAATAAAATACGCATCAATTATTCAAACTGTCTGGCGAATCTAATGTTGTCATTGCCCTCCGACCAGTTAATAAAGTTTGGAGCTTGAAATGATTAAAATTAAAAAAAAAGACCCTGTAAAATTATAGAACTCTCTGTAATAGACAAGCTTTACCTTGGTTGAGCCCCCTAAGGCTACGTGATGACCTTGTCCTCTTATCTCAGTTTTTCAAAGAATTTCCTGTTCTTCTTCGTATTTTAACCCAATTTTTGAGTAAATTGTTTGTAATAAGTTGGCATTATATTCTATGTGATAACCAGCCAGCAAGAAATAGCATGCTCTCTTCACTTTTTCTTCATCGATGCATGTTCCAGGCATTCATTTCAAGGATGTAAGGCCAACCGGCTACGCCGCATACTTTACGCATGCTGTCGATCAAAGTTAGATCCGATTTTATGACGGCACGGAAGTGTTTTAGGTGCTCACCAAATGAACTGTTTCATTTCATCTATCCTGATTGTGCCATTTTTGGTATCTTCTTTTTTCTGGGGACTGTGCCACCGTAATATTTTTCAATTTAAAGTAATTGCAGTCAAGTCATTTTAAGCCAAGACAATTTTTTTATTTTTATTCATCGTTACATTTACAAATTTTTGATCGAGTATTTCCGATGCATTTTTCAGAATACCTCGTTTCATCCTCTGCTCCATTATTCCTCACCTCTGAGGATGAACTCCTGACGATACCTTCGCATGAGCCGTCATTCTATAATCCTCCGACGACGAAGAGGTCTGCATGTGGTGTGCGCGGGGAAGGTGCCGCATGGGCGTGTGTGTGTAGAGGGACGAGTCGGGACGTGATCTAGTACATGGGAACTGTGCCCTTGACCAGGGGCCTCATCAACCCGCAAATACCCTCTGTGGGTGACAGGGGAGCCCTGTCTCGCGGCTCCCAGGGAATGTCCGCGGTGGGCTCGCTCGACGCAGCTCATACTGGGGAAGGGGGGCTGGAGATGTGACAGGTGGAGTAACGTGCGCCGCGTAATGCGAAACGACGCGACGGCCCGCGGCAGCGGCCATTTCAAAGGTGATAGAAGCTGGGGTGGAGGATGACGTCGCGTGTGATCTTTGCTTCCCTCGATCGCTCGCATTTGCATAGTAATCCCAGAGCCGCCACTCTTGCGTGCAAAGGAAGACATTACCGTCCGTGCAGTTTTAACGGGTCCGCGTATTCAGGGAGGTGAAAATTTAAAACAAATGCACCGAAAAAGATAGACCTGATACATTGGCAGTGTCCTTCTCTAAAATTACGTAGGAAAATGTTTTTTATGCCCCAGAATCCCTAGTGCCCACATCTTTCCTTAGTGTAATTTGTTTCGCCAAATCGTGTGGTTAATTATATTATTTCACTGCTTTCCTCTACTTGAAAAATATGTTGCACCTTTGTATTGGAATGGGCTTAATACATGTATTATTTGCCAGTATTTTAAATAGGTGTTACTTACTTCAACAGATGGTATTCCCATTCCAAATCCTCCGTCATTACTTTGTGATTTCGGTGGTAATTGTTTTAAAAAACTATCGAAAATTTGTTGAATTTTGTTCTACGTTTAAAATTCCAAACTAATCAAGAATACTCTCCACATTCGTAATCAATTTAGGCTATTTGGCATGCAGAAATTGATATTATTGGTTAACCTCAATATTTGTATGTATTTGAACGTGCAAAATTTATTTTGTCCCTATTTTCAATGTCCTGGCTCTATCAAAAGCGCATTTCAATTCTAATCGCGAAAGGAAAGGAAAATGTCACTCGCATGGCATTTCCTTTAATTTGGTTATTTAATCAACAAAAAAGACACGAAAACTGTACCCAAGTCTTTGAAGAACACATATAATGATTTTCTTATTTATTAAAATATTTAACGCTGATTGAACTCATTTTACATATATTGTTCTTCGGCATTTACTTTGCATCTCACGTCTTATCTTTCGTCGTATTTCAACCGTGCCTTACATGGTGCCCTCAAGGAGAGAGTTGCTGGACTTACGTACGCACTAATTGATCTGCTCTTCAAGGATTTCCCCCGCAAGAAAGACTAATTGGACTTTTCCCAAGCTTTGTGCTACCGTCGGAATTGTTTTTAAACCGACTTTGGATATATCCGATGAAATCAATCAATCCATCCGTGATTTAATATGTATTAAGTAATAATGAAATGTCAGAGGTCATCTGAAAGCAAGTAGGCAAGTCATGGCTGGAAGCAAGCTTGGCAAATTTACCCTACTGGTAGGTATCTCGGTATCTGCTCACCTGCACGACTCAACTAGCTGCCCAAAGAAATGTACTATTCTAGAAGAATCCTTGTATCACTTCTGTAACCGAAGTTGAAGACAGCGATGATTTTAGCAGGTTTTTAGTTATTCAATTTTCCATCATCTGACTCAATTCCTTTGCTCCAGACGTTACTCATTTAGAAATTTAAATATCACCATGGCTATATTTTTACAGCTTTTCTAATTCCCATTGTTATTTGAGATTCTCTAGATTCCTGCGTATTACTTATCTGTGATCATAATTTCTTTTTCATATTTTAAAAGGCAATGGCAATATCACCTAAATTTTGCACGATAAATTAATTTTTCATGGCTAGTATATTTTTGATGTTTTTTTTCGTGTTCGCTTTGTGCAGTTAATGCTGGGAACTAATTGTACGTCATAGTCATTCGGAGAGTGAAAATAAAATCTTGCGTAGGTCGAATTGTTGTTTCGAAAGTATTTTGCTCGAAAGAGACTGAGAAAAATCACTCCTCGGAAGTAAAATTAGATTTAGTGCGGTGTCTCACAAACCGACAGCGACATTCTTTATGTTTCTGCTCGGATGCCATGAGGAGAGCGTCTGAGGAAGAGCGTGCCTTCTGTCGCATTGAATAATTCACTATGCCAGACACTTTTCTCTTTGATAGAAAAGATGCCGAAGCCACTCAACTCGTCTCTACTCTTCATCTTACATTTTCTGCGGTAACCCAAAAGTCTTTGACGTCATACACCGTTGTTTTCAGCATGTTCCCTTAAATTTAATCAATGGTGTGAAAATTAAAATAGTTTTATTATTGTGATATAATAAAATGTTTTATAATTACAACTGTGCAAAATTTACATATTTAGTATATTGAAATGAAATGAAATTATAGACTTTGTAATTCCACTCACATTATTTATTATTTCATTTCAATGTGCTATACAAATTCCATAAAGTTACGCCGGAGACACGAAATTTTACATATTTAGATTGGGCGGCGGAATTAGAAACAAATTTGATGCGATGCCTGAGTAGAATCATGTAACACTAGAATTCACAACAAATTCTTGATTTTGAAAATTTAATGAAATTTTGAAAAGTAAATAAATACTTGCTGGCCCTTTGGACCAAGGGAATAAAGAGGCACATTTGAATGAAAATCTACTTTTAGAATACTGAGTATTTTTATGGCATAGATTTATAATATTTGGAGGGAGAAAAAGACACGACAAATATTATCTACATTTTCGGAAACTTATCTTAATGCATTCAAGAGTGTATCCTTTTTTCATATAGGTAATGACAACAGTCAAAATATTATCTAGATGACATGAAATTTTAATGATTCAGAATCAGATAGCTGTATGGACGTAATTATAAGCACTGAAGATGACAAGGAAAATTGAGTAGTTGCGAATGAATGGACGTAAAATTTATGCTCGGTTTGCCGGTGGTAATTGTGCGAGGGGCTCGTGAGACGAAGGACCGGTCTAGGGAGGGGAGGAATGGAAACCGTGTTAGGGAAAGAAAATGGAGAGAGGGCTAGTAGTGGTAATGGAGAAGGGTGGTCCACGAGAGGAGAAGGGAATGATGGTCCGAAAATTGGGGATGGGAGATATTATTCTTCTGTTGTAGCCGGTCAGGCTCAGTGGATAGGTAACCAGATTACCCGCGTTAGAGTGACAGCAGAGTGGCAGGGATCGATATTGGATGTTTATTGCTGATTGAACATCGGCCCTAGGATCGTTTCTTTTCTAAAGCAAAGATAATAACCAGTGGTGAGCTCATTCCTAGCCTTACCCTACACCGCTTTTAGGAGAATAATACTGGCCAAATCGTATGTTACACGCATGATAAATGTCGCTTCAATGAAAGCGGCCGGAAAAATCTGAACGATTACGTTCACGGTCGTTTCCCTTAGTTTATTTGTTTGGAAGCTGTGCATAAAAAACAAAATGCCTAATCAAAGGCAGCTGCTATTCAAGCCCTCATTCGTAGTTTACATTTTCAATGGCTAAATTAAAAGTTCTTATTTGTACAAGGCCTGTGCAGCTGACACCGATTTATTAACTCATGGATTAGCTTTTCACACCTATTTTATGTGGATGTATGGAAAAAAGACTCATTGGTATGCTATATCTTGTCGCCTGGTTTGTTGAGATATTGAATTATCATGTTTGATGTATTTTTGTGTCCATTGCTTCACTTTTGGAAATTTCTTTAGAGCTACTTTCCCACAAAAAGCAAGTGAAACATGCACATGCAAGTAAAATTTGATCTATCACCAAAGCAGATGGTCGAAGCACTTGAAACTTAATGCTATCATGACGCATGTATCAATTTAAAATACCTCTTTCCGAATTTTTACGTATTATTCCATTTATAACACTAGTAATATGTTTTCCCGATTTCTGGGAAATTCAGAATTACTTATTAATAATATTTTTATAGCTCACTCGCTATTACTCACCAACTATGGCTATTTTAACATAAATAAAAGATGTGAATCATATAAAACGTTTAATTATAATACTGATTACTTTTAACGCATTATATTAATCTTATTGAGTTTTCATTTGTTATGGTAGTACTAGTATAGTACTTTTCGTTTTATTTCATACGAAACTAATTTCCTTTCAAAATAGATTGTTTTATGAAGTTTTCTATGAAGTTATATTATGAAGCCACTACAATATTAATTAAAGTAAAATGTATTGTAGCCTCTTATTTTAAGTCAATTTTCCATATCTGCATATTCTTCTAAAGAAGCATATCTGCATATTCTTCTATATTTTATTTGAACTGAGAATGGTAAATTCTCATTTTTTTCTCAAATCACAAATAGTCATCCTGGTACATAAATCGTGTCTTCAGTATAACGATATTTAAAAATCTATTTTGAAAAATCTTTCCTATATGTTCCCATCTATGGACATTTATTGAACAATTTGTAATACAATGCTTTTCCTCTCTTTTAGGTGAGTTGATGCCAGCCGTGTCAACACTTGTCGACAACATTTATGAGGTTTCCTTCTGGAAACCAAGGTAACTGTATCTCTATTCTTTATATTTTCTCAGATATTATTAAAGTAAAAAATAATTAATTACTATTTCCGCAATAATATGAATTGTTAGGTATTATACCCCTCACAATTTAGGGAAAGATTATTTTGTGAACGTGTTGAAATATGCGATTTATTTACTCGATATTCAAAGCTGTGATTAGTGCATCGTGACATATCGATAATAAATAAGTATCTATAATGCCTATGTCAAATATGAGGCCTATGGATCAAATATTTAGAGAGCTATGAAGCCTTCCGTGCATTCTGGATGCAGTCACATATTTTTTGGATAGAGTTGACCAGGAAATGCGATCCTGTCGGATTAGGAGATGGAGAAAGCCAATATCGGTAGCAAAGTTATCACACTCACTCGTTCAATATTATCAAAATCACTCTTCGCTTAAAGATCTGGTTACCATTCGTATATTTCAATGCGAGGGATGGTTTCATCCAAATATGAGGGGTTTTCAAAATTTACGGGAATTTCGTGTCTGTCTGCTTCGATTTCAACGGCATAGTTCACCATGAGTCCCTGCTTTTAGGTCAAACGGTCAATAAAGAGTACTACTTACAAGTTCAACGCCGTTAGTGTGAAGCAATGCGGAAAAGACGCCCGTATTTGAGGCGAAACTATTCATGGCTTTTGCATTGCGATAATGCTTTTTCGTTTCACTTCACTGCTTTTTCGTAAACATTTTGCCCTGTAAAGGATTACTGTAATGATATCCCAGCCTCCGTGTGACTTTTTTCTGTTCCCAAAAATAAAGAAAGCCTAAAAGGGCCGTCGATTTGCGAGCATAGATGAACTTAAAAACGCATCGCTGAGATAACTAAAACCTATATCAAAGATCGAGTTCCAGAAGTGTTTCGAGGATTAGAAAAAGCGTTGGCTTTAGAGTATAATATCTAATGGGAACTACTTATAAGGCGAATAAATAAAATCCTATCCAAATAAAACTCCCGTTATTTATTGAATGCTTGATTGTTATTGATTATTATTTTACTCGTGCATGATATTATTGGAGAAATAAAAGATTAGGTTTTATATAAAGAATTTTAAGATTAGATAGAATTGGTTGTTGAAGATGGAAAATAATTGTAACTTGTAACTCATGCTCAGAGACGAGATTGAAATTGTGAGTGGTCACTTCATATTATTACGCTATTAGTTAGTTTATTCTAATCCATGAGTTTTTCAGTTCCTTAAATATATTTTGGTGTACAGTTAAAGCAAAGGAGAAACTTCTCATCGCAGCTTTACACTGGATTCTTATTCAATACATGAAAAGTTCCTCCTAAGCAACTCTGACAGGAATGAGAGAGAAAAAGCGAGAGAC
Source organism: Hetaerina titia (assembly GCA_037158775.1). Lineage (NCBI taxonomy): Eukaryota > Metazoa > Arthropoda > Insecta > Odonata > Calopterygidae > Hetaerina > Hetaerina titia. The sequence goes on along the minus strand of CM073771.1, from coordinate 27,695,547 downwards.
GAAGTGGAAAACGTACCGTTGAAACTTGTTACTGACAGCAATACAATGGAGTAATTCACTATATATTTTCCCAGGGTCTTCAGGTAACATGCATCAACAAATATTCAGAAACAGATATCAACTCCATGCAAAAAAGCATGAATAAACATGCAATCAAAATGGAAACTTTGGAACAATAAACCATTAAATTGTTAGAAAAATGTCAGCATGGGATAAAAAGAGACGTTTCAGGCGTGATACAGTGGAATATCATGATTAATTAAAATTAGCAATTTTCCACAAAAATAAATTTTTATTAATTTGACCGGTTTCAAAAAGATGATGTAGTTACATTGAAACCGGTCGTATTAATAAAAATTTATTTTTGTGGAAAATTGCCAATTTTAATTAATCAACATGGGATGCCTTTCAAAGCAAACCTTAATATGAGCCAAAGACACGTGCTTATGTAAACGATCCGTCTGTAAGCGTTTCGGGTCAGTTTTTATTGGGAGATGTATGTTATGCCGTTATTTTATATGCACACAAAGGTGAGTACGTAAACTATAATGTAATTTTTGCACTACTTCGACAATATTAAAAACCTATGAAAAGTTGTATCGCCGCAACATATACTATAAATTTATCATGAATACTTACGCATTTCTCAGTAATCCTTGATTAGATTGCTCAATGTGTTTAATTAATTTCACGGCATAGGATGTGAGAAATATTTTTATAAAATAAGAGATGAGAAATGACCCAGGGAACCTCGGAGGTGGAGAACAAAAGACGGAGAAGAAAGCGGATTGTGGGTGGGGGCTGTGAGTTTCCGTCGCCTCTTTTGAATTTTATTCCCCCCTTCGCCTTCTCCCCAGACACACACACGTGCGCATTCACACACACGCGGGCGCGCCCGCAAATCGACTCCTGGCGATCAATATCCCGCGGCACACCGATATCGGGGACGCTAGCCGAGACACGCGTCCGTCCCCCGTGGCGATCCGGGCGGCGGACTCTCCCGCGTAGACGGAGCACCCACACTGGGAGGGCGGGAGTGTGATGGAGACGCGCACGTGACTATGACCAACTGGATACCGGGTTGCAAGGCAGCAATTTCAAAGTGTAAAAAATAATTCCCCTTAACCGTGATTCAGGTCAAGGCGAATTATTTTTTACGATTGATGATGTTTACGAGCTTTCAAAATTGGAAAATGGCGGAGGGCTGATTTATTACATTTTTCTACTTGTTGAATTTAACTTTTTTATGGCTCACGTTTCGTTGGTACTCCGTCATATTCAGGTGAATATGATGTACATCCATTGAAACGTAGATCGTAGCATTTTCAATCCGATAAGCAGAAAGTTTAAATAACTGGGCATAACGTGACAGGACAGATTAGAAAAACTTGGTTTTCGAGTCTGCAAGCTAACCATACGTTCAGCGTTTCAATGATGAGGTTAGGATCAATCAGAAGAGCCGGTGGGCGAAGAGGCAAACGTATTTGGAGAAAACTTCACGGAGTGAAAAACTAATAGTGGATAACCAGCACATAGCCTCAGGCATGACTTTGTGTGACTAATAGCTTTAGCTAATTAGTAACTAAAATTTACTTTTCCCAGGTTTTAGGTTTTATTCCTAGATTAGCTTTACCTGAATTATCAAACAATCATGCGAAGAACCCCTTACAATCCGCATCCTTGGTTCTACCTTAATACGAAAAACCCCACTCCATCTTTGATATCCGACTGAAATTTATAGATCAAATAGTTGCTATGTTGTGTTTTATAAGGTTGTTTTCGTGAAAATAAAGATAAAAACTCGCGAAAGTCAAAATAGAAGTTTTATAAGTAAGTGTATAAAATAATGTAAACAAAAAAGTGTAATAAAAAGATGTAAATCTATTAAAATACTTTCCGATAATTTTTTATGCGGACTGCTGCAACGGAACTAATGATATCGTAGTTTTCTAGGGGACGCATTTGTTATCGATGCTTTTAAAATCTATCGAGCTACCCGGGTGTATAAAGCTTATATTCGTAACATTAGAATTGATCGTTTGTTTTTAGTAATTTGATGTGATAATTTTAAGACTAATAGTCCTTTTAATCTCACAAAAGACGTTGCAGTTTAGGTAACTATATAGTCTATAAGATAAAAATAACGATAGCACGTTCCATATTGTTTGGGATATGTGGTTTGATTTTTAAAACCCTTGTGATTGAAACCATGCTTTGACAAATAGAACAATTAGAAACTGAAATCGGTTTCCAAACTATCCCTGATAAATACATCAAGATCATACACAATGTTCTCAAAACGGATAAAATCAGCGTGGAAATTATCAATGCGCTCAGAATTAAAGCCGAGGAAAGTGAATTTGGATTGATCAAATACTGCTGCAAAAGTGAAAAATTGCCGGAAGGAATTAATAAAAGAGTAATTGTTACGATGCTCAGGAAGATGAGAACCAATAGATTTGAAGAATACCAAATATAGATTCTAGTATTACATTCATCCAAAATACTCCTGTAATCATTCGTGCGATTGTGGGCAAATTTAAAGACTTGTGGGGAAACCTATTCCACTTCGAAGACAACAAAGGAAGGAGGACGGTCTAAAGATAGAAAAATAATACAGATGAACTAGCCATTTGTGTATAGACTTTGTGGACTAGAAGGAGACTTTTGGTGACGTCGAGTGGAACACGTTGTTCAAATTACCTCAAGCCCGTAACTTGGAACTATTGGACTTCCGCATGATGGGGCGGGGATGGCCAATTTATTTAGAATTTCTAATTTCGTGGCAATCTTTAGTGAGTTTTCTCTCCATGTACGCCAGATGATCATTTATATATATATATTTTTTTTAAACTTTCGACAAATTTATCCAAAGTAACCTTATTCATAAATTGGAGACATTAAAAATTTTGTAATAAATTTCCCCTCTAGTTGAAAGGACTGATAGTAGTCATCGATGGAAGTACTTCTAATAACCCTTGAGCCAAAAAATATCAAGAGAGATGGATCGTTAAGGCTTTGTCAAATGATTTGGGTAATATTTTGAAATAGTATGAGATATGAGAATTTAGTTTTAATCATGTTAAAAGTTTCAAGTATTTTTTTAGGGATGAATCTTTAAGGAAGAGTTATGAAAAGATTGCGTGCGTAGACTAACTGAAGTATGCTTTAATGGGTTGATTCCTATATTTTGGGACAACTTACGAGTACAAGTTTTCTTTGAGTCTCACAAGGATAAACTTTTCAGAAATGTGAATATGGAGTTTTTAAATATTTTCATTGAAGGAATTTGAATTCTGGGAAGCAATATTCTGCTGCTATATTCGTTCTTTTCAGGTCTCACTCAGAGTTCGCCTCCAATGAATATTATTTTACGGAAATTTTCATTCCTGGCCCAGAGTTCAAAGTTCAACCCATGCAACCTTTCATTGTCATCGGTCGCCTGTTCTTCAGACCGGTGTACATGAAAACTCGACATCCATTTTATCCTTCATTACTCTCACTTTCCACGCCTGCGGACGGATTGCTCTCGAAAATTGAGTTCACGCCAGCACAACTTGGGGCGAATTATTGACTTTTAAAATCGTTTGAGGGGACAAGAGTTCCGATAATAGGCTAGAGAGGTCGTTTCAAGAACTTTCAAACTACCATTTCAAGGCAATCCGTTAATTTACTGTTTTGAGTTCATAATTAAAACGGCTACGAACAAACCCGCCCTTGCAGATTCTCGCCTTGGCTGGGTAAACGTACTTCCTGGAGCTCGGAAGCCGTTCGAAACTTCCTCAAACCATTTATACGGATCTCTGGACCGCATATGCCACTCCCGAGTAGGTTTTGCTACTGAGGTTGATCGGAAATTTGCTCGGGCGAAACTTTTTATGGATTCCGAACGGATTGGAAAATGGACGGGTTTTAAAGCCGAACCTTAATAACGCCATCTTGTCATCTTACCGATGAGTCTCTCACAAATGTTTTCCCTTTAATATTCTTTTCCTCATTTCTCCCCCTCTCATCCATTCCTCATTCCGCCTCCTCATGACCATTGTTGTGCCATCCCGTTTTCGAGTAATTCATGGATAAAACCGGGAAGGCGGAATGGGGACGACGTTAATTAGCACTGGTTTTCGTGCAAAACAAACGCATTAGAATGATAATACGATTTTTAGAGGGGGATGTAATCCGAGAAGTGTATTGTTCTTTCACTTCTCCTTCCCCGTTCGCTCTTCCATTGTGCATGAGGTACCTAAAACTTTTAGTCCCTCTCACTCTTTTTCGTTTGGGAAATAAATATGCCTACCAATTATTCTTTATGCTCATTCGTATTTTCCGTTTAGGAAGAGCGTTTTTCATTTCCTTCTGGGAGTTCATACCGTAAATTTAAACAGATTATTTAATGTAGCTCCTTCCACGTTTTATTGCGAGTTCACTCGACATATCTCCTAGGAAAGCGAGAACCTTTGTTCACTACACGATGGGTTTCAGCTTGACAAGTTCAAATGCACACTACCAGTTCCTTTGCAGTAATTGGAACTTATGTTAATGGCTCGCTTCTTATGCTCGGTATTCATTTCCCACTGTAATTCATCAAAAATTTATCCTTGCGTTTTCATTCATGACGAGGAGAAATTACTAAATGCGTAATCTCGTACGTTGTAGCTTTAAAAAGTTTGTTTAAATCGTACTCAATCGCTCCAATTTTTGCTTAAATGTTGAACTCTATTTTTATGCCGTTGTGAAAGCTACAGTAATTAATATCTTATAGCATTTTTCATAAGCGCTTATGTATTTTTCAGACATTTTATACCGTTTATCTTATTCGGATAACAGCATGTGATTATTGTTTGATATGGTAAGAAAATATTTTCGTCTTGGATGAAATTATGAAATCCAAATTTAAAACCTGATGTCTCGGCACACGCTCAAAAGCGCAAAACTTTGAAATAGATGTTATAAATTTATTATAGATTTTTAATATATATATATATATAACATTTCAATCTGGTCTTCAACTAAGAGAGATTTTGTAAATGTCTAATTCTTAAACATTTCTCACCAAAAACTAGTTATATACGATAATGGTTCAAGGATAATTTTCTGTTAGCAAAATGTGCCATGTGCCTATCTTAAGTTGAACACCCATGCGAATTCGGGTGAATAATAGTCCACCAATGGCTAGACTTTTCATGTAGAGCATCCAGCGATTATTCAATAAATCAATACTCAAAGAAACATATCAACTTTTAATAATAAAAGAGAAGTGGAAATACTTTTTATCTTAGATGCTACAACACCTGAGGTTACTTTTAAAATTCCTACACTGACGTGTAATTCAACCCGAGTACCTGATCCTATGGCATAAGATCATAGGCAAGATTTGAACGCCCTTTTATTTCGGTCGGGTAAAGTTTCGTCTCGTGACGAGGGAAGTATCCATTTGCCTAATGAGGTCACGTGTTTTATGCTTGCCTTACTAATCGTCCCCAGTTCGCTCGCGGGAGAGTTGCTCCTCTTCCAGCGAGCGGTGAAACGGATGAAGAAATGGCGCCGCAGCCTTCGTCAAAGGGAAAGCAATAGAAAGGTAGGGAGTGTTTCAAGGCCCTTTCACGGCTTCGCCTCGCGTAATGTCGTCGGTGCTCTTTTCACTTCTCCGTGCCGGCCGGCATCCATTCGATCTAGTGGATCCCGCCGCCCTCAATTCATCTCGGACTCGAGGAAGTAGAAAGGGCGATTATAAAAAGAAGGAAGCCCGCAGGCTGGAGCGCTAGGAACAAAAATCCTGCCCGCCAGCCCGTCCGTCAGTCAGCGTTCCCCCCTCACCCGGGACGGGAAGAGAGACGCCCGGTCGGACAAAAGGGTTCCCACAAACACAAAGCTCACGGGTGTGCGCACATACACACAGGGACTCCCACGAGTCGGAAGGACAATTGGGTGTGGAGGACAGGAGGGAATTAAACGAAAAGAGAACGGAGGATGGACGGTCCGTTCACTCTAAGTTACGGTAGGTACGGAAAGGACCGCCCACGCGAGTTTCACGACTGAGGGGGAGGAAGGGAGAGGGAGAGAGTGAGCGAGGGACGGCCGTTAATAAGTCATGGTTCGTGTGCGTCACACCCCAACCCCTTGGGATGGGACGAGTGCCTCTCGCTCTCCCCACTCACCCTTTCTAACTTTCAGCCTCTTTCGTCCTTCCATTCACTTTCACGGTAGATGAGCGAACGGGATGGTGGGGACGAAAATGAGCGCATTTAATCGCGCATCGACAAAGTAACGTCACCTAAGACCAATTTAGGAAAGAGGGCACAGGAAATGTCTCCGAAAATGAAGTCAAAACATGTATAGGGGAAAAATAATCGCTTAAATATTCCGCAACAAATATTTTTTGGAACTGTACAAGATGTTTGTACTCTATGAAACGTTTTGTATTATTATTTGAGTGGTTTTCCGTTCCTTTTGTCCAACAGCTATTGTGTGAGGAATATTGGTTAGAGAAAATTATTTGAATGGATTTTAATGATTGGTAATTATTATTAGTCTTATTAAATTTTTAGTAAATAATATTTTATTGTGTTGTTAGTGATTACTTTCTTCCATGACAGTAAGTCTATCAGGTTAATCGTTACACGGCATAACACAATAAAATCAGGGATGAAGTCATACCTATTTGGATAATTTCTCTGTAATTAATACAATGCTATAATAATTTAAGCACTAATTTAGTAATTTACTATATAAATGACTTACTTAATTTAGTAATTTACCCGAAATTCTCTTCTTATGCTCCTTATATCCATGGCATATTTCACTTCATTCGCGTGAATTTTATAAAATATATTTTGGCTACACAATGTACCAAATTCTAATATTAGTTACCAATGCGGCTACGGTGAATATCGTTAAGAATATCGGAATACATCAAAGAAACTTCCACAGCGAGGGAATAAGGGAATGGGGGAAACTTCATATCCAGATCCAGCGACGGTCGTCTCACTGAATTAACCAGGAGGGCGTTTCCCTTGACAGAAAAGTTCACGAATCTTCGCTCAGTAAAATGAGGGAATAATATCGCTGAATGTTAGCTGTCGTTATCATTTCTATTGTAGTAGTGAACTTGTGACAGACTGTCCTGGTTTCATTTAAACTATAAATGTAATCATTAGGGATAATTTTTGATTGTTTTCTCCAAACAGCATTAAGGCACAGGGCTTTTTATTTTGCAAGCATAATCCAACTGGGCGATTTAGTAACATAGTTCGTCGCATTTTTCTGTTCAATTACTAATTATTTTAGATGTTTACACAAGTGCCTTCAATTTTTTCCACAATTGCGTTTTACAATAGGTAATTTTGTGTATTGTTTGTGTCAATGGTTTTAATTGATATTAAAATGCAATAACTTGTGTTCCGTTTGATAAACTTCGGAAAATGAATTTCGGTTTTCGTTCATCGGTGTGGTGTATCTACTGACACAGTCAATTTACCGCACCATTCAGATCATTTCATCTCGTATTTCAACAGATTGTTGTTTTTCGTTCATACAGTACTTATGTACGGAAAATCATGTTGGTTGGATCGCATCAATTTCGCGTCACTAAATATTTTTTCGTATTCTAAGACTCACAACCTTCCTTTCTAATACGTATTCACTGTTAAAATTATTTTTTATTCTACGAGTCTGCGTTTGCTAAAGAAGACCTGACTCAATTGTAAAATGTCACGAATCATTTCTAATTTTTAATGTTGAAACCCAGGTCTATCTTGTTATGAAGTACAGACAAGTGTTCAGAACATGATTTTTTATTCCCATATCCGTCAGTAATATTGAAGGCTGCCCGTAGTTTCAGCGTTAAATTCCCCCTAAATTAGAGCACGTTCATGAAGTGACGGAATGAATAAATGCAAATGCTTCTGTCAGTTTAGGGGATCAGTCTTCAATGCCGCTCGCAGCGGAGGGCTGGATGCATTTGGGACCTGTCATTTCCCATCCCGCACCACCCTCACCTCCAGCTCACTCGTTCTCGGTGCCTCGGGGAGGGACCCAATTCTTCTTATCTACATCTACATAAATACCCTGCGAGCCACCAAAAAGGTGTGTGGCAGGGGGTGTAGCATCATGAGGGAAGGGTAAGGGTTGAGGGGGTTGGGGGTTAGGTGAGGAAAGATGGGGGGAACATACTATATATACACATACATACATACATGTATACACATCCTCGCGAAGTCCCTAACCTGTACGTCAATACTTATTGTAATGAACTAAGTCCTGGGGAATTTCGGCTACAAGCATTCTGGTCCCTTATCGTTCTTGGAAAAAATGATATTTTAAACCTGTCACTCTTGCAGTTTATCTCTCTAGTCTTATATTCGTGATCCCTTCGACCGTAATACATTGGGGTTTGTATTATATCCTTGATGTCATCGGAAAAGGGCCCATCTTTAAATGTTTTTAATAAGTTTAATCTATATTGGAAACGCCGCTGTGTAAGAGAATCCATACCTAAATTGTCTAGCAAAGTGGATACGCTGCTGAGTTGGTCATAACAATGTTTGACAAATCTAGCCCCCATCCGCTGAACTCGATCTAATTCCGAAACCAAATTTATGTTATGAGGATCCCATATACTGGCAGCATACTCTAGGTGGGGCCTGACCAAGGCAAGGAAACATCGTTCTTTCACTTTTTCATCGCATTTACCTATCACTCTTTTCACAAATCCCAATTTTTTATTAGCACGACTGCATATTTCTCGTATGTGTTTTCCCCAGGACAGATCGTGAGTAATTGTTACACCCAAGTATTTAAAGGAATCTATCCTCGCGATATTGGTTTGTTTCACTTTGTAACTATAAGGGAGGGAATTACTCTTTTCCCAAAAATGTATTACTACGCATTTTTTTAAATTCAATTCCAATTGCCATGTATCGCACCAATTTTGAATTGCATCTAGGTCGTTGGCTAGCACGACTCTGTCTTCGTGACTTCGGATGTCCCCATAAATTTCTGCATCATCGGCGAAAAGACGGAGCTTGCTATTAACTACGGTACTGAGGTCATTTATGTAAATAAGGAAAAGGAGGGGACCTATGCCACTTCCTTGTGGTACACCCGACGTGACCTTGACAGTATCGGATGATACACCGTCCAGGACGACTGTTTGGACACGATCACTTAAAAATTGTTTAATCCAGTTAATAATACTTTCGTGTATTCCATAGGTTTCCAATTTCGCCAGTAATTTGCAATGAGGGACTTTATCGAAAGCTTTCTTAAAATCTAGGAATATCGCATCAACTGGAATATTACTTTCACCGGAGTTCAATACATCATGTACAAAAAGTGCGAGTTGAGTTTCGCAGGATCTACCCTTACGGAAACCGTGTTGGTTATTAATTAATAAATTCTGGCTATCGAGGTGCCTCATCATGGAACTAACAATGATGTTTTCAAGAATCTTACAGGAAATGGAAGTCAGCGATATTGGCCTATAATTACTGGGGTCCTCCCTGTCCCCGTTTTTAAATACGGGTGTTACCGAAGCTACCTTCCAGCCGATACAAACTAATAAAGCTGGGAATAGCAATTAAACGGGAACGAAGGTACCAGCGAGGTTTATCAGATAGCGCAGGCGTGCATCTGCCTACTCGAGTTCCCTTGGGGTGGGTAAGAGTCCCTCGCGGAACTTTAAATTGTTTTTTACCTTCGTTTTTCATCGAACCAGTTCATCATGATCTTTAAATGAAATTATACCTCGCTTAAATCTTAAGGTGGCACTCTTTTTTGCAAACACTGAAATGGGTAAATGTGTCCACATTTGACAATTGCAAAGGATAAACATTGGCTCGTTTAATAGTGTAACCAAACAGGATGGTAGTTCTTTGGACCTCCACTTAATTATTATTCAGCCTGGTTTATACCTAGTAAAACTAGTTAGGTAGATACGTATTGTATTCAAAACTAAATTAGCATAAGTCTTTGTCATGGCCTTTTTAATCATGATTTCTTTAAACAGCGAATTATTATTGTTGCTCCTATTTCTTTGGGATGTGGTCCATTTGCTCTGCTGGACATACCACTTTTATTCTTTTAGGAACTCTTTTTTCATAGCTATGCCACTTTTAAGTTCATATCGCTAGCCCCAATACATTTATTCATTGAATTAGACCCTTCTACATTGGTGAGGATGTTTGTTTTATTTATATCGGGTAGTAGTACCATCCCTGTCAATATAGACCTTAACGAATTGTCTTACCGCTGCATGGTTTGGATAAAACATTAAACATTCTTGATGAAAACATAATTTCTTCTGTTAAAATTTTTACCTTACCTGAAAGTAATTTAAGTATTCCAAATATTTTTCCGGGAGCATACTACAGCATTGAGTAACAGTATTCTCACAATTGCGGGAAGCATTCATTTTATTTCTTTAAAAAGGTAAAATAGTGAGTGTCGAGGCATCACTCGATTTTATAACTCAAAAAATCGTCAGTTTAAACTGTGCTTAGAAAGCAACCGTTAGAATTACGATTACGAATATGAAGTGCTATATAAATTTTTTTGACATTTACGCCAAAATTCGCGGGCAAAGAAATGCGCCTGAGTGCTGTGAGATGTGGTGAGGGAACAATATGCGGCACGTGGAAACGACAATTTACACCTCACACGCCTCCTGGGATCTGCGCTGATCTCTAAAAAGGATTCGCTGGAGCTTTGAACCTCGAATTTGGCACGCCAGCCCAAATCCATAAATCTCCCCAAAAGCCGTTTAAAGCGCACGCCCCGACGGGAGACAAAAGGCACGACGTCGCGCGTCGCCCTTTACGAGGAGGAGTTGCAGCGCTTTTGGTCCGAATCGAACGCCACGCGAGAGCGTTCGAGCCCCCACCTTCGAACGATTCACAATCAGTTGGGCTCACGAGGAATGAATTCCGCGCGTGAGCAACCGATCGGATGAGGGGGGGGGGGGGTGCCGAGGGTCCATTTAGGTGCTGGTGATGGTGAGGATCGTGGGGTGAGCAGGGTATGACAAAAGTCTCCCACATCTCAGTTTTCGCAGTCGACATCGGGATCAAACCTCCCATCCTCTTTCATTCTTCCTTTTTAACCTTTCATTCCTCCTCCTCCTTTCTCTTCTCCTGCTTAATGGTTCACGCCGCCATTACCGCTGTGAAATCACCTCCCTTTCACCTCCTCCCATTGATCTCGAATCCCATTCAAACCGGGTTCTTGGTTCTGAGAAACACTCCCCCCCCCCAAAACACCTCCACGCCTCAATTAATCCATCTCCCCCGACACGCTCCCCACTCCCGCCGAGAGGAGAAAGTTCCCCCGCGAGATGGCATTCGAGAATAAGTTCGTCGGGGCCAAAACTCCCCTTCTTGCTCGCGTAATCACCGTAATGAGTTGATTTTTCATGTCGAATGGGGGTAGGGGATCTCTCTTTCTCTCTTCCGAGAGTGCCTTTCATTTTTGCAAGATCTTTACAGATGCTCCTGCTTCGGTCATATTGATTTTTCCAGAATAACTCCTGAAATATTTAAAAGAAAGTTCACGAGATACGAATTCAGTGCTGCCAGTGAGCTTGCTCTTGGGTCAAGTATTCACTATTATCTTTCTCTCATCAGTCTCCTGATGTTTCATTTGTATGTGTAAAGTTAATAACGGAAAGTAAGGAAACAATCATACAACACCATAAAGTACTTTCCTCGTGTGTTTCGTCTATTTCTCCCTTCTCTCTTAGCATACCTTCCCCCATCCGATAACCCTATAAAATTAAAAACAATGGAATTGGCATTTATATGGCTGTGTAAAGCCTATCAACATCCGGGTCTCAATGTCGTTCACTAAATGGGGGGGTGGGGCTGATATGGATGGAGGTGGATTTGTTTCTTGCGAGGTGGTGGGACAATTTATTCATCCGCATACATTTTGTCATCCTTGTCCTGTGTTTTGACTTGTCAAGCCCTTATGATGACTTGGTGAGTTGATGCCTTGGTCATGGGTGTTGTGGGATCTGTGGATGAATTGTTAGTTTTCTGTGTCGCTTGTTACTATTGCCGCATCCTCCTTATTCCATCTCCGCTCCCCTCTGGCCTCCCTTTCCCCCTCCATAACCTCCTCCTTCACCCCTCTCCCACCACCTGTTCCCCGCTCCGCTTTCTCCCCCTCCATATACCCCTCCTTCACCCCTCCCCCACTACCTGTTTTTTCCCCTCTCCCTCGTCCCATACTCTCTCTGCACCGCGTACCCTTTTCCTTAGTCATATCTTATCTTCCGAAGAAGACGGAGCTCAAGTCCGTCGAAATTATCAAGATAATATTGTGAGTGTTCTTTTTATGTGTTCTCGTGCTGTGTGTTACTGTCTAAGTTTTTTATTCAACACTTCCGTGTTACTTCGAAGAAATCATCTATATATATATATATATATATATATATAGTATAAGCCATAAACGAAGTAATCACCCCCAAGTGCAGTTTGGTAGTTGCTGTTAGATTTCATAAATACTAAGCCCAATGGTGAGTGAAATTCACACCGGGTGGGGAGGGGCAGAGATCCTCTTCCTGTGCTTTCCTGTTCCTTCCTCTTCCTGTTCCTTCCTCTATGGATTCCCAGAAAGCTCTGGAACCCAAAAAATCCCACAGCTTGGATGATGTCCCCGGGCCCTCTGATCAGTAGTTCAACGATCTACCCCTTGACTACTACGCCCCCTTATACTCGTACATATGAGAGGCAATCATTTGAAAACCGAACCTATGCCTATGAAAACGTACGCCACTCGTGCACACTCGTCAGGGGTATGCAGTGTTCACCTTACACAACAGACAAGCGACGATGAATTTCCCGTAATCCAGCAACTCAGCCAGCTAAAAACGAGCCACACCTCTCTGCTCTTATTTGCTTGCCTCCTTTTCTGCAGATAATCAAACACCATAGAACAATTTGCACACCAAGTAGGACATAACCCAACAACTGCGTGTGCCTGTGAGTTTTCACTATGCTGCTCTCCTACCACAGTGATAGCAGCATCGATACGCAATAACAACGTTGTCACCTTTCGCGCGGACTGTGTGTTAAGGCGGTTGTTTGGTTTTCGTTTGACTACCTCTCATGTATCAAGAGACCAGCAATATCCACACCACCTTACTTCAATTTAAAGGTCCATCCCCCGGCGAACCGACACCTTTTCCCCCCAATCATTCAGTAGAGATCTGTATCAACCTACTTCTATCCAAAATCTCTACTCCTTCCTTCCTCAATTCGTTAAAACTCGAAAACCGTATTTCTACATCTGAATCATTTTGTAAATAAAACTCATCGTCATCACTTTAGTCAATACGTGAGTGGTCTAAAAAATGTCTTGCAGCCTTTTTAGGTCGGAAACTTTTCAGACCACCCTTGTAAAGGCTCTACAGTTGCAATGCCTAACACCACAGATCACATAAAAGAGGCGAGTAGATAGCTTAATGACAAATCCTCATATTCAGCCACACCGAATGACCTAGACCCTATCTTTCAAAATGACATTATATCCTTTTTAAAGAGGCCCCCGTGAAAGCATCTTTGATGAAGACATCTCGATTCTCTTTCCCACCTAATCCCAATAACCTTCAGTTCTACATTCTCCCAAGAATTCATAAACCTAACATTCCTGATAATCAGTTGTTCCCTACCGTAACTCTCCCAAAGAACCCACTCCCTGCCTTCATACGTAAAAGGCACCATTTATTAGGAAAACTTAATCTCCTTTCCCCACAATACAGACTTAATTATGGCCACTATTGATGTGAGCTCCGTATACACATCTATCCCCCATGTAGATAGTCTCTCATTTCCTTTCCAAACGCCTCACTCCACAAGTCTCTGGTACAGATTTCCTTTTACAACTTACTAAATTCATTCTCACAAGTAATTTTAACACTTTAAACAACGTCCACTGCACTCAATACAAATGTTACATCATGAGAAGGAAGTTCAGTTCTTCATATATCAATCTCTAACTTGGCCTCCTTGAAAAAAGTTTTTTCTCCCACCGCACCCTGAAACCCCTATTTTGGCTTAGATACATTTACATTTTTCTGGTTTGGCAGCATGGTGTGGACTCACTTGAAGATGACTCTTCCTACAAAAAACATTCTCTTTTCCTTCATGTCCACCCCTTCTTTCACTCACGTCGCAGTTTTAGATGCACAAACCTCCCTCTTCAGTTAAAAATTCTATACCCGAGTCCATATCAAGCGCACAAATGAGCAACTATATCTTTATTTCAATAGATGTCACCCTCTTCACACTAAATAATCAATCCCATACTCTTTTTCTATCCCAGGCCACTGCATCTGCAACAACCTTGATTCCCTGAATAACGTAAACACTCCATGCCCCTTTGATTCGACGTGGTTATCCAGAGACTCTTTCCTGCACAAAAAAATCCTCAAACAGGTATGCTCCCCTAAATTATACCATGGGAAAAATAGGACACTCTGTTCATCTCCACAACTTACTTCCCTGGCGTCCAGTATCTAAAAGTCATCCTTAAAGTTCTTTTTCCCAGCCTCTCTGACAACAAAACCATCGCCAACCTAATATCCCTTTCGCCTGATTACCCATGTGTAATATTTAACTGTAACATTTAAACGCCCATCAAATCTTTCAAACATTCTGAAACCAATGACTCTCATCAGTGACTCCTCATACCCTGATGAAGGTGGCTGGGGCGATCGAAATATTGGAGTGGGTTTTTTGTCATGGTTAATCTTTTTAGTTCACATCAATAGTGGCCATAATTAGGTCTGTATTGTGGGGGAAGGAGATTAAGCTTTCCTAGGAAATGGTGTCTTTTAGGTATTCTTTATTAGTGTATATAGATATATATATAATATATACATACACATACATTTGTACATATACATACATATATACTAATAACTAAATTGCAGTTTCTCCAGTTCAGCCAAATATCTGTGCTAACAACTATTCCCCGTTCCAATATTCTTGTTAAATTTCAGGAAATAACCGCAGTGATATAAAAGGGACTGCCTAGATCTACTTCGTTAAGCTGGCGACGCTTGCAAAAGGCACCCTCATACGGCCCCTTTCCCCTCTTTAAATTATAGGGCGCTTTCATGGTGAGGAAAGGGTGATTCACGTTTCCGGTAGTCTAGTCGTGGCGTCATCTCGTTCTAATACGCGTTGCTAGCATTTGATGAGTACCCGGATCTAATGGGATCGCTTAGTTCAACCTTGTGTAGTAAAAGGTCTACGGGTGATGCTTGCAAAAGTGGTGGGTGCTCTCAGGGGAAAAAACCCTCCGGAAAATAGAACACTTATAAACCCAACCCGAAACCTGCGCGCAGATTAATGACTTTCGAAGTGTTCCATTTGTAGATTGGAACGGAGAGCGGAGCTAGCGATGGAGCTGGGAAATTTGACCTACATTTGTTTGAGGCACGATGTGATGATTTATTTCAGGTCGCTGGGGACGAACCCTTCGGAAATCGCTGTTGGTAAAAAAAAGGGTAAAGATGTGGTAGTAGTATTCGGAGCTCCTCTTCTTTTTCCCTTTCCTCCGAAAGCGCCGCCCTTACCCTTCTCCACTTTTTGTGCAAATAATGCTCCCGAGTTCAAAGAGTCAGTCATCCCCTGAACTCCGGCCCCGCTCAGGGTTCCCTACTGCTAAAACATCAAAGTGCAACCGCAATTTCCCCCGTCTCGCTTTCTCTGACCCTGTTCCGTGATCCAAGTTTTCTAAGTGTTTTTTTCCTTAGTGAATGTGATTGGGTTCCGAAGGTGCTGCGGGTAGATTTGATGGCGTTTCGTGGCTTGAATTCCCACTTTCAAAATCCATTTACCGCATCTCCCTTTGTTTTACTTTTCTTCAATCGATTGATTCAATCGATCAATTAAACCTCATGTTTAAGTTTATCTAATTTTTTCAGCAATTTACAAATGTTTGAATAATATAACCCTTGCAGTAGTAATTAGTTGGTTTAATTCTCTAACTCTAATCCCCGTTGTGGACATTCAAATGAGAGCATGTAAAACTCGTTTTCAACACATCTCGCCAGATGCCGCAGTAATGTCAAGTCGAGGTTGTGTAAAAGGGGTTCTCAGGGAATAATGCTTGCCAGATACCGGGTATTTACTGTCCTATTAAGTAATCTTACCCATAAGTCGTGTTATTCTGGTTTAAGATTTTATCGCCTTGATTACAAGTAAGTCGCTTGTTGAAATTCACCTTCTGGGTGTCACTTCAACTCTATTAATGTATGAAAATAAACATATCTTTGTATTTAATACCCCACTCTATATGATAATACAAAAAAGTATATCTATTTAACTATCGCTGTCCTCTCCTTATACCATCGTTTGTATTATACTTTACCTCTATTACGACGACAGCTTTCGACTGGCGTGTTTGTATGCGTGTGCCGATATAATATGTATTTATTATAGGCATGCTTGCGGAGCGCATTAAAACATCCCACTCTTATTTTTTAGTAAAATCAGTGAATTAGTACGAAAGTACTAATTCACTGATTTTAGTACTTTCGTACAAATTCACTGATTTTACTTTGAAATTTGAAATTAGTACGTAAGTACTAATTCTCTGACAAGTGAAGCAGTAAGACGGCTTAAAGACTGCAATCCAAGTTCTCGCATATCGTGTTCCTTTAATATCATCCTTTTTTATCACTTCCATGCGCGTTTAAACAAATTGTATGTAAACGAATCACAAACGGAAAGGACCTCTCTTTTTCATGGTGTCTCTAAACGTGCAATCGAAACCGAAGGGGGAGGAAACAAAAATTTATCGGATCATCGAAAATCACGGATATTGAGCGCCCACGCAAATGATTTAAGGAGGCGATCGCGGCATGCAGTTAGGGGGCAAAGCTATCGCCTTTGCCATTGCGTCGTATTTTATCACAAATCGGGAAGATCTCCCATTATAAAGCGAGGCGGCCACGTTGGGCATAGTGTATTGGAGAAGGTGGCGATACCCGCGAAAAATTAACACTGTCTTATCAAGTAATTTTAAATATCAGTACTTACGAAACAATAGTTGATGTTTGTTTCTGTTAACAATTTGAAAGAGGTTGTATGAGAACTGAATGAATGTGTCACCATTTAATAGAATAATATTTTATTTTTGTAACTAGTCGCATAGAACTTCAAACTCCTCACAACACTACTACCTTCTCTAGTATGTTACGCCAAGTAACATGATATTCTTTCTTTAAAAAGTCGCATAGAGTAAATAAAAAATTTACTGTATAAAAATTGAGAGCATTTTAAATAAAAAAAAGCTCATGAATGAACCATGAGATTTTAAATATAAGTTAGAAAATAACAAGTGGAATCGATGCATGCTTCGTTAACAAGGAAAATATTCTTTAGCTAAAATATCATACATTTTATGTGTAAAATTTTCCACCAAAAAGATATCCCAGCATAGGTAGGAACGGCATTCTCTAGTCGTGAAGCTCTCACATTTAATTACTAGTGGAAAGTGATTGTTTGATGAGTAGGACATGCAAGATGCTTGGTTCTGTTCTAGCAACCAATGAAAATTTTGTGTGATTCTTTTCGGTAGCACATCAATCAAGTAAAAATGTTCAAAGTTAGCAAAAATAGAAAATAAATGCTCAAAGTAGGCATTACCTACGGTACATGTACTTAAAAACCTGATTTTTCGTAGTAGGGAGTAAGGTGCTCATCTCTGCGAACACTAAAAATTTAGTGAACGCATGGCTTTAGCGCTACAGCTTTAGGTGTAGCGCCTGCTTAAGCCCAAGCATTTAGACAAGAAAACAAAAATTAAAATTCGGAAAAAGATAATGATTTAACGAGTTTAATATGTAAAGGTAATGAGTTTTCGTCACCCTTAATTTGGTATAACGCCATATTGATTTTATTTGAAATATGTACAAATTGATTATGTAATGACAAGTTGTCATACCTACGATTTTGGAATGAGGAAGTTTAGTATCCCCAACTTAGATTTTGGAAATGACGTTAAGATCGAATTTATTGATTAATTTTGAACTCCCGGGGAAGTTATTCTACTGTTCAGAAGACAAGTTTTCTTATGGGGCCAATAAATAATAGCTTGTTGTTAGTGAGTTCAATGGGTTAAACTGTGTTAGTCATGGACAAAATGCAATATGTGACGGATGAATTAAGAATACGATGATCTTTGCGGATTGTATGTATTTCTTCCTTTAAACCTTTTAATACAGTGCTAATAAAATCACCCGTTGGTGCACTTACAGTTATAGTTAGCCTGATAGGAGAGTAACCACCTCGATCTGATCGGATTTTCGTCTGGAACTGGGAACAGCTCCAGATATTCTATAAGTTCTTGTACTTGTCCCTTGTTCAAGTATCTGTAGCCCTTCTGGATACTGACTTGCAAATAGGATGGTGTAAATTCTTTTAGGTATCGCCGGAATAACCTTGACCGAGCTTAAAGGCAAGACCACACATAATGCTCTGCATTGCGTAACACAATATCTTGGGTAGGCAGCGAACACAACTGTGCACTTGGAATAATTACTCTCGACGAATTCGATTTAAATGCGCCGGCGTTAGGTAAGTGTGAAAGAAGTGTGATTCTTTGATTTATCGTATTGTCCAAATGGATGAGAGTCGAATTTCCAAACATATGAGTGAAGAGCAAATGAGAGGAATGAGAAAATAACGATAAAAATATGAGTGAATATATTCGGAGAGACTCCAAATAAGAAACATTAGTTCTCAGCGAAAAATTGTGGGTGAAACTATGCATTAATGTGCTTCGATGGAAGTAGTTATGCAATTGAGTAACACAAGGTCTGTCCTAAAAGTTGTAAGATTGAATCGATTAAAAAAATTTGATTGCCAGCATTGATACATTCACTCAAAAGTTTTCGAAGTAGCATCCTTGTGCGTCCACACACCGCTGCCAGCGGGTTTGCAACACCTCCTACGCCTTCTGGAAGTTGGCGACCGGAAGGTACTATATTGATCTCTGTTTCTTTTATTTTATCCGAAATATAGACTCCAGAATCAACCCATTTCTGCTCTGTTGACACTATATCCAATTTCTCACGCAAGCCTGATGAATCTTCTGGCTTAATACACCCGCACCCAGATAATAAAAAGAGTATCACAAAACTTATGCAGAGCTTAACCAAGTTTTGGTTGCTCAAATGTGAATGCTGCTAAACTCCCTCGTCACGGTCTGTTGTAACGCTTCCACCGAGCCGTACTGTCGTGCTTTCAACACGGATTGAGCCGGGGGAAGAGGAAGAAGTCTGGCAGGGCTGTAGGGTGACCAAAACAGTGTTACCACGTTGTTGAGAAGCTCTTGGCACATCCGCGTGCGAGTTTCCTTTTGCCGATCTGAGAGCCCTCGCGGCACCTACTCCGCACACACCTTTCTCATGCCCATGCTTTCGCTCACAAGTCGATGCACGTTAATTTTATGGATGCCAAGTTCATCTGAAACCATGCGAACACTTAATCTGGGATCCCTGTCCAACAAAGCCTTCACTCTTGAAGATGATCGTCACTTTTTTCGGCCTCTTCAATATCTTCTTTACCCTCCCGGAATAACTTGTGCCGCTCAAAAACACCCTATCTATCGATGGTGTTATCCATAAGCTGCCTTGAGCATGACATGAGACACTTTCCAGCTTTGCCCAGTTTCACGGCAAATTTGATGGCGTAGAGCTGTTCCAATAACCAGTTAAAGACGTAGCGTAACGAGGCCACGTTGTACAGGTTTCGTAAACGAACGATCCGCACTCAGCAAAGGCTGGGAACTAATTGCCACCGGCCCCCAGCCTTTCCTGAAACTCCCCTCTCTCGAACCCAGCCAGAGAAACCGCCGCCCGCCCGTCCGTCCGTCTATCTGGGTAAAAATCAGTCACACTACTTTTGGGAAAGACCTTGTAGGATATGAATTAGTAAAAGAGATGTTATTTTCATGACCTAAAGTCATAAAGATTTCTAAACAGTGTATACGCCGAAAGGAAATGGCGTGGATATAGTATACTGTATATCCTTCATTGTTAAATTTCTACCTGTATTCAGCCGGAGGGAGTTAGGGTTTAGATGAATCCTTGTATTATTGTGAAGCCAGACTCTTCCATTCACTTTTTCAAATGATAGGATAGACATTTAAATTAAACTGAATCATTTTTCAAAGTTCCGTATTTCAATCAGGTGACTTGTACATGAACTGTATGTATCTCAGGCTGCTCATGCGCGTGTGGTGGAAGTAAAGTCAGGATAAGAACTGGCAGTAATCTCCCCTTGCATGCGGTTCATCCACTTTCATTCGTCCCAATGCTCGAGAGTCCTCACAAGTCCTAGTCTATAGCTACCGTCCAGTCGGCGTCTTTTTTGTGGTGCTAAAAACCCGACGCCATCAGATGTTCGCAGCATTTGTTCAATCCCCGTTCCCGGTCCTCTTTCCTCAATCTGCTCTTGCCTTCCTCCAACACCCAGCTTGTCGTTTTTTTCCTTTTGCCTCTTCATTCGTTGCTCTCACCCTTCACAATGTGTTTTTTTCTGTAAGGGGAAAAATCCGAAACGCTATCATGGCCGCTCTCCACGGAGTGGTTTATCTCTCCCGTCACGGTAATGTCTTTTCTTTTTTGTTGCGATTAGTTAACATTTCTTACTCTGGCGATCGATTCTTTTCATTGAAAGGATTTTGCAGGGTTTTTCCGTCACTTTTAGCATTGCCATAAATCTCAATGCCCTATTGTCGGTCACACACTAGACTCAGTTATATTCCTGCCCAGTATCCTCAGTACTTACTTGTACGTTGAGAGATATAAGTAGACCCCGTTATTACATTGGAAGGACCGACAATTATCACAAAATTCGATAGTTAAACTGTCGAAATGATAGATTCAGGTATTCGGTTTCGCTATTTCACTATTCGCGACAACAATAAAAGGGGGAACACCTAATAAAATGATAGGTACACGCTGTCAAAAATAGGTGCCACTGTCGGGTATAGAAGATTAAATTCCCACGATACACTCTCCAAGTCTGGTGTCCTAACGCCCCCCGCCGCGTGCCCTTGTCCCAGGTGGGGTATAGGCGGTCTATATAAAGTCTATTGTATTTGTGAATCGTCCGTCCGGAATGGATAGGATACTAAATCAGTAATAAGTGTCTGAATTGCATGTATGCCTGCCCTCTTTTAATGTATTTTCCTTTCCTCTTTGAATATGCATCGGAATAGCTGCTAACCATGTAATACTCGTAATATTGCATAATTGGGGTTCGGGAGCCCTCTTTCCGCGCGGGTTTTTGTGGATCGTGGGGTGTCAGGTGCATGAGGAAATAGAGAGAATATATGTAAAATGGCTGGTGACCTGTGGTAGGTCCTTACGACGGCTTGCGAGGTAGTGTGTAGATGTAATTTTACAATTATTTACAAGGTATTCAAAACATATTTATGAAAATTACCTCATCATATGTCCCTTTCCGACCGTGTACCTATGAAGAGTCGTCCTAATGGGCATCTACAATTAATAGTATCTTTAAATTTGTCTTTTTAAATTTATTCACTAAATTTTCCTGTAAAATAAAACAAAAAAGATCACATAGTTCCACAAAAACGTAATCATTCGAATCCTTTAAATCACTTGAGAGTGTGTGCCTTCATTTTAATCCTTGTTTTTGAGTCTTAAAACTTCTTGAGCCGCCTTGAGTACTTTCGGACTTTTCCTTTTTCCATATTTTTACTTACAAGTGTGTTGAGCTCTCTTATCGACGTCTTTGTACATTTTCATTTTCTAAATGGGAAATTTGTTATTTGAATTATTCTCCTTTTCCACCTTTTAACCCGCCCTCAAGCCAAGTCTCGTCGTTCCGGCTCGTACCTCAAAAGCTCTTTGATTATCAGTTGGATTTTTTAGCTGAATTAATATGGAGTAATATTTTTAAAGACAAGATCTAGTCTTTTACTTTTGTTATTCAAAATAAAGTGGAAAACAATTAACTCTGTTAAAGGATGCCGAAAGTTGCTTTCGTTTTCAAATTAAATAAAATTCAAAAATGTATACTTAGTTTTACCACGTGGCAATCGATCAATATTTTATACTACACTATCCTCCACGAAATATTTAATTTTTTTCTTGAGGAACAAATGATGTTTTTTCAAAGTAATTGCTCGGTGAAAATTGTGTAATATTCCTTCGCATCTTGTACCTCACCTCTTCCTTCTGATATTGTCTAAATTTCCTCACTATCTACTCTTTAGTTTCCATTTTTCTCTCACCATCTCGGAAAATTCTCGATCAGTTGCTACTCCGAGGCTCCTAGTAATCGTGGCGCCTTTCTTAGGACGATTGTTCTTCAATTATAGAATTCTTATTCTTTGAAGATTTTTATGCCTTACGAGTTTTTTTTACCGTACGAGTTTTTTTTACCATACGAGTTTGACATTTTTATACCTCGTATATGATAATGGTTCATCTTGTAATCTCTTTTACCATGTATTTAGTTTCTTTGAACTTAAAGGCCATTGGAACGACCATCTTTAATGAGTTTGTCGTTCAAAAATTTATCCGGCGTTTATCCTACTGGTGGTGAGCAAATGAAATCCTGAACACCTTTAAATAATCTCAATTTTCAGTTGATCAATTCTTTTCTATAATGTGACAAAGGGTGGACTAAATCATGTCTTTTAACCAAGCTACACCTAAACAAGATGTATATTTAAAGAATTTTGATTGCACCGCAATTATCAATTGCCATCAATCCTTAGTTGACGTCGACTTATGGGGAAGCATAGACTTCCTTCCGGGTTTAATTAGTCTTTCCCGCACACAATGATTGATTTCCTCGCTAAATATAGTCAATATATAGCCGATAATAAAAATCCGTTGATTTTAGAATATCTTTTACACGTTGGCTTATGATAATCAGTTCTGACATTAGTGTTTCGTAGGTCTTTTACACCTCTTAGCGAAGATCTGCATTACTGTAATTTGAATCTGAGAATGTATTCAAGTCTCCTTATTGCTTCTCTTTGATGTATTCTGTTACTTGGTTCTCCCCTCCCTCAATGTTAATAGAGTTGTAGTATTGTTAAAAGCGCAGTATGCTGATTTTTGTTGCTGCCCTTTGAACATATTTCCCTGCAGGATTCCACTAAATGAATTTACTGTGTAGGCATTTGATAAGTAATCTGTATAATAGGTCACAGTGTGCATCCCTGTCTCTAATTTGCTCATATATGTTATGCTTTTTGCTGTAGCAAATATTTAATCTCTTCTCTAGTCGACCCCAGCTGTATTCTTTGTTGGTTTTTAATTTTCGTAATTTACTGTTATTGTTGTCATATCTAGTGGCATTACTACTATAAAATTGATAGTGAATCACAATCATATCTTCAGTCTCCATTTTGCGCAGTCTAATCTTCTTATCACTTGATGTCAATTGACCGGGACCTTCGCAGTGGGAAAGTGGGAAACTATTGGCAGTTTTTACAACGATATCAAGAAGGCTTCAATAGAAATATCCATGGATGCATGAATTGTGTCATATCAAAATCTTCCTTGCTCAGATTTTTCTTATTCCTTTATTTTCTGAAATATTTATTGTATTTTGATTTTTAAACCGTAAACTGTCAAATCCATTTCATGGGAAGGGGAATTCTTTCGCAATTCTTAATATAATTGTTACTGCCAACTTCTGATGTTTTTTCAGAAGCAATTTCAAGGGAAAGTGGTTTGTTTGAGGTCTGTTTGCGTACAAATTTGCGCGATTTTGTGTAATTATTTTACATGATGATCAGTATATTTAATTAACGTACTAAATGTCAAAACATATTAATAAAACGCACAAGAAATTGTAAGGCCAATAGCTTAATCTTCGTTTCAATTATTTCGCGTATTCAAACAATTCAAAGGTGAACGGACTTTATAATACTCGTGAATAGGAACTGTAATATGTAAAAGGCCATTGGCGGTAACTTTTTTTAAGTGATTTACTGTTGGATTTGAAGCGTTAAAATTATTTGGTACAACTCTCGTGGGTACTTATCGACGATACCTGAAGAGTTTCAGCATTTGTGAGATTTATAAATTTGTATGACAAAATGAACTAACCTTGAAATTCTTTTTCTTTCTCTTATTTCTTCATGGATGTTCGTTTCATTCCTCATCCGACGTCTATGAGCCATGTTTCCAATTCTATAGTTTCCAATCCTATTTGTTTACACCCATAACATGTCATATGATTGTTAAAAAATATATTTCCACAGCTTTTATTGGTCCTACATCTCTTCTTCCCCATGCACGTTCATTTCCATGAAGTATATCCTCCTATCCCTCAACCGTCCTTCCGTGCTACATTTCCCAGCTGCCTCCCTGCCCCCTACGCCCTCCACCACACTCTTTCCCACCACGCCACGGTTTCCAATTTCGACTGCCTTCATGGCGCGTCTCCCATGCCAAATGAATGCGAGGTTAACCACTGCGACATCGGTGCGGAAGATGCAGCGGCAAGACTCCGAAGATAAGATGTTAAGGAAAAGAAAGCAAAGCGCTTCACGTTCCTTCCCCCATCTCCGGGGAGCAGGGAATTCGTAACACCATCTGGATTCAAACTCTGGGCACACGGTGCAGAAAATGGGCCACCAAGTAACGATGCGCCACTGTGCAGATATCACCTCGTTGATCTTGGTCGCTATATTTTATAGATGTCAAGATGTCTTTTGGATATTTCGATATTTATTCGCAAATTTAAAAAAAGAAATTACAGATTTTGGCACCTGAGTTCCTATTTTTGCCGTGAAACAATTAACAGTGAACAAATTTTGATTATGGAAATTAACTTTAAGGTATAGTAAGTAATTATCAAATACACCCCGTAAGAAACGCAACTATTTACAAATTATTATATTATAGAAGAGCTTGAAACGAAACGAAAAAGTATTTTCATATCTCATTTTATTATCTCGTATTCCGTAATTGAATCAAAATTTTCTTCAGCCCTTCGTGTATTACTGTGTTAAATTATTTTTAACAAGAGCTGTTGGATTTAATCGCAATTATGCATCCTACTGGTGTCGTAAAAATCCAGATTTATTGCAAGGGGTTAAGCATTGTACGGTGGTAATTTGGTGACTCCAAGTTCGAATCCCCTAGGTGGCATGATTTTTCAGTGGTATCATGATCCCTACATGGGGAGCTTTGTCAAGATTACTGTAATTGAGTCCATTGTTCGTCGGATGGAACGTTAAACTGTGAACCTTTTGGCGTCAAGAGTAGAATGACACCTACGCCGGGTTTCTCCCCTCTCTTCCTCTAATCACTGAGCGTCCAACCCCTACCAAATTACCCACCTATCCCCAATGGTGCAAATAACCATAGCTGTTGGTTGTCTCCTCAGATAACTGAGACTAATTAACCAAGATATATTGCAAAATTTGGGATAAATTCAATTAGTCTGGGTTCTGGGTACTTATATTTGAGAGCAATTAAGCTCTCGTTACTATGGTGTTAAATATAATTTTGAATTATTAATTCGTTTGCCGTCTTATTTAAAAGAACATTAATTATTTTACATTGGATATAGCTAACTAGCGTCTCTCTTTTATTTCATCTTTCTACTTTTTAAAATTTTAACCGTCTCATTTAGCAAATTTTCTACCGTCTTCGAATTTCCTTACTCCAAACCAATACTTCATTGCTCATCATTTTCTCAGCCACCAAATGTCCAAGTCATATGACGTCATTTTTACTCCATATTTTCCTCAAATCTCTTTTCAAGATTGATCCTCACTCCCTTCCCCTCCTTTTCTCTTTCATGTGACACTAGAGCCATTCTTTTCCAGATGTGCATGTCTTATTACCCAATTTTCTTCCAAAATATGATCTGACTTCTCTCATGGCCACGCTATGTTTCTTCGAGTTTTGTTTTTGTTTTCATCGATTTTTCATAGCTGTGCATTTCTGGAAAATGTGCAAACAATTCTTTGTTTTTAGATCTGATAGAAAGTAACTTGCTATCTTACCTCTACTTAATTGAAATCGCTAAGTTTTACAAACAAAGTGAATAAAGCGAGAGTCAATGCGAAATAGGCTGAAAAGGTTGCTGGAAGGGATATTGTGAGACAGTGGGATGTTGGCTGTTGTTTTATAATGGAGGATTTTTGACAAGCGGAGATGAGTATGAGAATGAATATGGTTTTTGGGCGTTATTGATGCAGCTAGAAAGTATGAAGAAATGAAGTTATAGGGCAATCAGAAGTCCACAAATACATGTAATGGTGGTTGAGGAATGTCCATATCATATAGGGTTCGTCCGGAAAATAAGTGTACTGAGCTCAGGAAAAAAAATGTATTACACTTTTACATATCTTAAGCTAATATTCCTCAAAATAGGACCCTTGTGAGTCGATACACTTGTTCCAGCGGCGTTCCCATTCCTGGAACGCTCCCACGAAGGTATCATCGGGAACCTCTCGAAGACACGTCGTCACGGCCTCTTTGACGGCGTCCAAAGTCCCGTATCGCGTTCCTTTCAAACTCCTCTTTATCTTCGGGAACAGAAAGAAGTCCGGTGGTGCCAAGTCCGGGCCGTAGGGCGGGTGTGACAGCGTTGCCACGCCGTGCTTGGCCAAGAAGACCGACACGACAAGCGCGGTGTGAGACGGCGCATTGTCGTGACGCAGCCGCCAGATGTTTTTGATCGCTGGCCGGACGCGGGCGACTCGTTTTCGAAGTCTGTCGAGCACTTGGACGTAAAATGCAGCATTTACAGTTTGTCGTTCAGGTACAAATTCGTAGTGGACGACTCCCCTTTTGTCAAAAATCCGGAAAAAATCAGTACACTTATCTTCCGGACGAACCCTGTACATATACTTGGAGGGCAAACGAAGAAGACTAATTTCTGCGTACGTACTTTCTTTTAAAACCTATCAATCAACCTTTCAATCAAAATGTTAATTTATCGCAGTTTTTTCTCTCTAATATCAACTCCTTAGTACGCACTTGATGAATAGAATTGTCTGAGGCGTCACTTTGTGGAAGCGATTCATATCGGAAAAGAAAGAAATACTTAGTTGTTCCACATATATTTTTATTAATACGACCTAGGTTTCGACTTACAAAGTCATCTTCAGGTAAAGAACAGAAGACACAGAGCTTTATATAGTGGATAGAGAACTGGAGAGGGGAGGTGTTTCAGAAGAGGGAGGAGGGGAAAGAGAAAGGGAAATGGTGTGTAAGTTTGGGGGGAGGGAGCGAAGACGGTTGTGTATGGCGTCGGGGTGGGAGATTACGGTTGGGTACTGCTTCTGGGGGGGAGAAGGGCTGTGGAACAGAGGGAGGTCCAGGAGGGGGGAACGGGAGGAATAAGTTAGGTCATTAACTAGAATACCTTTAAGGTGACTATTCTTCGAAATTTCCAACCGTTCCAAGGCATCTAATCTTAAGCCTTTTTTCTCTACATGCAGAATTTTGGGGACAAAGTCACTGGAGTGGTTGTTTTCTATAAGGTGCTGGGCAAAATTGGATGAAATATTTCCGTTTTTAAAACAAGCGTAATGTTCTTTGACACGATCACTGAATTTCCTCCCGGTTTGCCCAATGTAGAAGGCAGAGCACTCACAACACAATTGATAAACTCCACTCCTTTCCATTGCGGGAATTTTGTCCTTGCAGTTTGATAAAAGGTTCCCTAAGTTGGCTCTATTATAGAAGGCAGGTTTAATATTGTTTCCTGCAAGGGATCTGGTGACTATACGGGAAATATTCCCCAGAAAGAGAACTCTTCTCCACTTCGAAACGTCTTCCTTGGGGATGGATCCGAATATTGCTTTGACAGCTATTTTCTCTAGTTTTTTCCAATACAATTTATCGACTAATTGGGGGCAGAAACCGTTGTTTTCAGCTATTGTTTTAATGATTTTAAGTTCGTTTTGGGTATTTTGTGGCGATAGAGGGATGCTAGTCAGACGGTGGACCATAGAGTTGAACGCCGCTAATTTTTGTGGGAAATGATGTCTTGACGTAGAATGAATGATATGATCCGTACAAGTGTCCTTCCGGAAAATGGAGAAGTCCAGTTGCCGATTATTTTTAGTGATTGTTATATCTAAAAAGTTAATGGAGTCGTTGAGTTCTTTCTCCATAGTGAACTTAATGTTTTTATCCAAGGAATTAAGGGTTAACAAGAAGCTATCCAGTTGTCTTTGTGAACCAGCCCATACACAAAAAATATCATCTACGTAACGGTGCCAAGAGATTACGTTTTTCACCAAGTTGTTGGAAGAGGAGAACAGAGTACTTTCCACCTGGTCCATATAGATGTCCGCTAGTAGAGGAGAAACAGGAGATCCCATGGCCAGACCATGGGTTTGTAGGAAATACTTTCCGTTGAACTTGAAATAGTTCTGCGATACACATGTTTTTAACACCAAGCACAACTCACTGATTACTGGGAACGGGACTCCTTTCCGAAAAAGGATTTCTTCGGCTAGCTGGAGGGCTTCCTGCGTGGGAACACTCGGGAAAAGGCTGCACACGTCGAAGGAGACAAGAATGCACTTGGGAGGGAGGACTAACTCTGCAAGGCGGCGGGTCATATCGGAGGAGTTTTTGATACCAAATTTTGGGACGAACTTGGTGTGCTCCTTGAAGATGGTGTTTGCTCTTCTTGCCAGGTGGTGATTAGGGGCTGAAATATTGGAAACCACTGGCCTGATGGGAATATCTGGTTTGTGGGTTTTTGGGAGACCAAAAAACCGGGGCGCTGAGGGATTCATTTGCACTAACCGATGCACTTCGGGTGGTTGGAAAATAACAGAGCAGGATTTTATTACTTGTTTGACCTCTTTATGAAATTTCGGAGTTGGATCACCATGGACTTCGAAAATGTTATTGTCTTTTAGGAACACTTCACACTTCTTTTCCTTAGTACGCCCTCAACTTCCACATCCGTCGAACAGCCCTCTTTGCATTGCCTAGGGTTTTTTCCGTTGACCTTTCTCCTGGGGTCGTCCTCCCTCCCATCTACCCTCTTCGAATTATGAACCAAACAAACACATCAAGACTCAAAGTGTCCCCAATCTATCTAGTTCTGCTCTCCTTATCTTATTCCAATGGCCTTTTCATTCTCTTCTCTTAAATATTCTTATTTATTGTTCATTCCATCTGTCCGTTTGATCTACTGCATTCGCCTCCAACATCAGATGTTGAAGGACTCTTTTGTCCCGATTTATATTTTCCACTAGTATGACTGGACATAGAAGGGAGTTAAAATAATTTACACTGAAACAATTTAATGTATTTCTTTCACACTTTTCAACTTATCTTCCTTTCCACCTGGACTCTTCAAGGAACATGCCTTTTTATCAGATCGTGTTTCTCTGATAGTACGGTGTTATCTTCGAAACGGAGCAGCATAATTTCTCCTCATTCACCTTAATTCCTTTAATATTCATTCCTTTCGCTGATTTTACCTCTTCCAAGAATATGTTGGATACTATTGTTGAGTGTTTCCAAAATTGCCAAATTCTTTTTATATTTTTTCCATTATTCTTCCGTCTTTCATTTACATCGTGGCGACTTTTTTTTGTTTTGTTTGTAGACCAATCCATTTTCCCTTTAATTAATGCATTTCCCTAAATTTTAAAATCTATTTCCATTCAACAATATATTTAAGTCCTCGAAATCAATCGATGCTCCATGTAGTTGCTCATTGAGGTGTATTGTTTATTTAAGAATAGAATCATCAAGTCAGAGTGGTCGCCATCGTTCTGTTGTCAATCTTGAATATGAATTGGTTTTCCGACAGTTATTTTTTCATTTTTTTCTTCTATCATTTGGTTGATTATCCGTCTTTCGAAACATCTATCGACTCAGCTGTGACATCACTCTCGTCGGCAGTGTAGAAATTCTCGCACGAAAACTGCTCAGAAACTGACGGAAGGGGGATTTGTCGTCGTGGGGCCGTGCTCTCGGATCGCAGCTAAGTCTTCACCACTTCGGGCAGAGGTAAAAGTCCCGAGAAGCATAAAAAGCGGACACAGAACGGGAGGAGTAGAGCGGTTCTAATTTTTTTGCGGCCGCCAGGAGGTACGGACAGGGACATTCGGCCGTGATCTCTTGTCCCCTTTCGCAGCCGGCGCCCCGACACTTGTTCAGTTCATCATCGTGCGGGTACCAAAAAATAGAAAACGCCCTCCCGAACATGTCTAATCTGCATGCAGTCGGTCAGTCATTTCTGCGGCCGGCGATGTGTTTTTGTTGAAACAGGATCGCTGACGGTTTTCAATCCGGCAGGAAAACAAGTCCTTTATTCCCTTCTCTGAAGTGGAAAGTGAACGATGGTCAATGCAAACAAAAACTTGGACAAGAATCAACATTTGGTGAACGGAGACAAAACCACACGACCACACGCAATGAAATCAATTATTTCAAATGCTAGTCGGCAAATATTGGAGATGTGTTGTGATTTTGCCCTTGAAACATTCTTTTTTTTGTTTAAATGCCATTTTATTTCATTAAAAGTTTTATATATTTGTATAAAATGTTGTAAAATATGTACATCTTATATGCAGACCCTGATGTAGAGTAGATTGCTGAATTGGGTTTTGTTAGAGGTTACAAAAAATATTTCTTTGATGGTGGTGTCCATCCAAAAACCTACCTTAATCGGTAGATTACCTAATAAAAAAATATGCAGACCATTTACTGTTTCCTTGACGAAGGGTTCTGGTTCTTTGACCAATGGAAGACGGTGCTAATTATAAGTGACCAAAATAATGATATCAATATCGTACCAGTGTTATCTGAATTTTGAGAACAACTCATGAAACACTTGCTAAACAAATGATCACTTTAACACTATTATTTGTTTTTCAGAATCTTTTTATTCTCCTTCATTCTTTGATGCTAATCTAGATAAGCAATATTGATATTATTTTACCTGTGTAGTGAAGTCCTCTAAATTAAATGGAGAGCAGTTTTGGACCAATAGTGCCGTGACTAATTTCCAAGTGGAAACCCTCACCAAATAAGCATCCAAAATGTTGGAAAAGGATCGTTTCCGATGAGATCGAATTTTAACCATGGATGTGTCCAGAAATGCATTTTTTATGGAATGATTAGCGACATGCATTTCAATTCTTAAACGCATCCTTTATATGGATAACCCAATAATATAATAACTAAATTAGTTATTTATTGCCATTTTCATCATCTACCATTGATTTCTCATGCATGATCCTATCTATGATCCTATGACCTATTGCTGAAATACCTACCACTACTCAGTCCTCTGGTCAGTAGGTAGCCATGGTTGTAGAGACGCTCGTCCAAAAGCCAGAGACAGGTTAGGTAATTGGCCCAACACACATGAGCCAACTTTAAGTATCCCTTTGAGGGTCGTAACCTCCTCCTCACCTTCTTGCTTGAAAACGTAATGTCAATCTATGTGATGGCACTGGACGGCTACCATGGTGTGGGAGCATAGAGGTCGGATGTGAAAAGGCTGAAAGATTGCCTCGACGCAAAAATTGGAATGGTTTCAATTTTCTTCCTACCCTTCGTCCAATTTACGCTCTCCACCTCATCCATCCCTCCATCCATCCCTCGCTAGCCTCGCCATTTAATATCATCCCCTTTTGATCGCAAAACAAGCGCTAGCCGGTTGGGGTCACCTCGCCCGTGGTGAAAAGCCTCCTTCCCATACACCTAATTCTCACTCTCACCTTTCCTCTCCTCTCGTCAATTTCGTCCCATCGCTTTTGTGCTGCTCCCTCTTTCCTGACCTCTGCCATTCACACTCTATATTAGTCGCAGCTGGGAGCAGGTATAGTATCATCAGGACGCCTCCTCGTTCTGTTTATTGAGTTATTCCACATTTTGTCTTTATCCTCATCGACCTCATCAATTTTCGGTCATCGATGCGATATATGCTGCCCTCCAGTCTTCGCTACTTTAAAGTAATGAACAAGTCATCATCGCCACTGCTCATCAATTCCAAGATTGACTTGATGCAGCTCTCCACTCCAATCTTCCATCGCTAACTTTTTCGTGCCTCTATATTTCTTCTTTTTGATGTCTTTCATTACTTCTGCTATGTATCTCCACCGGGGTCGCCCACCGTCTTTCCTCTCCGATTTCCCTCAAAGACTGTCGTCATTAGGCCACCGCGTCTCAAAATCTACTTGATAAGGCCAACCCTTCTTTTCAGAGTTTCCCTGATGCCTCTTTAAAATATACATCAATCCACTTGGGATTCCTGCGTTAAAGTTTTAATTTACTACCTAGGCTGCGACGTAGATGCATCGTCATGGAATTAATTATAGCGCTTAATGATGACTTGGTTCGTTGAAATTCGGATCATTCTAGCTCTACGTAAACACTTCACAGGAAAACTTTAATTACTACTAAACTATTAAGGCACTAATTAGTTAACCTGTTTGTCTTCACATCAAAACTGGGCGCGTAACGTTTTTAAATTATTTACTATTTATTTATATACTAATTACTTCCCATCAGGAAAACATTTTTAAGCGAGAGTAAATACAGGAAACCGTGGATTACTTGTATACATGTGTCCATTCCGAATATCGCTCTCTTTCCTTCCTTTTCCAGCCATGCTGTGATTGGACTGGAATTCAAAATGGCCTGACAATTTTTCTTACTGAAATTGTAACTCATAATAATTGCTGTGCAGCCGGAAAAAGTTCCCTTTCGTCTTTCAATAAACAATTTTGCTATTCTATGTGTGCGTTATCAATTGCACTGACTTTAAATAATCAAACCACTTTACTTTTTCACATAATTTTTTTTAATTTTCACAACCCAGGTTTCGTTATAGCATAACACCATCAGGTCAGACCTGATGATGTTATGCTATAACGAAACCTGGGTCGTGAAAATTAAAAAAGTTTATGTGGAAAAGTAAAGTGGTTTGATTATTTAAAGTCAGTATGAAGATTTTCCACCAAGTTACGCCAGAAACTGTTTTATGGGAACTTATATATATATATATATATATATATATATATATATATATATACATGGGAACTTATATTTATCAACTGCACTTTCCTTGTTCGAATTTATTTCCCCCAGTGCCTCACATTTCGCTTTCCCATTTTTTTCTTGTAGTAATTCTTTCTTCTTTCAATATTGCCCGGCTTCGCCTAATTCCGTCCATCTCGTTCCTTCTCTTAGTTTCTCATCTTGGTCATGCAGTGCTCTGTGTATTTTTTCAGTCCTCGAGTCACGGCTTTTCGATTTCCTTCTCCCTTCAATCTTACTTATCATTCGTAGTGTGCTTCCTTATTGTTATCGTTTTGTATAGTTTTTAAGTTTTCAGTATCACTCCTTCAATAGTTTTTTTTTCAAATTCCTGAAACCCCTTTATAGTCATTCTTTCATTGCAATTAAAAATTTAACTTTCAACTTTCATGCATCCTTTTTCGCTATACAAATCCTTTTGTTTTTTATTTATCATTTCTATAAATACTTGATTAGAATCCTAATCTACGTTCAATCACATGGAGCAGTACGATTTAATAACACTATTCTTAATTTTTTTAATAATCAGAACAGATTATATGGTTTCCGGCTCAACTTTGTGGAATTTCATGTTCACTAAATGAAGAACACAACGGTATTTGAACCGGGCAATTCTATCTATTTTTTTCAAACTTAAATTTCCCATGCTATAGTCTTTCCTTTTCTCAAACTCTACTTCTACTTCAATTCCCTCTCTGAATTGCAAATCACTGCATTTCAATCCAACATCATAATCAAGTTCATCCACCTTAAACTTCCCTAAGTAATTCTTCTGTTCACCTTATGCTATTTCTTTCACTTATTTAATATAGGTGGGCTTGTAAGTACAAGTTTATTACATTTAAATTTATTAGGCATTCTATAAAATACTTCCTTTCAGTCGCCTGTATTTAATCTCTCCTCTTACACCCCACTCCTTACCTAAGGAACAATCTATTCTACGAGATTCATTTCGTATATGCATGGACACTATTCTTTAAAACTAAATCATTACCATCTTGACTACGAAGTTCATTTTGCAATCTTTCCTCCTCCAATTAATCTCTTTTTATTCCGTCAAAACATTTCCTCAAATATCTTCCACATTTGGTATCTATTTCTGTTTTGTACATTCTAATGATTCTTCCGCTTTCCTATACCGCCTCGTTTTTTGTCTCCCGTGAAATTTATTCATATTATCGCTCGAATGTGTCCCAGTATAATTTAATCTGATTCGACACAAGTCTCGCATTTCTACTTCCCTCCCACAAATCTCCTTTGATATTTTCCAACATCCCCGTTCTGACGCTCAGTGCCCCTGTTGAGACGCATGGGATCCCCTTTTGCGTCTCTTATTGTACTGCTCTTGACGGTCACCGCTTCCGATTGATGATGACTGCGAAGGCTTTGCCACCGGGCGCGAGGTCTGCACCCCAGTGGGCAGCCTCCCGTCGTGTCCTGGATTCACTTCTCCCTTCATTGTGTACTTCATCCATGGAAAGATTAAAAAGGAGCTTTCTCCTCTCCTTCATAAATGGTGTCTTTAAGGAGCCTCGGTAACGGTAGCCTCACTGCAGACGCTGCGTCGAATACTCACGATTACCTGCCTCCTAACCTTGGGCCTATTTGGTATGGGTGACCCCTCAAGAGACAGTCAACATCTATCTCTCCGGCGCAATTTTAAGGGTTGGATCTACGAGGAAACCCTTCCACCCCACACAAAGTCTGGGTATTACGCTGGAAGAGATTTTTCACAATAATTTAAGCTGCGTGTTAGAATGCAGTTTAGGGTCTCTGTACCAAAAATAAGTAGAATAAATCCTTGAAAGAAGTATTTCAGATCAAATTACAACGTACTAAAATTCAATAAAATGGTACCCCTGTATACCAATGTACAAGCGTCTCCGCCAGTCACGGTACGATTCCTGGAAGGCGTCCACGGGAACCTCGTTCAGTCACTTCCTCACGGTCTCTTTGACGTTGCCCAACGTTCCAAAATAGTTATCTCTCAAGATCCTTTTAATTTTTGGGAATAAAAACAGAAGTCAGGCGGTGATACATCGAGGTTCTAGGGTGGTCTGGACAGCGTTGCCAACCTTATGCTTGGTCAGGTACTCAACTACGAGGAAGGTCGCGTGGGACGGCTCGTTGTCGTGGTATGTCCTTCCGTTGGCAAAGATCTCCTTCCAGACGCCTTGCACTCTTTTTCGCAGCCTTTCTAGGGCTTCCACGTAAAAATTACTGTCTACTGTCTCTCCGGGAGACCCAAACTCTTTGTGCATAACGTCTATTAAGAGAAAAAAGACGATCAAATCATTCTACCTGTCTTCAGGACAGACCCTGTATGAAATTCATTCACGGCAAATATAATAAAACATTGAGTGACTCAGAAGAGTTGTTTTATTTTATAAAGTTTGTTTTGAGAAGATTGTTATGGCCTTTTATGCTTTGGATTTTTGTAGGTGCACCTCAGCCCTAAGTGTAAAATCTCAAAAACGTTTTCAGCTATAAATAATTTATATTCGGAAACAAAGCTACCTTTCTTGTACATTGCCCTTATCTTTAAATTTTAATTATGGTTTTCTTTTTCGTAGTCTTTCGATCTGGTAACTTAATTCTTTTGCGTTGTATTGTATAGCTAAGGAACATTATCCTCTATATGTACGCATTTTTTCGGCTTTCTTCGATTTTTCATATGAATTAAGGTTATTTTACATATTTGCATAGAATTAAAATCACAGTCGGGTGAAATTGGATCTGATGGTATTACGTTAATGGAATAAGCTTCCAGCCAAATAAATTAGATGGCAATGTATGTCACATGCTGCAGGGCTATCAAAAATAATATCAAGAGCATTCCGGCCGGGTGGTATTCAATGTTGGGAAATTGTAATGATTTAAAGTAATGGCCCCATTTAGATTCATGAGCCAAAATTTCCTCCGTAGCATTTTCATTTTAATCTCTAAAATTTATTTCTCCATATCGTTTAAGCGAATAAAAATTAGATGGAATAAGCAGTTTGTTTTCTTTTATAGGCTATTCGCTAAAATATTTTTTTTCATTTTTTTCGCTAAGGCATTCCTCCAAATGGAAGTCCAGGCACTACAGGCACAGGCCCGTAAAAATGCCTCCGAGTGATCGTAGAAAGAGGCGTTTTCGTGAATTGACTTTTATTATGCATTAGCGTCTAAAACTTCTGTTATAAGTAATCCCATACATACACGAATGTCTTTCCAATCGCGAGACCGTAATATATTGCAGTTTATCACGCTGCAATACAATGCGAACAGGTTGAAATAAATAACTGGCAGTCGAGTGATAGCGGAACACCCACCACAAGATACAGTCCGTACGAAAGGCGACAACACTGTTATTAGGCAAAACTGCCATTCCTGTGGTAGGAGAACTTCATACTGACAACTCACAGGCGCACGCATTTGTCGGCTTATATCCTTGTTGATGCGCGGACTGGTGTGTGGACTAGTGTGTTCGTTCGTTAGGTTTTCATTTGGCTGCCTGTAATAGTATCAGGTTTGACTGACAATACATATTTGGGTCGAAATGAGTTCTTGTATTTGGGAAATCAGTTATGTACTTGTGGTTAAAATCAATCGGAATATTTCACTGATTTGTATTTAGTAACTCCATTAGCTTTTCGAGGACTGATTTTACGTGCATATTTCATTTTTGCTGCAAACATTGGTGTATTCCATGATTTCATTTGCTAAATGAGGTCAAAATCGAGACAAACATCATTATTTCCCTCTAATGAACACTTTAGATAACTGCTCATTAAGTTCGATACGTGCACATCATTTTGAAATTAAACACACACGAAAAAAGTCATGGCCAGCATGTGGTACGAGTATTCTCATAGAAGTAGTTCAGCGAGCAAAAATACATAGCGTCAGACTTCGTGAAATATTTTCATTTTTTTATTTCAAAAACTATTGTACCGTGCACAGTCTCATTTGAACCACACTACTAAACTCCATTTTTTACGTTATTTTAAAGTGCCGTGTGCGATTTAATAAATCCTAACGCTTTGGAACGCGCAGTTTGGTTTTAAAAAATAAAAATTTGGATAATACATCGTTTTTATTGTTACAAAAGTAAAAAAATATTCAACTCCGCGAGCGATCTGAAAGAGTAAGGTTATATAATATGTTAGTGAATTAAAATAACTCGTTCTATTTGCGCATATATCCCACATGTTTAAATTGCGGAAGGGCGGAGCTTCGACGATTATGCCAACCTCTCGCCGGAAAATGCTTTTGCCGATGCTTAAATATGATTCCTTTAGGGGCTTCGTCGTGTGTCCAAGTGTGTGTCTCTTGGGTGTTTTCCGTGCTCTTTTTCTTCCTCTTCCCGTTAGTTGGCGTCCGCGTAGAACGGGAGTCATCTCTTACTCATCTTCCCTAACTGCCGACGGGGCTGTTGCCCGGCATCTTTTCATCGCCTCATCCCCGAAAAGGAAAATAATGACACGGGGACAAAATGCGTCGCATCCGGTTGCGTACACTCTTCCAAGGGATCTACTACCGCCTCCGAAGTTTGCTCTCATCTCTCTTTGATCTCCCCTCATTATTTCCCATCCTCTCCCTCTCGAAATTCCCGTCACTCACTTCCCCTCGAATCAGTCTTCTATTTCTGTCTCATCGCCACTTGCCGTCACTCATTATTCCCAAACTCTTTCACCACATTGGCTTCAGACTAGACCGATGCTACAGGTTTTTGTTATCGTTAATGTTAGTTTACCGTTCAAGGTAGTTTTTGTATGAGCACAGTCTGAAGTCTGCCACATGTCTAAACCTTTCCTAACAAGACATCACCTGACACCTCAGACTATAATGAACCGTTCTTCGATTCCTCATACTTTCCACCTCCCTTCATTCCGTTCAACGTTCCTATCATTTTCCTCCCCTTCCTCGCCAATTAAAATGGTATGCATCCACTATTCCTGCCTCCTTTTAATTTCTCCCATCAACCCTCTCATCACTCCCACTGTGCTGAGTACTTCTTCACTTGTTTTCCTTTCCGTCCATTTTACCTCTTCCTTTTTCCATTCTTCACCATAACCACATCTCAAAAGCCACAAATATACACTTATTCTGTTGCTTAGTGGGCCAATTTTCCGCGCCGTAAAAAATATTAAAAAACTAAGTATATTAATATCAAAGTGACATTGTAAGCATTTAAAAAAAACGCATACATTCCCTTACATGTACAAGGCTCCCCGCCGTGAAAATATTTATTTTTTTTTGTCTTTGTTCCCCTGCTCTGGTATGGTAAGTTATTACCTCAGCGCACTCTATCCTGCTCTGAATTCGTTGTTTTAAAAGTTACAATTTAATATTTTTTCCCTTCCAATTTTGCATTATTTCAGTTACATATCTTTCGCAACTCCATATTTAATGTGACTCTAAAATCGATTCCTTGCTTCTTCGAATCGGATTGATATCCGGATCCCAATGGTCTTCATCGGAGCGCTTTATTCGTTAGTCCAATGACAATGTATAAATAACGTGACGGGTCAGTGGGTCACTTCGTCATTCGATCGCAATATTTGGACGCGGACTTTCAGAGGTGATTTTTCTACCCGTCTAGGTGAAATCCTTCTCGTATGTCAAATTTCGATCAAAGCGTTATACACTCCTAACTAGTTGGAAATAAAATTGCAGAATTTAATCCTGGAGCTCAGATTTCAAATGATTGAGGGTCGATTGGAGGAATTCGACACTTTCCCCTCCTGTGTTTCGGAGGCATTAGAGATTTTGGAATTCAATGAGAACTGGGGGTTTTAAACAGTGAATGACGACCTCATCCGATTGGGGATTATTCGTAATGACGCCGCCACGAGGTCGTTATTACCGCTCGGGGTTATAACGGGTGCGATCATATGAATTTTGAGTCATGCAGAGAATGATCGGCGGCGTGGATAGCTAGCGATCGAGGTCGAGCAGACGTGAGTGCTCACTTCCTTTCCGCAAAATCCAACGGATAACCATATTTTAGGCAGCTCCAGTTACCCAGACTTGGAAATGAATTGATTGCGCTTAATGCGCCATCATGTAATGTGAGCCCTTTCCCATAAATCACAACTGTGGAAAATTGTGCCACACCCTTTTGAGAGCAGAGTTGCCCCCACCATTCCCCTTCCTCCGTTGGTTGTGACTGTAAATTAAATAATGTTCATATTTATGCGCGATGTGTGTACTTTAAGAACTCAAAAATGTTTTCAAATGCGAGAATTATCCATGAATAGGCATACTAATAATCGAGTTCAAAAGTGGGTTAATCTCGTCAGATATATTGTGAATCAACAACTGTGCATATTAGTACCGTGGTAAAACAAACTTCAGCGATAAACAAACATATTTTACCTTGAACTGTGTAAATGAATTTTAAGATGTGGGTTAATGAGGGTGAATGGTTTTTTTTTAATGTTCATTGTGATCGAGCCGAGGAAGGTATTCACCTAAAACCTGTGAGAAGTTTAACAAAAAACCCTCTAAATATCATATCTCTTTTTAGCTTCGTTCTGTATCGTGGTTAATTATCTGTTGAATAATTTCACCAATATCATTTCCAGTGCAAATGTTAGTTTTGTTAGATTTTCTAATGATGCTTTAGTTAGCCAGTCAGTCAAATGGGTTACAACTATCACTCGGCGCATTGCATAGGTATCAGTTTTATAGCTTTGAGATCAGAATAAATCATAAGAAACAAAGGTAATAAGATTCTTAGAAATAAGAAGGATAACATAAACATTGCAGTTGGGGAACATAAAATAGAGCAGATAGTACAGTTCATCTATTTAGGAAATATACTTAAAGATGGGGGTGAAAAGAAGTGAACATGTCACAAGAAGAATCACGGTGAATGAAGAAGCATTGAAAAATAGGCGGGAGTTGATTGTAGGCACATTAAGTGAATGCTAGTGAATAATTTAATATGGAGCGTCATGTTTGATGGCTCGGAAACTCGGTCGTTCAGGCAAGAAGATAAACGTGGATTGGAGACATTTAGGATCTATGGATGGAGAAAAATGGAGAACATGAAATGGAAGCAAAAATAAAATGAAGAAAAACAAAAGGTGAATGTATAGGGATGTTAGGGGAAGAGGGACGGCTTTTGGGAGAAATTCAAGGAGACAGGGATAGTAAATGCAGCAGAAACTATGATGGTATACATGCATTCTTTCTACAGGAGGAAATAGGATGTTGGAGACGGTAGGAGAGGGAGGAATGCTGGTAAAGCGAGGTAGAGGGTGGAAAAGAGTTAGTTATTTTTAATAGAATCAAGGGAGGTAAGAAGCATTCAGAACGAATGCGAAATCTATTGTGTTTAGGGATATTTTGTGCCAAGTTAGCCAGGATGTAGGAGCAGTGTAATGTGTAGTGCCATTGCAAATGGAGAAGCCACTCTAACCTGCTAGGCTACTACTAATAATAAATATTTGAAAAGTAGAAGTTGTTTTTCAAGTTGCCATGATAATAATAAATGTTCATTGAGAGGTTTGATTGTTGTAATACGAATAAAAGATAATTAAAAAAACATGTCAGTCTTGAGTTCTGAATATGCGCAACTGTAGAGACAGTTAAGGATCTCTAAAATCTACAGGCCATTTTCACATTTGCAAAAAATAATAACTCAATAACATTTTCAATTAGAGTTTAAATCCATCCCGCAATTAGAGTTTAAAATCATGTTAAAATTACTCGCGAAGGATTATTGAATCGCCATTAAGCAGATAATATTATAATCGGTTTGCAAAAGTTTTCCAAACTAGTGTCATCCATATACGAAAATAATAATGATTTGGGATTGTACTAAAGCCAAAATTATTCCCCAATCTGGAGGACATGACTCCACAACCGACTGGGTCCGCCATTGCTATGGATTTTATCTATTTCTCTTGAGAATATTGGATTTCCCCCCGGTAAGGGTTTTACATCCAATTTATTCCTATAGGAATCAGCGTTTACATTTCGGATGCCCAGATGTCGCGACCAACACGGCCACCCCATTTGGCTTTACAAGTGGCCCAGTCACAGCCCTCATACAAAACACCACAAACCACCGAGAGGTTTTGTGGGAGTCTGTGTTAGTAACCAGCCATTCATATATTTATATGAGGTTATATATAAGCTCTCATATATATTGCATATTTATACGCACCCATACACATATATATGTATATAAATATCTTTGAAATGGAACGCTCTCCGGCGACGCACAAACATGCAGATACAAAATAGTCAAAACAATATATATCTTCGAAAGCTAATGCTCTGTTCAGCGAAGACGCAAATACATAAAAACTTTGGTTAAACATTTAAACACGGAAACATAGAGAAAGGACACTCACATATTTAGTTTTGACGTTTCAAAGGCATGGCCGTCATCATTAGAACCTGATTGTGACAGCCGTGCCGTCGAAGCGTCAAAACTAAATATGTGAGTGTCCTTTCTCCGTGTTTCTGGGTTTAAATTTTGTTAATCAAAGTTCTTATATAAATCATACATATAATTAGAATTATATATTTGCAAATATACATAAGTGTTAGGAAGAGGGGTAAGGTAGGGTTGCCCGTTGTCACCGGTGCTGTTCAACGTATATGTGGAGGAAACGATCAAGGAGGCTTGGGGAGAACTGGAGGTAGGAATGAAAGTCGGAGGAGAATTCGTAAAATCGGTTAGGTTTGCTGATGATCAAGCATTAGTTACTCAGTCAGCCAAGGGGTTGCAAGCATTGTTGAGTGAATTGGAGGTTCAGTGCGATAAATATGGGATGAGAATCAATATTAATAAAACAAATGTTATGCGATTTTCTGGAAAGAAAAAGGCTAAGCTAAATATTAAAATAGGCGGGGAAAAAATAGAGCAGGTAGAACAGTTTACATATCTCGGAAGTGTGTTGGACCAACGCGGTCAAATTATTAGGACGTAAGAAGAAGAATTTCACTGGGCAAAGAGGCTTTCACTAGGAGGAGGGAGTTGATGACGGGGACGTTGAGTAGGGAGGTTAAGAAAAAACTCGTAAAAACTCAGATATGGAGCGTAGCTATGTACGGCGCGGA
The DNA here is from genome assembly GCA_037158775.1 of Hetaerina titia. Classification (NCBI taxonomy): domain Eukaryota; kingdom Metazoa; phylum Arthropoda; class Insecta; order Odonata; family Calopterygidae; genus Hetaerina; species Hetaerina titia. The sequence goes on along the minus strand of CM073771.1, from coordinate 27,653,441 downwards.
AACGTGGTCGCTGAAGCAGGAGGATAGACGTAGGTTGGAGGCTTTTGAAATGTGGGTGTGGAGAAGAATGGAGAAGGTGAAATGGACCGAAAGGAAAACAAAGGAGGAAGTGCTGGAGATGGTCGGTGAGGAGATGGGCTTATTGAGAGAAATCCTATAGAGGCAGGAAAAATGGATGAAAGGCGTATTGAGCGGCAGTGAGATGTTGAAGACGGTAATAGAGGGGAGAATGTTGGGCAAGCAAGGAAAGGGCAGGAACAGGATAGGGATGTTGGTCGGGATGAAGGGAGGAAAGAAGTACACAGAGATGAAGAGGGACCTTATGTAGATTAGGTTGTTGGATAGGGTTTTGTTTGGAGTTACAAAATGTTTATTTTAATAGTTGTGTCCATCCAAAAACCTACCTTAACCGGTAGATTACCTAATAAGAAGAAATATACATAAACATTACAGATACACGTATGCCTTTATGCATCATGCAATAATTGGTTTAATTGACTGAATTATCACACGATATATTTTAATGAAAAGTATTTGGGTTCAATTTTGCAATGTTTGTGCCGAGTGCGAAGGAAAGGAGTACTTTAATTTGCCGGTGACGGTGTCAATCTATCTTATTTGATTTTATTGATCAAATCTATGAATACAATCAGGGGCCTTAGTAATTATCACGAGTCACTAGCGAAATTGGGTTCCCTTTTGTATTTCTAAAAATTTTAGTCTTGCCTTCTCTTTTTGTTAATTTACGTGCAAGTGGTTTCCCACCTAGTTCTTCCAGTATACCCCTCACGGATACTTTTGCAGAAATGTTTGACAAACCCAGCGTAGTCTCTCTGAACCTCTCCCAATGCTTTGATTAACGAAATGACCCTTGGATACCAAATACTGGCCACGACCGTATTCTCTGGTAAGTCCCACATTGCAGTGGTGATCAACGACCAGGAGTCTGACAAAGCGAGGTGATTTTAGTCGAGATGTGAGGCAGAGGAACGACCAGAAGGCCCGATATATTTCCTTTAGTTGGGTTAATGGTGCGATATGACTTCGGAGTATCTCATAAACCTAACTACTGCAGCCACTACTCAAACTTTCACCCGTCCTCCCACCCACGCGCCCGAGGACGACCCCACGCCATTGCCCCCGAAAGAGTCCTCTATTTCTCTCCCTGCCAACTTTGTCCCACTCTCTCTCTCTCTCCATTTCTCTCTTGCTCTCCCTTATTTCCCATTCGCGTCCGTGACAAATTAACCGCGAGGGAAAGAGTCAGACCGCGCGGGGGTGAAAAAGGAAAGCTTCCGGGGGTTTTGCGGGCGGGCGGGCAGATTGCGCGGAATTGTCACCTATTGCGCGAATAGAGATCTCTCTGCCCCACCGCACCTCTCACTCGCTCTCTCCCGCCCCTTCCCCACCTCCCGAAGCGACGACGCGCGCTCTGCCTATCAACCGTTGAGGAAACAGACTAGAGGGCAGGGGTGTGGTGAAAGTAAAGAGTGAAAGTAAAGTGGGGCAAATGCTTGTGACTTTGCGCGTTGTTTGAACTGGTGCGATGACACGACGTGGGATGAATAAGCAACAATTGAGGTGTGACGGAAGCCGTCTTTCGTGTTTGCATATTGCGTACGCACGGAAAATGTTTGTTGTTCGAGCGGAATTTTTGAATGGTAATTTCTTTTGAACGCTAATTTAGCTTTCCCGACGCGTGCACGTGTATGGAATTACTTAGGAAACTTAATGTCATTTAATTCTTAATTCTTAAATATTTTTTGAGGAACTTAGTAAGAAATTTAAGCAAAAAAGGAAGTTCTCCCAAGATCTATTATGCTCGTACGTATAATGTTAATTGTTACTTTTAATTGATCTAATTTAATTCCATATTCCACACTAAGTACTCTGATTATTTTTTAAGTTGTCTACCTGTAGATGTAGGTTTAAATTTGCCATGACAATTTCTACACGATGTTCTGCCCTTCTTAAGTCCTTCGCTTTTCTTGGTATCTATTAAAGATGGTCAAACATTTCCCTAGCAGTAACTCATGCTTCAGATCCATTTTACCTTTTGCCTATCCATACTGTTCGAAAAAATCTACGCATTTTGCACTACCTCACTCGCCCAACGTTTTGCCACAATCCAAGTCTTCACCGACCCACATCCTTCCTATATCTACTCCATTTGCTTCTGCCTTCTTTTCATCTTTCGCAAATAACTTCTCTCATCCATTTTCCTGCCCTGCGCATCTTCGAGGTCGAAGAGCTGTGGGACATGTCGCGACAATGATCAGCGAAATCATCCGTTGATGTGCACCAAAATGCAGGAATTTCGCTGGGCAAACATTTTTGTCAAGTAGAATGATTGTAACTGTGTGGAATTCTTGCAATTCGTTTGAGTACCTTTACGTCTTTTATATTTACTCCGGCCACTTATCTACAAAGTCTACCTATCATTCCCTCAAAAATCAAGCATTAGACAGATAGCGCTACGCTTATCGTGAAAGTGTTTCCCAATATTTTCCATGTTTCTCAAACCCTCCACTGTCCCTTTTACGAACTCCCTTCCTCTTCATAAATTATGTGGAAAAAACCTTCATTTTCACTTGACAACCCTAGATGACATTGAGTTTTTGCAAACAAGACGATTCGACCCTGAGCCTTAACGTTTTTCATAATAATTTTGAATTGTTAAAACGTGAAATAGACCGGATAAATTAGACCTACAGTAAAATGTATGGAAAAGTTTTAATTTACGAAAAACATGTCCAAAAAAGTTTGAATTACTTCGTCCCGATTCCACTTCCCTTGGGACAGAATTCTCCAGCCAGACCAATCACCATCCTCTTCCTTCAATTTCGCCGCCGTATTGTTTCTGCGCGCCACCACCCCCCCCTCGGCCGCCTCCCCCATCCGTGGAAAGTCCTAAAGTTATCGTATCATCGTCTAACACCTCCTTGTGTGGCTTGACTAATCGCAGCATCACAGCATACCAAACATTTCCTCCTCCATAGTTGGAGACTTCATTTTATATAAATGGATTTCCCAAGCCTCTGTGACTTGGATGATTCAAATTTTGTCTCATTATTTGGATTTATAATTCAATTTAAGTTTAACTGACCGTAAGATATTACCGTTGAGTTTACAATATCACAGTGATTAAACTCGGTAGTGCATGGCTAAAAATAAGTTCTAAAGGTGATTACCTTTAATATTTTTATGATGCATTGTCTGGTACGAAATTATATAATTTTACCATATGACGTTTTTAAATATTTTTACGTTCTATATATATCTCATCGGGGTTTATCGTGCGTTTCGGCTCCTATGTCAACATAGTGAAATATACCTACACCATACACTACGTGAGGGCGAGCTTGGTTTATTAAGTCCCGGTTCCAATGTGTGTGAGTGTGTGTCTAATTTGTTTTATGAATTGTTTACAGAGGTCCGATGTAAACAAGACCCGGTGAATCGTTTGTTTAGGGAGCGCTTAGGTCGACTTGGTTTTATTTGATTGGGAATTGTGTCGGGGAAAATCGCGTATTAAAATCCGTCAGTTATGCAGTTTATGTCTCCTTTCGGAAGAAGGAGTTGTGGAGGGTAATAAAGTCTTTCCGTTGTTAGTTTTGACGTCGCATACGTTGGCATGCCTCGCCTTGTTTACGCTACGAAATCGAATTGCGCGAGGGGAAACGGAACATTTCGAATCCCTCCGTCCGTTAATCTATTCCTCTTATTGCGCGGAGTGCGGGCGCAACGTGCCCTTACCGAGTTCAGGATGGGGTCGGCTGTGTTTGTGCATCGTGGCGTTCACCGGACTGAAGTGGGGACGGCGCGTCGGCGGAGCAGAGAGGGAGTGAGACTGAGAAGCGCTCGCTCTCCCGATAACGGAAATCTTGCCTTGCGTCGCGTCACTCCTCCCCACGCACTAGAGATGGGAAAAAAGCAACATCAGTATACATAGTTCGGAAGACTTTGTATAGTATGATCATTTGATATGGTGATTCAACAGCTATATGATTTGTACCGTAACTTGCTTTTCATTTGTGCTTATTTTACGAAAAAGAATAGATTATTATAAAAATAACTCTGCGTAGGTACTCATACATCGTTTTTGTTAAAATACAAGACTATATTCCCTGTATAGAGATTTTATTTACAGTGCACACACATATATCTGCCTATCTTTTAACCTACTCGCTCAAATTTAGGTCTAAACTACATATAAACCATATGATTCCAGTGTATATACGATTTTTGTTTATTTAAAAGTTAATTTGACGCAATCCAATTAAATGTCGAGACAGACATATCGATATGCTATCGATGATTTGGAAATATTTGATACGATACTAAGAGATTTATCAGTGAATGAAAAGCATCGATGCGATACGTTATATATCGATGCATACCTCGTGGATGTGGGGGATGGCTCAGGGATGAAGGAGGTTGGCTACCTGCAGCAGCGACGGGGGAAGAACCAACCCCCTGTTGATGATGCGCCGCTGGCTACCAACCCCCCCCTCCACCCCACAATGCGGTCCTGGTCACCCCTGAAACCACTCCGCCACCCCTCTTCCTCCACCCTTTCCCTCGCCCCCGCCACTCTGCAAATCCTCCGCGCCCTTCCTTCCCAGTCCAAGCATGCAATCATGTACCCATCAATTCCAGCCCTTTGTCACGTCGTCGTGCCGACCATAAGGGAAGCGTCATTTTCCCCAGTCACACCCCTCCTCAACCCCTACCACATACAACCACGTCCTCAACCCCCACCCCTCCCCCTCCTGCCCCCTCGCAATTCCCGCCCGCGGGCAATCCACCCATCCGTTCCCCTTCCCCAGACCGATCATCCCCCCCTCACCCCCCTCTCCCCAATATCCCACTGCGCTTCGTAGCACATTGTGCACTCTTCGTAATTGGTCAAGGGGGATGGGGAGGGATTGTTGGTGGTGTCGAGTTTTTCCTTTTTTACCTTCCTCCCCCTTCCCTCCAATTTTCTTTTTATTCTCCTGTGTGGCAGCTCGGGAGATAATGGTATACGGTCCTCGTTCGGTTCGGTAGAATTTCGAGCGCCGAGGGATGGTTACGAGGGGAAAGTATTTCTACTTTTTTTTCTCTTGGCGTGCATACCAGCGTGAGCCACAATTATTACGGTGAATATTACTATGCGTGAGAGATGGTGGGGAGAGTTTCATTCCGGATGCATTGGCGAAGGAGGGGGAGAGATGGGGAGAGGGTTGTGGCGGATCCGTGGTGATTCGTTTTTCTCTCAAATCTCGCCCGCAAGAGCTGACGGAATGTTTGATCACCGGGAAGAGCAAAGCGTGGGGTTGATCCAATCACTTCCACGGCAACCCATAGCCTTGAAAACTTCCACAGCAGGAGTTAGGGCGCGAACATTGGAAGGAAAGTGGGGTGACTTATACTCGCACATGCGTAAGCATCTCCCAGCTATGGTAGACCCATATGCCGTAATTTCCCATTTGATATTCCAGCGCTGAGCGTTCTCCATCCTCAGGAATGATGGAAATGTTGTCTTTAGAGATTTACAACTTTATTGAAGACTATAAACACGGTCACGAAAGTATGATCACGCAATCTGGAAGAATATTATTATTTTAGTAAACAAATGGCCTCAACAGTCGTGTATGATATTATGTTGTTTTATTGCGACATACGAGTTGTGAAAAGTATAACTTGCTCCTGTTTGCCCCATATTGCATTCCAACAACTTCTCAGTATCATATCTGCTACTACGAGTATTGTAATGTATGCTTGAAGTTCTTCCCATGCTGTCAGCATTATTGTCTTATAGTTTGCGTGTTTCTAGGAGGTCAAGTCTTAAGTGGATCTTCCCGTTTCGAGGCGCGTCTAATCCAGATAGTGTAATCGCTGTTCCAGGCCAACAATTCTGGCGTCGGGAATTATAACGGATTGCGCAGCGTATCCCGGTATGTGTTTTAAAATTCACATATTAAACATTCCTTTTTTTTCAAAATTCTTGAGGCGTATATGATGATTTGATTCCAAAAGCTCAAAGCGTATGATTCCCGAATAATACAAAATAAAATCTCTCCGTGGATTTTTCATACGAATATTTCCCCAAAGAGAACATATACATGAGAAAACTGAGTTTTTTTTAATGCACCTCCGCTTATATTTCAAATTGTATCCTTCCATTCTGTGGAGCATAACATTTATTATTAATTACTGGAGGAATCCACCAGAAATTTGGTGCCGTACTTTAGCTCGACGGGGAGAACTGTAACAAGGAGGGAAACTGTTTTGATCATGCAGCGTAGAAGAGATATTATTCAGAATATTCCAAATATAATCTCTAATTTATCGTTATCACTAGCAAAATATGCCAAATCCTAATGGATTTTTAATTAAAAGAAGAAAGAATCAATTACCGGAAAGTGCGTCTTCCAACGGAATTCTAATTGAATGATGTTTGCCGCGGAAACTTAAATTTTTTCTGATTATTTTTAAAGCTATATTCTCACTATAGCGTAATTTATGAAGAAATAAACATGAGTTATGATTATTCTATGCGTTCCTTCGTATATTTTTTTCAATTTTTATGCCTTGATTTTCTAAATTTTTAAAAATAGTTTGATAAAAAATTAATTTCCATTTGAAATCTCTCAAACGAAAGCGTATAAATAATATAACCAAGTTAATAATGAACTGCTTCATTAAATAAAACACTAATGTATGTTACAAGAAAATCAATTTAATGACTTTCAGATTTTGTTAGTTTCCTTTTTACTTAGGTGTAATATCTCATATCCTTAATTTTTTCTCATTTTTTAAGTCATCATAGCCAGTTCAGCTCAGTATACCTTAATATAATCGAGGCTGATTATAAGTTCAGTTAAAAGTTATTATAATTGACACTGAATGCGTAAAATACTTTTGAAACTTGCTCCCATGGGTTGTTAATCGTAATGTTAAATGCTTTACTCTACCATTTTCATATATTTACTTGTAAAAACCGTAGAAGTCCATCCATTTTTCTTAACCTAGCTCAATGACAAAAAAGAATTCTTCACAACTATTTTTGTGATAAATCGAAGTTGAATTCACTGAAACTACAAAATAGCTAATAAACCTGTAAGATTTTATCAAATACGAATAAATGAAACACGTGTCTGTATTCCAAATCGTGTTGCCATGACGACGCAAGTAGAAGAACATTTTTCGTTTTAACGCCACGGTTGCTTGTGAACGAGATGAGCCTTTCTGGTGGAAATCACCAGCGAAGGTTGTCGGGACATTTTTATTAAACAAGGCCTTACACAATGCCTTGCTTCCGGGATTAACTGACGTAGATGGATTAAGCTGTAGCTCATTCTTCCTTGAAAAAAGACTGCAAATTTGATGAAAGGCAGTTCATTTTATTTTATGCGTAAATTGCATACATTACAAAGAGCGTTTATTATATTACGTTGATGGATGAAATACCGCTTCCCGAGAAGCTTCGCATTGCCAAAGGTTTACTCCAACCATAATATCTACTTGAAAATTCTCCTCACTGATATATGAAAACGCGAACAAAGGACGTTATTTTTTCATTCAAATGCCGCGAGTTTTTACACATGGAAAATGAAACGTTTATTCAAATGGCCTGTTCGGTCTTGTCTGTGCGTTTTTAGTGAATTTTATAGGGATTTAACTCGTTTTCCTACATTTTGTCCGTCAAATATGCATATTTAACTTTCTACTTGAAATAATCATATACTCTCTTCTATCAAGTATTTCACCACATATTTAATGAATGTCGTCATATTTTCTCGATAGCTCAGGTGATTAGAGCATCCGCCCGGCAAGTGGAGAGATCCGGAATTCAAGTCCCGGTCGAGGAAAATATTTTTACAATAGTGGTCTGCTTGATTCCGCCTCTCCCCACCTCTCATGTATTCGTTCTTTATGCGTATTTCTTTCCCCTTTCCTTATATCTATTTCTATGTGAATAAATATACATATATTTTTTTTATATATGTATATATATAAAAAACGTGGGTGGTCTGAAAAGTTTCCGACTCAGAAAATTTCAGAAAAAAAGGCTTGTATGTTAGGTTGGAAACTTTTCAGACCACCCTTGTATATACAAATTATATATATATATATATATATATATAATTTGTATATACAAGGGTGGTCTGAAAAGTTTCCAACCTAACATACAAGCCTTTTTTTCTTTATTTATATATATATTTATATATATATTATTATATATATATTATATATATATATTATATATATATATTATTATATATATATTATATATATATATATATTATATATATATATATATATATATATATATATATATATATATATATATATATATATATATAAAACACAGTAATCAACCCGAAGGTCGGTTTAGTAGGTGATGGTAGAGCTCACCCATGTACCAAGCCCGACGGCGTGTGAATATTCACACATCAGGGTAGGGGGACCAGATCCTTTCCCTGTGCCGGTTATGGTTTCCCAGGAAGACCTGGTACCCGAAAAATCAAATAGCTTGGGTGTAACTGCAGGTGCCCAAAGTGCCTTGCCCGGGAATTGAACCCGGGACCCTCCTGTCAGCAGTCCAACGCTCTACCCGCTAGACCACCGCGACCCGCATATATATATAAATATATATATATATATATATGTTATAAAGGGTGCGTTCCAAAGGTAATGAATTATTTTTTAAAGTAATTTCTAGAAAAGATTTGCTTCTTGATTTGATTCACCTCAAATTCTTCAAAGTACTGTCCTCGGGGACCTCTCGCAAGGTCTTCTGAAATTTTCTGCATACAAATTTCCTGCCTCTTTCGGATTTCCTCTTAATGATGATCCTAAATACCAATAATCCTGCTTGCGAAATCAAACTAATTTTTCTGTAGTCCTCAATGTGTCTACATTTCTCTATAAATAATTAGCAGCTCACTAGAACACCAGGGTCCTTTTAATGGGCGTTTTCTGATGTACACTATCTCTATAAATTGGATTACTAGACATTAATATCAAACATTAGTTATTAACTTAATGATTGATGCTTTTTACAACACTTCAAGCCTCCCTGCAGTACAAAGGCTGAACACGACTCTACCCTAAAGCAATTCAGATGGCGAATAAACGGAGGATAGCCCTTCTGAATCGGAGATATGGTATTCATTTCAAGTTAGGAGATAACCTTCCTTTGAATTGAATTAACCAAGTCTGCCCTTTAGGGCACCATGAAGAGCGATGAACCTTTGTGGTCAGTCATGACCCCTGGTTGTGGGGAAAGGATGGACTTTGCAATTCCGATTAATGCCAATCGCCATCTAAAATGGGAGTTTGATTACTATGCAATTCAATCGCCAATTCAATAGGCATGAGATATCTTGAGATCGCCATTGTGAGAATGGCAGAGACAAAAAAGCCTGTCCCAAATATCTCATCTAAATATCTTCTGATGCTCTTTGCATCTCCCGAACACGGCTTTAATCTACAATGAAACCCGTGAAATGGTTTCCACCATTGCTGGAGAATCAACCATTGATTTAGAATAAAATATAATTTAATCATTATCATTATCACTCCAAAAAAGAACGCAATAAAGGTATGGTTTGACCCCAACCGTACCATAGATATTTAACCTTTAAAGGTACACTCAACTACCATTATATACCATCATGGACTTCCTCCAGCCTCTTTTGTTCTTTTTCCTCTATTATTTCCACGTTCATTTCTTAATCTCTATCGCCATTTAAATCATTCAAAATGTATATTCTTTTATTTCCTCATTAACTGAAATTTTTTATTTCCACCATTACCTTCAAAATCTCACTGTCTAAGTTTCATTGCCTCATACGCATCTTTTCTGAAATGCGTCATCGTTGGATGGCACAGCTATTTAATTTTATCGGAGTAATGTTGTTATTTTTAAAATTATTTTGAAGTAAAATAAAAATAAATACACTTAGATATGCCATCCACACGGGGACCACTACATTTCAATACAGCCACTCAAATTTATCTGTAAAACATCCTTACGTCTTTCACAATGATTAAAATTGTTTTTCCTCTTAATTGTATTTATTTATTTTATTTTTATACAGATCCTTAACTCTTAAGTTAAATGCCTAATGTTAAACCATACCTCAACTTAATACTATTCTCTTTTGTCTAGGTTCTATGCATACAGGTGTTTTGCATAAAATTATTCAACATTCTTTTCTTCACGTGTTTACATAGAATGTTTATCATCAGTACCCTCCGCATTAGCAAATACTTCTACTGCCAATTTTCTTAGACTTATTTATTTTGCAAGAGTGATTACGTTTCAGCTTAATATTTTTTCATAGTGAATATTCATCAACTGTCGTTATAATTTTTATCCAACATTGAGCAAAATTTAAATTTATATTGATACTTTAATGTGTGATATACATAGGTACTAACTTTATTGGTTTTTGACTCTATTATTGCGTCGGCAGAACCGTACCAAGTTTAAACATTTTCAGTTCACCTACGGCAACGATAGAGGTACAACTTGACGATAAATACGCTGCAATGAAACTTTGCTGTCGCCTAAACATTTGACCCGCCGATGAGCATGTAATTCTACAAAATTTTTATAGAATGGGTTATTCCCTATAGCATAGATATAAAATAATTTAACAGTTATAAAGAAGAGACCATGTTAATAGAAGGTAGACCCGGAACTTCAGACACAGTTCTTACGGAAGTAAACTTTTGTCTCAATACCGCCATTGTGAGAGAGGACCGTCACATAAAGTTAAGATAACTACCATAAATATTGAACATGTCATTGTGTGACATCCACGCATTGGTAATAGAAAATTTGCACATTTTATGGTTTTGTTCGTGATGGGTTCCCAGAATGCTCGTACCCAAACAAAAGGGCGTTCGCGAGGTTTTTCGCCGTCGAATTTGGTGTTATGTATAGGAATTTCATTCTAAGGTTATACTCGTACTCCAGGTGAAACGTTTGATTCTAAGTTTAATTAGCAAAACTCAGTGAAGAAATCTCCGACATCACCAAAACCAACAAAATCCCAAGTGGTGGCTTCTGATGAGAAAGTTATGGACATCTAATGTTTCGATATTCAGGGAATGGTGTGTGGTCAGCATGTCACACCAAGGCCCATGACTGTAAATGAAGCATATCGTGCGGATGTACTAGAGAAAGTTCTCCGAGGCCGCATTCATCGTAATAGGCAACCGTTCAAAGGACACGTGCTGGATCCTGCACCTCGTAAGGGACTGCCGAACTTCACAAATTTTGGTGCTGTGTATCTTGCGAAAATCAATGTGTCGTGTGTTTTTCATCCTCCCTTTGGTCCCTTCCTTCATTCATATTACTTTTTTTGTTCCTCAATGTGAATAAAAACTTCAGGAAAAATTAGTTTTTTTAATTAAAAACAGTGTTGAAGGCTGCTGAGATGATTTCAAACGCCAAAAAAAGTGACTTTCAGTATGTTTTCGAAGCTGGATAGAAAAGATAGGACAAGAATAATGCGTCCAATTGGAACTGTTTTGAGGAAGATCTTAAGACCCGAGAATTACTAAGTGTACGATGTTAAAAAAATTATGTCGTAAAATTGAGCGCGTACCTAGATTTTTGTACCACTTCCGAGGTACCGGTACCAAAGATCAGTATTGTGAGTACTTTTACCTAGATTTCTTCCCCTAAGTGCAAAAGCCTGATTAATATACAAGCAACACCATTGACGTCAAACTTTTCTTACAAAGAACTCTTTCTTGGTTAATAGATTTTCAAATTAAATTTCCTCTAAAATACGACAAGTGAAATTCCCTCGTAAAAGTGTGAGTTGTTCGTAACCACAGAATCCAGCCCACACGTCACCCCCAAAATGTTCATCACCCTATTACGAATCACTGGCCGACGGTACAACGCCCTCACGGCTGAGCGAAATCTGGAGAGGGAGTGGGAGTTTCGGGGAATCCTTGGCGAGGACGAGAGTTGGGTTGAAGGCCCAATTTGCCTTCACCGCATGCCTCATCAAAGGGCGCCGACGCATAAATATCAATTCGCAGGTTCGCCCCCGAGGAAGGGTAGGTTAGGCGTTGCTCCCCCACTTCCTCAATTCCCCCCCCCCCCGATCCTCTTAGTTCGCTCCTTCCCCCCCCCCCGCTGCCGCCATTTAACCTCGACTATGCGTCGCGAGTGATGTCGGAGCGGGAGTCCCGAGGTAGGACGGAAGGAGAGATTGAGAAGGCCGCCGCGCTCGCACGTCGGGGAATCGCTGGGGAGGGAGTTGTCTTTGTGCCGGGAGCCACGGAGACAGAAGATGAAAGAGCGAGGGGGAGGGGTCCCTGATGATAAGAGCTCGCTCCCGACTCGGAGCTCGTGTGGTACCGGACTCGGTGAAGTTGTAATTTCGCGTCCTGGTTTTCATTTACCAATCAGGGTGCACTTCGTACTTCTCCCGCTTGCGGAGACGAGCCGTTTCCGCGACTCACACAAATGCGAGTGCCGGCTCACAGTGAATATAAGAACTTAGGAACACAACTTTGGCTCGGTGTAAGCTCAAATAATCACATCGTTCTCAATGGCCTTTACCTACCAAGTTCGACCACTCGTATTGAGTGGTTGCTTTCCTAATATCGACCAACATTTCGTCTGTTATTTGGTGATTTGTTCTTAGAATATCAGTGCAACAGTAAAATTATTTCGCAACCTTTATGCTCGAATTTATTTCGAAATTTTATTGAACTGCTTTGTCACTGTTCCTCGCGAACACTGACACGATATTGTTTACGTCACTTTTTATACCGATAACGAGGGGACTGTAAGATTTGGTGATACTTAGGTGGCGTTCGAATCTTTTCGCACGTATTTACAGAATTTAAAAACGCTCTTACCTGTAATTGAGCAACTAAAGATTTTGAATTAGAAAAGGATAAACGTGGGCCACATTTTGTGTTTTGATATCTTTAAAACTTGTTGCAAACGGAACCGTTGGCACGAATAAAAATATTATGAAATTAAGTTGCGTTCCTTAAGATCTTGCTTTGTTTTTAAATTCCGTGTGAACCAGGTCCTCGAACGTGACAATTGGAAACATTTTCGTAATGTAATGGTTAGCTAAAAAATGCATTTCAGACTTTATATTGAAGTTATGCGTGAACCAATGCTAGTTTTGGCAGCGGAATTTAGTGCTATAAAGATGTTTCAACACTCGTAGCAGTCTCTTATGGCTGAGAAGTGGAAGATACGATGAAGATAGCTTACCAGCACCCATCTTTTCTCTTCTACTTTAATTCCTCAACCAATCCCTTCACCGACCTACCACTTTTCTCTTGCCAGAGAAACATTTGTAGAATGAATGAATTGTTTAAGTTGTTAATTACATTTATATTCTTCCAATCTAATAATTCAGTAAGACAATAACAAGTTTCGGAATGTCTTCCAAAAGTAGATATCTACCGTAGTAATCAATTGAGTGTGATTGGTGAGGTTAAATCCCAGCCCTAGAAAAGCCCAACGTCGTTTTAAATTAACGAATGGTTTGAAGAGGGCAGTTTTTATACCTGTGTCACCTGTTATTTCCCCGAAAAATGACAAGACTCAGGTGAAGTTAGGGTTCCCAGGGTCATTCTGATATAAATCCTAGACCCTTTGGTGAAACACTCTACCCACTGGACTTCCATGTCCTAAAAAATTACAATTAACATGGTATTCAATATTATTTTTTCAACTTACACTGATATTTTGGTCAGGGACATATACGCTGTATCTAAAATAGTTTTCGAGTTCGTCACTCTGATGGGTTTTGTCCATTTTGTTACATTTTCTTTTCTTTTAATGTTTAGGATCACTCTCAGCAGAGAAGAAGCCCATGTAATACATCGAAGTACACAGAACAAGTGAACGATTTTGACTTACAGTAATCGGAAAGTTTTTGATATTACGTAGAATGTTAAGGGTAGAAGGGATGAAGAGAGAGCGAGTGCACATTTTTAAAGTTAATATGAGGACCTTAAGAAGGAAAACGGTGGAGTGGAAATGGGTTCCATACTGTTTATAAGTGTTTTGGAGGTTTCCTTTGGGTGGACAATACTTTTTTGGAACCTCGAAAACTTTTTATGCTACTCCAGGTATACGATAATTATAATCGCTCTCTCGAATCATCGTTGAGGAAAAAGTGAAAATAAAAATATTGACTAACAATTCTGAATTGCTTAAATTCGGAGGGTACTCCAACATTAAGTTAAATTTAACAATATTTAACGTCAAGTCTCTCTCTCAAGTCAAGACTCATTTAAGTCATATGTAACACTATTTTTCAAATGTATTATTTTCGCCGTGAATACAACGAAGTAGTTTTTGTCACGTCTTGTAAAAATGACACCATCATTCACCTCAAGGAAGTCATTTGCTACTTTCGTATATTATGCTTACTTCGGGTTCATTGAACCCTTAAATTTCCTTTCTCACTACCGACGGTTAATTGTGTTTTCTCACTTTCGTCCTTTCTAATCCTTTTCCATTTAAATATCAGTGAATATCCACTTAATTATAATCCCATCAATTATTCTTTCCTCAATGGGAGATTCATCTTCCCTCTCTGTTTTGGAATGACTTCATCGCTCCCCTTTCGTCAGTCTAAACTTGTCTATCGGCATCGACTAAATAAGCTATCGCTTTATCGAATACCAATTGAAAAACGGAATCCCGAAGTATAATTTTTGAACGAATGTACTATAAGCTTTCAAGGCCCCTATAGTAGAAAATTGGGAAAGGTTTTCCAAGAAACAAAACTCGTGGGTGGTTTTTTCGAATATATGAATAACTGTGACAAATGATGGTTTTTCCGATGAATAAAATATATGGGATCGATCCTATTTTTATATAATCGACTGTCACAGCATGTGAGTGAAATTGAGTGCATTTGGTTAGTCAAAGAGATTTGGAGTCATTCTTACAATTGAGTAAGTAATCAGGAAGCAGGAGTTGTCGTGTTTTCTGCAGGAGATATTTTATTCCCACCACAAAACTGCAAGAATTCGAAATGAAAATATTAGATACGATGATATAAAATCAAAGAACACAAGCACGGAATCGTTCTGCGAAATTCACATATATTTCAGATTACGACCAAGGGTTATAAATAATGGATTGGTTAGCATCGGAAGAACAGGGATTTATTTTGTATTCGCGCATGTGATGAGAGGAAATGGAAAAAGAATTCCCAGAAGGGCGTTTGACTGTGGATGGGGGGGAAGAGAGACGAAAATAAATCAAGGGATGCCCGGAGAAAGATGGATCGGTGTCATCAGGTGATACCTCCTAGGGAGACGGGAGTGAAGACAAATGAAACTTGTCGCTCATTAAATTGGTGGTACTCCATTATAGTAATTTATTATCGCAACATTTAAAACCAACAAGATTTCACAAATATTCGTTTATCAACCACTATCCCCCTTTCGACGACTTGGCATCAACCTCCGGTGAAATAGGAAAAATGAAAACCCTATTCTTTAAAATGATGTGAAAATCGAAGGACAAGTTAATGGTTAAGGAGATAGAGAAGTAAATATATGTGGTGACTATCTCAAGAACCGAGGAAGGAATAAGATGCGAAAATTGATTGATAAAAAATTAGGGTTGCGAAGCCTTTTTTTTAATCGAGTTTCTCTAAAACGTGAAGTCCTCGTCGTTCGTTACTGAAAGGTAATGGATTAACGCTGAATCACTATTATGTCGGACCCATAGAGAGTGCACTTGGTTCATTGTTCAGCAGATTATGATGAACACGTTCCGAAACCTAGGCCGTGATCGGTTAATTTCTCATTCATTGCGAATGGTTAAATTCTGCATTAATAAAAGTGCAAGTAGGAGTGAAGACGTCGCCGAGATCTTTTCATTAGGGAGGCGGAGAAGGATGCCGGAAGGAAACTTCCCCTTCCGCAGGGGCCCTTAAGAGGGCGGAGACGCGAAATAAATTCAGTTACGACAACCCCTGACGAAGGCGACATCGGCGTAACGCTCTCACCCTCTCTCCCCCACGGCCTAAAGTTTTCGCCCCCGTCATTGCGTTTCTTTCCCTCGTCCCTCTGTTATCTCGCTCCTCACCCGCGTCCGCTTTCGTTCGGGCGCGGGTGTGAGCGGTGGAGGGAAGGAGGGAGGTACCTACTCCCGGTTGGGTGAGGAGAGACCCTTGTGCCTGCATGCGTGATGGACCACCGGGGGTGGAGGAATCCCCTATCTCTCTCTCTCTCCGCCCCCACCGTCCCAATCCCTTCCCCATCGACCCCTTTTCGTGGTATTCACAGTCGAGCCCACCACCCCTGTAACTCTCTCCCCCACCCTCCCCTCTGGACCGATGGAGCCATCTCCCTCCCCCCACTCCATTCATCTCCTCACCACATCACCCCCTCCCGGCCCATTTCCACCATCCCCTCTTCGCTACCACCCCCGGCTATTCATTTGCTCCCGTTCCTCCCCCCCACCCCAGCGCCCCAACCCCGTACTCACGCAGTTTCAGCCACCCCCGTCCAGAACCACTCACCCTCTCGCCGCCTCCCTATTTCCGAGATGCCGACGCGTTGTCATGGTTGCAGTCTCCGCCTCGAGGGAGGCTGGGGGAGGAAGGGTCCCGGGGAGGGTTTATTTTGGGATGGGGTCGCACTGTAGGCGGGGGAGGGCGTGGGGAAACTATAACCCCCTCCCCATGCCTAGGAGGTAAGGGGGTGGTTCTTGCGTAGACGTGGGACAGGGGGTATGTTGGGGGGGTCCCTGGTTTGTAGGGAAGGGAGGTGCCGACGGGGTGACGGGTCGGGGGTGGTTTTGGGGCAGAGGGGTTATTCTGTGCAGAAAGGGTGAGCGGGAGGGTTGCTTGTTGGGGGGGGGGGGTGTCTTTCCGATGGTGGGAGATGAAACTAGGGGAGGTTTTACGTGCGGAGTGCGGCGTGGGAAGGATAGTCCCCTAGGGTTTGTCGGAATGGGTGTTTTCTTTTTACAAAAGAGAAAGTCTGGAATGGAGGGTGGTAAACCCCTCCCCGCCCCCCAGCCTACGCGTTCCCCCACAAGGTAGGGTGGTAGGCCTGGGTGCTTGTCTATGCGAACGTGGGGGTGGTACTGCATAAGGGACAAGGGCATCGTTCTTCGTCTCTCTCCCTCTCTCCTCCCTTCTCAATATATCCGTGGGCCTCGAGATGGATGGGTCCTCCGTGGTCCTGAATTGGTAATAATGCCACTCATTCAGTCACCAAATGCTCTCTCTCCCCCTCCAAGATTGCGACAGACGACTCGAAACATACAGTAGCTCTGTATCTTCCGCTGGCTGTTTTTTCGTCGTGCCTCTTCCGCAATCTTTCCCATTCCTTATTTTCGCCATCTTTCCACTCGCGTTTAGATTTACAATTTTCTCGAGAGTTGCTTTCCTCTAACCTTTCTGACTTCTCAAAAATCGGTTTACTTCCTCATTCAAATGAGAGTTGGAATGCTATGGCAACTTTCAGTGATAATAGATCATCAGTGATTGTAACAGTATTATATTTAGATTGTAATTGAAAAGGTTTTTATCTACTCTCCCGAGCAATAACGAATCCTTATTTTATTTTTTACTCTCTTCCTAGCAGAAAGTATTTAAATTGTGTTCCTTTCTTGCGTTGAATCTTGACCTGCG
>CM073771.1:27594940-27635690 GCA_037158775.1 Hetaerina titia | reverse complement strand
CAGCAAACTTCGACGTAGTTATTTAAGCGCCTGACTGTGAATCAATCTCACCCACTGTTGTTCTCACCTTCGCTCCTATTCTCCCTCTCTCTTCACCCTATCTTCTACCCTTGATCCTGACCGATTGCCGCTCCGTGATATGCTCGAACGGCTGAGGTTCCAGTTCAATTCGTCTTCCTTTCCGTCCGTGATAGATTTCGTGAGATATTTTTCTGGAGAACTCGGAAAATCCCTCTTGACCGCGCACGCACTCGAACCTTTTTATATCTGTGCCAGCGCATCCGGCACTAATAATCTAGTGCTCCAGACATTTTACATTTTTTTATCTTCAAAGCATAAAGCATCGAGGATGTCCACCTTTGATAGTATTCGAACGTGATCAAATTATTTCTCGCAGTCGTAAGCAGAGACAATACCTAAACAGTGTTTTGCAGAGCATTCCGTTCAGTTTAATGATTTTTATCTACCAAGTAAGAATACGTTTTCGATGCACCCAGACACAAAAACACTTCCCCGAAGCCCATATTAAAACGACGAAAAATACCCTCAAACCATAAATTTTATTGAATAATTGAAAAAACTCCAATAACCGTTTCCGTGCCGTAAAAAAAAGGTCCTCATCAAAGTTTTGCCTATTCATTGTCTACATCCTTACTCAAAATCCTTATCATCGACTCTCTTTTCTTTTGATCCTGGAATTTTAGAACTCAACATGGAGAAACGTGTAAATTTGAATTTTTACTCAGTTGGTTCTACATACTCGAGGTCTTGAACAACAAATCAGAAGTCCATGACATTCCCACTCCGGCAAGGGAGTGTACGAGACTATGTCGAGGGAATGTCGGACTTGAGAGAATGTCGGGGATATTAGTTGACATTGGTAGTTTGTTGTATACTGGCGTTACTGAACATTAAGTCATTTCATTTTGGGCGATACATGTTTTCACGTACGTTGGCCAATCATGAAACTCATATTTTTTCTCATTTTCTCGTTTGTGAAATATTTCTCTTCGATTTGAGGCAGTGAAATTTAATTTTGCAGCCAATGATGTTCGTTCATGTCGACGTGCGCATTTGCGGAACAACAGGACATATTTCAAAACGAGGACGTGGTAACGGCAATGTTGGGGCCTTTAATATGAATATCAGGATCTCGAGTAGAACGGTAGAGCAAAAATGTAGATGTACCTTACATGTCTACATATTTTGGCCAGGAATGCGTAAATACTCCTGGGCTCTTTATAAAAGCTTCTTTTCCTAACGTGACTCTTCTTTTATACCCTATTACTATTTTATGCTCTCTAACTATAATAAGTAACTAGGTAGAGCATAGGTGGGGAATATTTATCTTGTCAGGAAAATTCTGTGACAGATTGTGGGGAGTTAATTAAAATTGGAGACATTGAACTAATTAATATAAGGGCGGAAAATCTGTGATAACTTAACCTTTTTAAAATTAAAAATCAAGTTCCTCAGTTAATAGTATACTCTGCGATGCTTCTAGGTTATATTTATGGAGTACATTATTTTTAACTGCTTGAGTGTTCCCATCTTTCACAAAGTAATTCGTGGATATTTGACTTGCAGTAGGATTATCGTAGCGTAATATATAGTTTGTATTCTGCTAAACCTATCTGTTTAGATCAACTTTTTGCTTGGAGTTAATTATTTACGGACATTGTTCATGATTTGAAAGAAAAAATAAATAAATACACTAATAATTCATTTGTAAATTAATTTCTGATTTTCAAATTCACGGTGACTGAACGGAGATTTTTTTGTCCTGTGTTAGTTTAAGTTTTCCCAAAATAACCCAGAACTCGGAATATCATTACTGTCTTTCAAAAATTGTTTTTCCAAACTATTCATGTGCATTCATTTGTAACCTACGGGTCTGCCTCCATTACTTCCACAGTGTCCTTTAAAAAAGGAAGAGGACCTTTACGCTGTTAGGAGGGAAGGAGGGTTTGAAAAATATATATATATACATACACATTGCAATTTTTTATAATTCCACCCGAAATTTCCACGCATTCTTCTTTTGTTTTCCCTGAAACCATTTTCCGGCGTAAATTTCATCCGGACCGTGTGTGAAATAAATTTCCTGCGGGCACATTCCGTCCTTCTCCTCCCCTCCCACGACCATCGTTGGCGACCGTGTCGTATCAGTTGGTTGAAGAGTTATAAGGGAACCCGACCCCCCTCCCCCTCCAGACGTGACGTCCCCCCCCTTTCTCCCATCCATCCCCGACTCCCTTTCCCCACTTATGAAAGTTTGTCTCCCTCGCTTCCACTCGCCAACCCCCATCTCCTTCCCCGCCCATCAATTTATAAAAGGGATACATGTCTCTCCCACGCAGGAGGATACAATGTCGAAGTGAAAATTATTTCGAGCGCAATCTAGATTATACTAAAAACAATATACGCGCCTGTCCGAATGAATAAAAATGGACGCAGAGTAGTTTTAATTTTAAAAAAATCTCAAATAGCATAAGCACTGCAGTAGCAGCCACTTCAGGTTCAGGTACTGATGGTTTCTTGGCTCACTCTAGTGAAGTTATTATGTGTGGGCTAGGGGCTTTAGAAACCAATATATATAATTATTTGAGGAGGCAGTTATCTGTAGCATTATAAGACAAAGGATATTCCATTTTAATAACGCTGTAAACTGTAGATGTTCAACAATAACTAACGGTAAAATTCATTCAATATTTATTACCATCGGTTCAAATTACATTATATTTTATGAAACGGCGTAGTCATATTTTATCTAGCATGAGCTTCAACTATTTCGTAAATATTTTTGAACTCTTAAAGAAACAGAATAAAGCACATATATGCCAGGTGCGTAATATTTGCACCCAAACAATCAATTGTTATCACTTTGATGATTTCTATATTAAGCTTTCATTCCTCCAGCTGCATATATACTGAGTATTGTTTACAAAGGGTAATGCAATCATCATTTCATCAACAGATCTATTTGTTTATCATATTTATTCAGCAGCACATCAGCGTTTAACTCAAATTCTATTTGTGTGTACAAATCATTTTTTGGTGTGATTAAATGGCAACTACGAGCCGAATATACGGTGTTATATTTTTCTACGGTGCTCTGGTGCAATAAGGCTCAGGTTCGAGCAGAGTGCTTTGGCTTTTGATTACATAGTCGTCCAAAGTTCGCTATGTACCCCATTGCACGCTATTCTACCCCGTTGTGGCTCCCCTCCATTCCCTTCATTCTTCCCCGCCCGCCCCTTCCGGTTGAATTTTTCTCGCCATAAGCATTTTATTGGCATTTTTCCGTCATCTCGTCGACCCTTTGAGACATTATTTTATGAATAAATTCCAAGCTGTTCCCTCGCCAATAAGGGATAGCCCACCCGGGGAACGTTATGCATCTCAAAGGGTTTGCTTTTATTGTTCGTTTGGATCTTTGGCATCTGGCCAAATTTTTATATTATATATTTTAATTTCCATTCTCTGAATCCCTTCCCTTACCCATTACTTCGCGCGAAACGAAATTTGTCCGTTTGGAGTGAGTTTGCATCTCTTGTTTCTCTCTCGTGAAGCGTTTTGAAGAGATGATGTTAGCGCGGCCGGAATGCGACGTGCTAATGGACTAAAGAAGAAACTTAGCTCCTCCTCAGCTTTAAGCTACTTTTCCTCCATTTGTGTTTCTTGTTTTCTGAAACTTATGCACCGGTGTTTTTCTCGTGTATGCCTCGGCATGTGTATCTTCAAGAGTTTCGTCTAAAATATATGGTCTTCTTAAATTCATCTCTTAAGCGTATGTTCTCTTTAATGGAGCCTTTCTCGAGAGTATTTCACGTGTATGTTTTACGAGTTCCATGGGGTGTCTGGATATGCTTTCTACTCTTCCGCAGTGGCACTAAATGTTGTTAAAGTAATGTTAGTCAAACAGATTTTATTAGATGTTCAGAGATGATTCAGAAGCATTTATGGTCCAAAAAGTGATACAGAGTAATATTATTATTTGAAATATTTGGAGCCTTATTTGAATTATCATTATACCTAATGTTTTTTTAAGGATTCAATCGGATATTAATTAAAACATATGAAGAAATGAATTTTATCTCATTCCTTCTCGCTGAAGTTAATTATATCATTGGAAGAATTAGTAATATATTTCCAAATTTTATATTAAGTCATGAACCATTGATTATTTGGCTCCAGTTAGACTACACCCGCGACAATTACCATAGTTCATTGAATAAAGAACACAATGTATGCATCCACTGTTCTTTAATTCTCGTACAACTAGTTTCAGCCCTTAGGCGTCATCATCAGGCATATTATATATTAGGTACCTGATGATGACGCCTAAGCGTTGAAACTTGTCGTATGAGAATTAAAGAATAGTGGATATATATATACATTGTGTTTTTCATTTAATGAACATGCCACAGAACACAGTGGAACTGAGTTCCACTGTGTCTTCTGATGAAGACGGAGCTCAATTCCATCAAAATTATTAAGAAATAACCTGTGAGTGTTCTTTTTATGTGAACTTATATTGTGTGTAGCTGTCCAAATTTTTATTGAACACTTCCGTGTTACTTCGACGATATCATCTGTATGTATGTATGTATGTGTGTGTGTATATATATATATATATATATATATATATATATATACAAACACTAAGATAATAAATATTACACACACAGAAACATAAAAGAAGGACACTTACAGTAGATATTTACGTTTCGACGGCACGGCCGTCGTCATCAGAATCGTATATATGTATGTATATGTGTATGTATGTATGTATGTGTATATATATATATATATATATATATATATACATATATACATACATTGATTAAGGAATTTAAACAGATAATACAAATATATGTGTACATATATATGTATAATATATTAATAAACATTGATATTAATATAATAATGCCATACAATAAATGTTGACATTTCGACGGAACGGCCGCCAGCATCGATTGAGACGTCCGTGCCGTCGAAACTTCAAAACTACGAGACTCTCGTACATAATTGAGGGTGTTTAAATGTCTCAATGAATGTTTTTATATATTTTTGTCTTCGCCGAAGAGCGTTGTGTTTCGAAGATATATATATATATATATATATATATATATATATATATATATATATATATATATATATATAACTTTTGGACGGCACAATAGAACACAGAATAAGAACACTCACACTATAGATGATTTAAGCTTTCGGCCTACTCCGAGGCCTTCTTCAGGTCAGACTGTCCTTTTACGTGTTATCTGTTTTATTCTGTGTTCTATTGTGCCGTTCAAAAGTTATATTGCTCTCGTGAGTACTTCCGCATCATCGATATATATATATAATATCCCTGTCTGTGTGTCATTACAATCTCTAGAGGGCATTTTAAATGATCTTCTGGAAAAGTAAATCATTTAAAATGTTTATTCTAGCTTTATATTACATATTAATGCTTTATGTTTAATTGAAAGTGCCATTTGATCAAAAGTTACATTCAAAAAATTTTTTTTGCAAAAATTGGAAGCTTTTATTCTCTGTTGGAACCAAGAACTGCATTGCTTACATTGTTTTCAGTGTTCCAATTGCATTTTCCATTCTACTGCATCCGAACCTGAATTTCAAATGGTTCTGAAGGGCCTTAAAAATTCTGCTCGCCCAAGGTGTACTTGTGTTCACGATGTGCGACATGAGCTACAGAAAAAGGTAGTCTACTCTTGGCGTCTTGTAGCCACATCTCTCGAGCTAACGCACTGCATAGATTCTTTCCCATCTAATGGCGAAGTGTCATAAACAAATGAAGAACTGTTATTCCCCAATCCGATGATAAAAAGCATGATACATTTAAATTTAGTGAGTTTGTTTCGACGTTTAACGTGTATCCCCTTGATATTGTCGAACTTGGCGTTTCCTGTGCCTCTTGACACTCAATTTGTTACGAGTCTCCAAATGGTCGAGAAAAAAAATTCAATTTCAGGTTTTCGGTTTCGAAAATCGCTCAAGAGTGGCCTCTTATATTAATTATTTCGGAGTCGCAAAATGGAGTTGCACGGAAGCAAGGGCGAGAGATGTAAACAGTGGTGGTATGGAGTGCACGTGAAATATCCGGGGTCGGAGACCCGAGTTGGATGCAGAGAAAAAAAGGAAGGAGCATGAGCGCCGGAATGATGAGTGGCTGTCGCGAGTAAGGAGCACACACTTCAGCTGCCCGCGGGGACGCGCAAGGACTGTGAATAAAACATTCCGTTATGCTCTAATTACGTCGGGCTACATTATAATATTTTGTTGGACTGCCTCACAGGAATATTACTAGTACTTAGGAAGTAGGGACCTCGTCGACCTTAAACATCAAGGTTTCTTTAATTCCGTGGAAGTAAAATGATCTTCTAGAGTGAAAGTGAGAATTTCGTAATCTAGTGCATAGATACCTTAGGAACTCTAAGTTAAAGCTTATAATTTTTCACACGTACTCACACATATACTCTTGGGATAAGCGCTGAACAGCAACAAAACAATGTGTATATGAAAAACTCTGTTTAAACATAATTATTAAAAACAACGTTTGCTCTCAAAGGTGTTTTTAAAGTTTTAACGGTAATTCCATCTTCGTCGGACGAATAAGAATCATGTTCATGAATAATTAAAGCAAAATTTCGTTGTGTCTAAACGTGTAGTTTTAGGTTAATTCTTATTTGTTTTATTTTTCTAGGTGAAAATGAGGGAAGCCTAACTTTTCGGAGTCCATTAGAATTTTTATTTTGCACGACCACTATTTCGTTGCAAGTCTAACGTCATGAGGTTCATCTTGTTATGCTGCCTTGCAACGAAACCATGGTCGCGCAAAATAAAAATTCTAATGAAATCTGCAAAGTTAGTCTTCTGAATAATTTCGTTGTAAGGCTAACGTCATGATGTTTATCTTGTTATGCTGCCTTGCAACTAAACCACGGTCGTGCAAAATAAAAATTCTAGTGGAATCTGTAAAGTTAGTCTTCCCAAATTTACGTCTAGTATGAAAGATTCCGACCAAGTAACGCCTGGAACAGTGACATATGTTTTATTTTTGGCTAATGTACGCAAGAATTAGTGTGAAAAATGGATACATTTGTGAGATAAAATTATCGACAAGAAATATTATACAGTCATGATTTTCAAACAGAGCTCATGATTTATTGAGTCGAATGGTGGAAATACTCATCAAAACTCAGTTACAATCAGGTGTCGAGCGCTGGCTCAAATTTTTCACGCTGATTGGTCCATGCTGTAACATATTGCTTGAGAATTATATTTTTGATTCACCATTCATGCGCTTCATCATCACAGATAAACTTAAAACCCAGGGATAAAAAGCATTTATCATTTGCGAGACGGACTGAAATGGCGGCTATTCTGGATGAATATTGATTGCTGCAGTTCTGCGTAGTTAATTGTCGTTAAATGTTTACTCAAGTTCTTCTACCGACAGCTCACCTTGCTGGCTTTTTCCAACTTGTACGAAGTAAGTGCTTAAGTGAACAATTGCAGTAAAACAAGAATATTTGGTACATAAATGACCCAATATGTGTATGTATATAGGAATATGAATATATATGTATTTACATCATAATAGACGAACAAAGAAAGGATAGTAGGGAAAGCAATCGTACAGCGTCATAGAGGATAGGAACAGTGTGTTTCGTGGCACACATAGCCAGCAGAAGAAGACGAGCCATATTGGTCAAGTCCTGGTCAAGGAAATATTTTTACTCTTGTGATCTGCTAGTTTTCGCCTTCCTCACCTCTCTTGTTTTCGTCCTTTATATGCGTTCCTATCCCTTTTCCTTATACCTATTTCCATGTAAATGAGAATATATACTATATATATATATATATATAAATTCTCGTGTGTATCATTAATTGGAGGACACAAGAATCAATTAATAAATTTATTCATTTTGTTTTATATGAATGTCTCTGACTAATAATATTTAAATAGTTTTATGCTGATTGAAACCGTACATGAATTATTTTCTGTATATGTATTTTTTACGTGCAAGCGTTTCATTGTTTGTTCGTGACACAGTTAATATATGGGAAACGCTTCAACGCTGATTACATTGCAAGCAAACACAAAACAAAGCATCCTCTTCGAATAACGTCGAAGAAGATACGCCTGCAGAAGAAGATGCCAGTGTTCAGGGACATTACGTGCGGAATGACTTTATTTGTACGGAATCGACTACATCCTTGTCAGAACGAGATACAAAATGCAAATAAAGCAATTTAAGAGCTACTTCGGCACAGATATAAATAGCGATCAAACCAGGTGGTCATGGGTGGCCAACTTCGGTACAAGAAGATGAAGGAAGTGACATAGGAACTCAGATGAACACAATGATACAGGAAGAAAGGCAAACAAGGAAAAGGTTCACAGCGGCCATATACAGAAAAATAGAAGGA
Source organism: Hetaerina titia (assembly GCA_037158775.1). Classification (NCBI taxonomy): domain Eukaryota; kingdom Metazoa; phylum Arthropoda; class Insecta; order Odonata; family Calopterygidae; genus Hetaerina; species Hetaerina titia. The sequence continues at coordinate 27,627,236 of CM073771.1, read as the reverse complement.
ATAAATGAGAGTTGGACAGGAGGAAGATGGAAGAAAATAAAAAATATAGTCATCACAGTAATAGACGAGCAACTCTAAGGCGTCGAAATTTTAATCGGCCACGGGTTAACTTTAATAATAATATACGTAGAGGAAAGAATAAAATACCAAAATTTAAGAACTGAAACGGAGAAAAATCTCTGCAAAGAGTTAACGAACCTTGTCATACGAGAGAGCAAGAAGACCAAGGAAGAGTGTACAGGAACCTTCTGTAAAGAATTCATTGACTGCATAAAGAAAGAGAACAGCTATTAAACTGGTGAATAGAAAATTTCGAGAAAGAAAAACAAAATCCGTGACATCCAAGATGGTAATAGCAAGATAAATAAGGAATAGAACATGATTTTGAGAAGATGTACGCTCCTAGTTCACTCGATTAAATTTAATTTCTGTGTCCTCAGCCGGCAGAGTTCTCGGGTTGATTGAGGATATTATCGTAGCAGTGTTCTACATATTATTAACATTTTTTCACTCAATAAAACGTATTTTCATGCGATTTTCTCAATGAATTGTTTTCTTTTTCTCAATTTTGTCAATCTGTCATTAAAAAGGGAGCGCGTTATTTTAGTACTCGCTGTAGTTTCCACGTAAAATATCAAACAGTTGATAAAAACTTTATCTCGAAGGTAAATGATCCAGGGAGCTCACAAGAGCGAAGAGTTCTTGCTTGATACGTGAGTATTGAGGTCACCTCGTAATAACAGTGCGGTGGCATTTGGAAATTTGCACATTTAGGTTGAGGGTAGGCAATACCTTTCATGTTGACTAACATAACTATATTGATCACTCGTCTGATTGATATATTCCATACAGACTATATCTGCGCGTATATCGCCTAGTGACTATAGATGGAAGTGTCAGCAGAGGGATCAAACGGATTAAAGCCCATGATCAGCTTTTAAATAGCTCAATGGTTCGTTGAATCAGCTACCATTTCAGCCTTTGTGATTAAAAGGGACCTTGAAATTCTGATGAATGACACCTTAATTTTTTTTTCGAAAAGTAAATTTTTATGCAATTAAAAAGAAAGTAAATTGAAGCCGGTCACCCAGAAGCTTCTCGTAACTATTTGTGTTGCGTACTGCGCATTTTAGTTGCAATCGGTACTGAACGAATCATTCATCAAATTCAAACATTGAGCCCAGATAAAGGCACAAAAAATGCCTCGTCAACGATTCTTCCAGTGAGAAACGACTGATAAAAAAAAACCCTTTCGTTCCCTCTGCTCGCGAAAATTCATGAAAACCGCCCACGTTTTTGGTATTTATGAGTCGAAAAGGAAAACCGTCAATTCAATCCATTCAGCTGGAAGCATCGCTTCACTGGCAATTTGAACGGCTGAGAATTGACTCCAGATTCACCCTTTGGCAAGCAGAACCGAATAAAAAAATCCCGCTTTGGGAAGGTAAAAAATAAACTTATATTTCACCCATTCATCTTGCCGCGGGTATTCTTCCGCACGGTTTTTCATGCAGTGATTGTCAGTGATACCGAAACATTCTTCTCGCTCCGTATTCTTTCAAAGGCGCCGTCATGAGAGGTGAGAAAAGAGTTGAATGAGCGTAGACCAAGACGAAGGGAACGGAAGAGGGGTTGGGGGAAACTTGGGGTTTTGGGCAAAAGAAAATGTGGGGGAAGGCTGAAGGGGACTGGGTAAAAGGGTGCGCGCATGTGTGTGTGTATGTATATATGTAATTGGCCATACGTGTCTGTGTGTTTATATAGAAATATATATATAGTATGCTGAAGGGGACTGGGTAAAAGGGTGTGGGCATGTGTGTATGTGTATGTAGTATGTATTTGGTCGTGTGTGTGTCTATATATATATATATATATATATATATATATATATATATATATATATATATATATATATATATATATATATATATATATATATATATATATATATATATATATATATATATATATATATATACATATGTGTGTGTGTGAGTGTGCATGTTTCCATGTTTAGCTGGGGTTGGGGAGAAGGGAAACCGTAAGGCTTCACAGTGCGAGCTTCGTCTCCTGTCGTCGCTCACGGCTTCGAGGGCGTTAACTGTGTTACCGGGTGCTCAAAAGGAGAAAAAAATGAATGAAATCCCCGGTCCTCGTGTGCGTACATCAGTGCTCAGATGTTTTTTTTCAGTCCCCCGCGACCCCCCTCACGCTGCTCTCCATTCTCCTCACTACCACCTCGGTCCTCCACTCCCTTTACCCCCGCCTTTAATTCACTCTTCACCCATTCACCGTTGATCCTCTCCTCACTGGAAAACCACTCGCTTCTTCCCTTGCATCTTCCCGCTCTCTCACTCTCTTTCACACACATACACCCTCCACCCACACCCCTTCTCATCACGCTCACCCTCTTTGGAAACCCTTTCCATAACCCCCTTCCCCTTCGTCACCCCCACCCCTTTTCGCCTGTGTGTGGCTCGCTCCCTTCACCCGCCTCCTCCCCCGAAAAATTCTCCGAAACAGCGCGCTTTCAACGCTCCGACCTACCCTCCGAAAACGGTGAGCTCTCAACGTCCAACCTTTTCGAAAGGATCCTGACTCGAATACGAATTGCATCCATTTTCACCTAATTTGTTTAGGCGCGCGTTCGTTTCCAAGGACCTCCGGAGGGCTTTCAGTTTAAAATCTATTTAGAAGCTAGCTATATGATGCTCGTATGTTTAAAAATCGTTCAATAATTGTAGCACATTTTGTTTTATGTTTCTAAGTTCCTTATTGACGAGTTTCAGACTACTTACGTTAGAGAAGTGTACATGAAAGAAATGGATTACTTGGAAGTACTTTATGTCTTTTTGTGATGAAGCAGCATTATTTAGGTTTGGGAGAAGGTGAGCGAATTACGAGTGAAATAAAAAATTGATATTTGTCCCTACAGGGTTAAATCTGAGCTGATTTTCTCGAACGTTTGAGCAGTTCTCCCAAAATATATTTAATTCAATGCTTTCCGATTCTTTGGGTAAACGAATAAGACGGCTGCGCTGGGAGGTACATCCAAGAAAAATGATTTAACTAGTGAGCAAAAATCCTGAGAATTTGACGCATACTGATTACAGAGTTGAAATAAGTACACCTGAGATGAATCATTGTCCATAATTCAGTATAACGCGTCCGAAGAAATGAATACAACAGTAATAAAAAAATTGTAAATGCAGAAAGAGATTGCTGGTGCCTTGTGTCTAATTCGTGGAACTCCATGAAAGCCATGAAAATATTCCAAAGAGTTCCGTACGAGATACATATTTGGTTCCATACAAGAAACACATTTTCGCTCCATCATATCATCGGTAAAAATGAGAGTGGCATGCACAAATAACTGATCGATATTTAATTCAATCAAACTATCTAAGTACTCTGTATCATTGTTTCCATTCAGCTAGGTTTTCAGTCATGCTGACAGCAAGCAAATTCGAATCCCAAATATTATACACATTACTTTTCTTCATCTTATTTATGAGGCTTAACTTCCGCCTTTGTTTGAATTGCGTGTAACTGGTATTTACTGGTGCAAAGATTGCTTCAAAATGGAGTTATTGAATAAATGAACTAATACGCCAATGCAGTTTTCTTACAGTCACTTCGCAGAATCACGGATGCACTTTGGATTTACAATTTTGCATTGATTTTGTCTTTACTGCCTACCGAAATTAATACCATTTCGTTCTAATTATTTCGGGGGTTTCTTCGAGGAAAAAGTGTCACCACGGAATTTCCCCTCCTTCTCAAGGTGATTCCTAATTTTTCACCTAAATGGGCGTCCGGTCAAATATTTACTTAAAATAACGACCGTCAGCATGGTAGCATTGAGACTTCTTTCAATAACTTTGGAAAATACGGCAAATTCTCGAATATATCTGACACATCATTTTGTGGGGATCTCTGAAATCTTTGTTGGAGACGTTTGTAAACAAATAATTGCATCTTTGTAATCGTGTGCATTTCGCCCGTTTAACTCACTTTATGGAAATCTGCTCGACACCTCTTTACGTGCTATCTAACCCAAAATTTTATTTCCCTACACCGTTTCTTGCAAGAAAAAGCTTCGGAATGCAGGGAGAGGAGATAGTGGGGGAACTTACGTGTATATAACGAATTTCTGAGTCATAAAGGATGGGTTCAGCCAAGCTTCTTTCCGGCATAACGGACTAGTAATTCGTCTTCGAAAGTTTTAAGTGAAGGTTGGACGTCCATTGCATAAGAATTATTATAGAAACACTAAAATGCACCCTCCCCATCCTCCGATCCGCCGCCTTCCTAGGTGGATTAGGGTAGCATCCATCATGACCATCCCCTTTTCCCGAACCGAATCACGTGGTTTTCGGAGAGTCCGTAATGAAGAACCATTTTCTAACTCCAACTTTGTTCCAAGGCACCCTTTCCAGTTCTCCCTCCCCCCCCTCCCCTGTCTATTCTTCTCCCCTCCTTTTGCGGTCCTCTCTGCAATTTCCTCCACCAACGCCCACCCCACCACCGTCTCTTATCCTCCCACGCTGCAAATCCCACCCCTTCCCGCACACCACCGGATAACGAACGCCGTCTCGCGCGCGCCGGCAAAGAGGGGTCGAGGCTCAACCGCGAGCGAACTTTCAAGTGAAGCACTTGACGTCACCCCCCTTCACCTCACATCCATCCCTTTAGTTCGCCACACCGCGCCCCCCTTTATTTGACGACGTCCCCTGAATGCAGGCTGCAGGGCGGGAGGGTAATGCACTGAGGGGGAGAGCGGGGGGAGGGGGGCGCGGACCCCCGCGGTGAGCGGTGGGGGGTGCGGCCGAAGAAAACCCTTTCCACGAATGGGATGGTTTTATGAGTAGGGGGAGGATCCCTTACAGGTCGGCGGCGAACCGGGGGATAAGGTTATGGGGAGAGGAGGATGCATGGGGTACTCTATGTACTGTGTGTGAGGCGAGGGGGATGGTCTCCCGCTGCATTCCCCTCCTTTCTCTCTCCCCCTCAATTCCAGAATAGGGGTTATAATCTTTGTCGAGATCAGTCGGTTCGCTTTGCGGTGTAATACGGCCGCTGGTATAGCAACGGAAAAATAACAGAGCACGGAAACTGATTAGACGTGAATGTCTCTAAGCTCCGTTACTAATCGACCCGTGTTTTGCTTAGTTTATTAATGAAACCGAAGTCGTCTTTTTAAAGCGTTCTCTTGCCACCTCATATTTAATACGCTTCTACAAATTAGATTTTGTTAATAATAATAGAAATTTTCTGGCAAACTACGAAAATTGAAAGTGCCCTAAAGCTCTGTGAATGGGCATGGTGAAGAATGTTCGAAAGTTCAGTCATAATAAAAGAAACAAAGTCTACCGCTCGTAAATATTGAACTCAGATAAAATAAACAGTAGTTTACTAAGAAATAACATTTATCACTATGAAATGAATTCCGATTGCTGTGGTTGTCGTCCAACGGAATGAGCTTAGTACTAAGGTTTCTCGTTCTATTATTTTTTTAAAGTGCTTCATAAATGCGGTTATTCGTTATCACTGTTGAGTTTAGCAAATCATTTGTGTGTGTTAATGTGTATGCTTAATATGCTATGTATGCTAATATGCGATGATATGCTACCCATTGCACATTATGTTTTTCTTCGAAATGGATCAAGTCTAGGGTAAAGCATTAGAGAAATAGTAATGTTTCAGTCCTTTAGAAGGAACATCTCTTCTCTCATGTTCATCCTAAAATGATAATCTTTAAGCTTTTTGACAACATGCCTGTCTGTCTGTTCAATGTAAGCTTTCAACAAATGATTTTAGTGTTGAAATGTCTCCCCTTTGGTTTTAGTTTCTTACATTTTGGGGTTAAGAAGTGCATTTACGATTTTCATTGGCACAGTTCCAAAGGATCCCTTGATGAAACCAGGTTACTGTGACAAGAGTTCCTTGCTATCTCAGGTTATCTTCCTATAGGTCATTGTTCATGTCATATTGGGAAATTTTCCTAGTATTTCTCCCAAACAAAATATTAGCTCCTGGAAAATAGCTCACCCCATTCTCTATGCTTCGGATCTTTGTTTGACGTAGTTGGCTCTTGGACGTATACGAAAAGGAACTTATTTAAAATAAAACTCCGTCAAAGAAACTTATATATATATATATATATATATATATATATATATATTTATATCTTTATATATATATTGTATATAAGTAAAAATACTAAATAATGAAGAAAGTAAATCATTCTCTTTAAATATTTACCATAAGAAGAATACTTCAGCCATTCTTCCCCATTCACCTCCATCTAGCCATTGATTTTAAAGATCTTAAAGTATTTCTCCCTTTTCCCGCGTTAGTTTTGATCTTCGGAGTTCTACTACGTTCTTTTCCGCGGGTAACCCTGAGATATATATGCCTTCTTGTAAAATATATCATTTAACATTTTATTTCAAACTATTTCATTCCACATTTCAATTTACTATACATGACAATGATTGCATCCTGCTGCAGACTGAAGGTAAAATCTCTGATAAATACGTAACACAACTGTGTATAACTTGTAACAGAATGTGAGTTATTCTTTCATAGTTTTATTATTATCATAATAATGCCGCAATTGTAGTATATACCGCATGCTTTCTAATCAATTACACAAAAAAGTAATTATTCGACGAACATTTAACCATTTTTCTAGTCTATGTCTCAATAAAAATGTGAAGAAAAAGAGATATATCATACCCACAGATGTGGATGCAGTACGAGACTGCGGATACAGCCTTGGCCATCCGTGTACGCTTCTGTCGATAGTGTTGAGAGGAAACGACTTTTCGTTTTAGAGAACTTGTCCCTTAATGTTCCCCATTCAATTTTAACCTAAAGCTCCCGAAGTGGTGCGCATTTTCAAATCTCCCCTCATGCCTTTTCGTGTCGTACTTCCTTTCCCAGAAACGAGTAAGAGGATTTGTATTGGGGCGGAGAGGACTTTGTACCGGGGAGAGTGACATGGAGGGGTTTCGGACCTGAGAGATTTAGGGGGAAGCGGGATGAATACGGCGGCAAAGGCCTTGTCTCGAGCGGGGAAATGATTCGGCCGTTCCTGATGGGCTCAGGCCCCACGTCCCCTCACCGCTAGCGCTGATCCCTAGGTTGTTAGCTTTCGCCTGGATTCTACGGCGGCAGCGATGGTCGCGCGTGGGGTGAGGGCAAGGGACAGAAGCGGGTCGAAACGGGAATGGACTGAGGCCGCGTATATCCATTAGCGCGGGGAGGGGGGAGGAAGAGCGACGGTTCCCGAGAGATCGGACGCGGGCGGTGGACGGATTTAGGACGACCCTGGTACCACAGGGACACCCTTTCGCTCTGATCTGAGCTAATTACTTGGATGAGGTCCGGGTTCCCACCCTTGGTGTGTTTAAATAGGGCATTGTACTAGTTTAAATCAATCCTGAGCGTGGATTGTTGAATTGCCAAGCATCAATGGTGAAATTATAATTCCTCGTAATCTTTGTTCTGAGACCAATTGGTTCTAAGAAGCCGTGACAGATTGGCTATGCATGGGTATTTCTTTACATGTGGTAGATAGAATTATCAATGATCATTACTACTTACCGCGGCATCGAAAATGAAATTTTCAGCCATCTTAAGGTCCTCGGATAGCCAATTAAAAATCCAATGGCTAAAAATAACACTTTTTCAAAGTCGTGCTAATCAAAGGCAATTATTTTGGAATTTGATATAAATACAGAAATAATGAATTGGATTGAAAGGTTAGAGCGGGAATTTAAGTAATCTTTGGGGATAATATTTTAGCATTAGATATGTCGATTAGGAGAAAATATGATCCAACCACAGCAGTAGTTGGATTTATCGTGTTTAAGAAATGCCTACAGCTAGAAGGCTATTATGAGGGGCCGTGATGCTTTGAATACAGTGCAGACATCCGATGCAATGACCTCCCCTCTTTCCCTCCCGACCTCCTCTGCCGATGAGCGCTCCTAAAGGGACAAACTGCCCCTGCTACTTCTAAGCAGGATTCCATTTCCTAAAAATGTTATCTGGAAAGCTGGAAATGGGCTTGGTGGTTGGTTTAGTAAGCAATTTTGGGACGTTAATTATAACGCAAATCGCCCATGGATGCTCAGTTGTAATCCCGTCGAACGATCGCCAGTCGCCGATGCAATTTTGTACCATAAGTGAACACTGAGATTTCACGGCTCCAACCTAGGCACGAACATTGCGCCTAATACTCTCGACCTTCTACCCTCCGAGAGCCGCTATATAAATTCTGCTGGGAGTTTAACAGCATCTTTAGGATTATGTCTTTTTGTTTCAGGACAATGTACTTGCGCAGAAGCCGATAAAATGTTGAAACTCGAAAAATGTTTGAATCAACCCAATAGAAAGAGTTAAAGAGTGACGCACTCCAATGATCGTCAAACTATTGGCATTATATGCTGGATGCGCTCATGTAACGTTTCCCACATATGAAAGCGTAAATACAGAAGTTTCACCGATGCTATTTTCACATAAAATAGTTCATTTTAATTTGGTGGTAAAATTAGAGCCTTCGCAGTTATTCAGAATGCACTGATAAATAAAAAGAATGAAATTTGAAACCTTAATTTATGGAAAGTTCTCTGTTTGTATCAACATGGCCCTTTCGTATGCTAATACAATTAGTCACAAACTATTTTCTATCGTTCGTTTTTCTCTCAATGATTTACATTTGTATCAAATATTTTTTCTGTGTTATCTGAGAAGTTCCATTCAGTTGAAACTGAAATGAGCGTCAGAAAATAGCTGGAGGAAAATCACTGGATATCGAATTGGTTCAAACTGTTTCAGATCCCAGGGTTCGCTCATTTCTCATTTCTCTTTCCGATCCCTACTTGAGTCCTTTGTGGAAACCATTTAAATTTCAAATCCGATAGCTGGTATGTAAGGTGCTCACCCTTAGTTCAAAGGCGTTTTGTTTTCGCCCTTTCGTTTTGACTACGCTAATGCAGACGCTGGGCTTTTCCTCCAGACAGCCGCCACGATGGGATTCGTACCTGTGTTAGCACGAAATAAGATCCGTTTTTACAAATTAAATATATAGACCACTTTATACGAATTATTCATATTATTCATGTAGAGCATATTTGCCAATGATAGCATAGTGTTGCTGTGTTGAAGGGTGGCATGGTGTAGAAGGATTGATAGCGAGATATCTCGTCCTTCATCATATCTGTTGTAAGGGTACCACTCTCATTCGGCTGATTTTCCATTATTTATTTCTTTGACTGCGAGAAAATTCAGTGTAAAACATATTCTACCAATCTATGATGAAAGTTAACAGCTTTCCTTCAGCGACGACTTCTTGCATTAGATCAACGTGGATGCACACCTCCAAGTCAAAAAGAGATGAAACCGTTAATTAAGTGTATTACAATATTCTATTCACTGCTCTTCTTTTCTTTGACAAGTGACACTTCCCCTTGGCCATACCTCTCTTCCCTCGGAATATTCCCAACGGTGAATGCAGTAGTATCGGGCTGCGATAATACTAACCTTGCCGTGAAAGCAGCCCTGTTGATCGTTCAAGCCCATGGTGCAATAGTCTGTGCTGCGTGTTGAGTCAGTGTTGTGTGGAAAACTCGATTGTCGACTCGATGTGTGGTAACTTGACAAAAATGGAATTTGATGTGTACAAACTGATAGTGTTTACAAGACAACCCTATTATCCATTGGACTGTTAATATGAATGGCATTAAGTTACCAAACGTGTCAAGCCTCTGTATTGAAGATTAGATAATATCAGTAAAGATTTTTTAACTATTCAAATTTTCAAAATATGTTTCGAGAAGAATTAGAGGGAGTTTTCATCAAAGTGAGCTGTAAAAATATTGTTATTGTGGTATTTTATGACTGCTGACATTGATATTTTCGTAAGGTACAAACAATTCTTTGAAACTCTAGCGCATGAGCTGCTCGTGTTCGTGTAATATTGAATTAACATTCCAAAGTAAAATGATTTATGGCGTATTTCATTACTTTAGAGAGTCAACAACTCAAACAATTCAACAACTTCAGAGGGTAAAAATTATTCGCCTTGACCGGGATTCGAACCCGGATCCTTAGATGTTCAGCCGGATTTATTTAAATCTCGATCAAGGCAAATGATTTTTACACTCCAAAATTGCTGCATTGGAATGCACATTTTAGCGAATGACTCCGTTCAAAGTTACTGTCGCGACATGTCCCGCAGTTTCTTGGAATTTTATTCTCAAATGGCAATTACATTGTCATTAAAGGGAAAGTGATCTTCGTCGTTTTGAAGCAAATAGCCTCAATTGCTCTGTACGTTCTCTCTCTCTTTCTCATAGTTTTCCCAAACTTATGCATCCTATAATTCCGCTTCAAAATGTGCCAAACGCCGTGTGTGTATTTCGATCAATTTTGATTCTGAAAAAAGTGTGGGAGTCATTTTCACCATTACATGTAGTAAATGAAGTAGAATAGCATGAATTATCTACCTCTCAACTTTAATCAATCCACTCTCTCGTTAATTCCACACCGGAAAACCAACTAAATAAATTTTAGCCTACGTTTACGCCACAGGATGTGTGTAAGTTTTCTCTCTTTATTCATAGATTTTTTTCGAATTAGAAGTACTTTTTGAAGAAGAATTTTTCAGAAATAACCATAATCTCAGGCTCAAAAATATGTCGTTATAAATGCATAAAAATTGACATAAAATGTTTTCCAAATTGGTAACACTTAAAACTCGTAAGTCTTGGAAACGTTACGCTTATCTGATAAAATAGAGCAGCGGTCGGGAAGGAGAAAATAAATTGGCAATAATCAACCGAATTATGAGTGTGGTGAAGGAATGAGCCAAAAAATTCATATTAAATTGTTTCTCTCGTCCAATTTGCAGGATCTAAAGGGTTAAAAGTTGAATTAACGTGCATATGCAGTTCATCACAATTTTTGGTTATTTACAGACTGTTGTAGATTTATTTATGCATTGCTTCCAGTTCTCTCCCTAAGTACTTGAGTCCTCTCCTATCTCAAATGAAATAGGTAGTAAGGTGTTTATTAATGAGTAAATGAAAATGTTTTCTCATCTAATAAAGTGATTGTGTTAATTCTTTGAAAGGTAAAGCACTGCATATAGGATTTTTCTTGGAATAATTTGATATAAATTAATATAAACTCTAATACTTAAGGAGTCACTTCAGGAAAGTTTTAAATATCCGTTGAATAGTGCGATTTCACTTCTTTTCCCGTTATGCGTACACCCTTTCCATAGGAAAAATCAGACTTTTTAACCCGAATGGTTGATCGCTACTGGAGGGTGGAAATCAAATTATCTTAGGCACTAAGAGATGTGAAATGAACACATTGAGATCATAGAAGACATTTCATTTCTCTCTGCCATATCCGATCTACCATGAAGTTCTCGTACCCATGAAATCACAGATCTCAGATTCCAGAAACATCATTCGAGCTTGAACTCAAAACCTATTGGCTCGTAGTCGAGTGCTAGACCCGCTAGACTACCACGTCTTCTCGTGGAATATTACATGGCATAATGCAGATGCGAAGAAGGCATTTCGGAGAAGCCGTAGGAAAGAATGGGAACGCCGAACAAAACGGATAATGGAAGGCAGAAGGCTGAAAATGGAGAGGGAATTGAAAGACGTGAAATTGGGAGAAAGGCTATGTGAGAAAGTGGGATGAGAATGGATGGTGGAGTAAAACGAGGCGCACTCGAGGAAGCCAAATTGGAGCCTGTGGATGAAACTCAATCGGTATTTTTATTTTAAAAAGAAGGGGGTTATAATGATTTTCGGAGGGATAAGGAGGGAGAGAGGAGGACATTTTGTGGAGACGTAAATTCTGGATGCGGTTAGCGACTGTCTTTTTTTACTTTTTATCCCTCGGAATTTTTACCGTCCTGGTCGAGTTGCGGTTTATTTATTTTTCCGATCCCCTTGAAGATCGACGTGGGTGACTCTTTTTTAAATTGAGAGTTTAGAGGAAGTACTCTTGGGTTCTCGAGAGTGAGTGCATGGGGGAAAGAATTTTTTGTAGCAAGCAGGAAAAGAGCAGGAGTGGTCTGGAGGATTACGATTAAATATGGAGTGAATTAAAAGGAAATTCTTAGAGCAAGAGAAGTTTTGTTCCCAGGAATTCCTTTTTGGAGATAGTTATTTAACAGATACGTCGTAGTTGTTGGTCAAAACTCGTAAGCGCTCTTGTAATTTAATTTAGTAAATAAATATCAGTAAACTATTTCATTCATTGAACATCAGAGGCTAATATTTTTATTATATTAAATTAAAACATAAGAGGCAAACAGATTTTTTTCTCCTGATTCCATTTTAACGCTGCATTTTAACGGTTGTAAAAAACATTGACATCGTTTTGCCTGATTTTGTTAAGTCGGATAGGCCATTCTTCTTAAAATACTTTAATTGATTTTCTCTATCTTTTCTATTCACATACGTACAGCATAAGAAATTATTAAATAATGAAGGCTTTCATTTATCTATAGGATTTATTGCCGAATTATATGACTTTTTCAATTGCTTCATTGAAACAGTTATCGATTGCTGGATTTATTTTGATATTTTCATCCAGAATTTTACATTATCCTAAAAGTTAGGCAACGTGTGAGTCTCTTCTTTTGGGATGTTGCCTAATTCGCAGGGGCAACGTTGATTCGTGTACGTTGTGTCAAGCATAAAAAACGAGTACACATAATAAGCAGCATTCAATGCTTAGTTTGACTGACTAGAACGTTTGGTCTGGCATATAATATTTTTCACATTGATTGACTTAGAACTATGAAAAATACCAATTATCGTTCAAATCACAACAGTGCAAAATTTCTCTTCTCAACTATTCTGCCCATCCTCGTTCCGAATAAAAGAAATACTATAAATGTATTTCTTTCGTCGAGTTTTTCAATCTCATGATACATACTATAGTATATATAGTATATATCTCAGTTTTTTATATTCTTATACTGGTGTTAGGTAATTTATTTTTAACAGATCAACATTTCCGCTCTAAAACGTCTTACCATTAGAAGGGCGAAAACGATGTATTTCAAATAATTATAAGGTAAAATTTAAATGTGAACATCATCATTTTTTTTTCATTTTGAAGGTTGTCAATAAGTTTCTTCGTTCTCTTTCCGTCTAGAAGAAATGCACTCTCGTCGAGTATTTGATATAATGTCTCCATGAGGCGTTGGAATCTTGTCGCATTAATCATTTTCTTCGGTTGATAATCGGTAACTTTTTTGTCCTATGACATGGCTTATACGTAAATAACAGACTTCTTTTTAATCAGCATGATAAAACCTCCTCACCTTAAAACATCTTAAGAACGTTAGAAGAATTCTTATGTCTCAGATAATAATCATCGTAAAATGAAACCAAACTTAATAGGTTGAGTGTTAAATATATTATTCGTGATTTATATGATTATAAAATGAAATATTATAACATAGATTACGATTCTCGGTCATTAAATCATGATAATAGGTGTGATTCTGAGGCTTTTGAAATGTGGATGTGGGGAAATAATGAACAGATAAAATGGATGGAGAGGAAAAGCAACGGACCAAAGTTAAGAAGGAGAGAGGATTGTTGGGGTAAATTCAAAGGAGGCAGGAAAGGTAGACGCAGGGCATATTCACTGGCGATAGAATGTTGAACACTGCTATAGAAGGGAGGATATCAAGCAGACGAGAAAGGGATAGGAATAGGATAGACATGGATGAGGATGCGGCATTGAGGAACAGTTTAATAGAGAGTGTTAGGTGACATCTTTTTAGGGGAGGCTTAGAAATTATTAGATACGATTTTTATATCCATCCAAAACCTACCATCAACGGTTGGTTACCAAATAATAATAATCACTCGTACACGTATTATGGATGTTGTTGACCCCCCTTCTCTTTTCCTTTTTCCGCAGAGACGGAGTCATGGCACTTGGTGTCTGGGAACGCAGGGGGCGTGGTGGGCGGTGCTGGTGGCGGCGGTGGTGGCGGGGGGCAGCAGGGAGGAGGCGGCAGCGGCGATCGTCCCCCTGCCCGGCACAAGCACTCGGCCATCCTCCACGAGGAATGCATGTGGATCTACGGTGGAATGACGGACCTGCAGGAGCGCGGAGACTTCTGGAGATGGGACACTCGTGAGTAGCCCTGAGAAGGCAGCAACGATTCAATTTAAAAAACGCCCCCGTAGCTTTCATTTTTTGAAAATTTCCTTTCCATTGGTCATAACTATAAATGGATTGAGATATTGGCAGCAGGTATGGAATGCGTGAAATGGCCAGTGTACTGGTCTCACACCTCTAGGGTTAAACTCAATTCTCGGCTTTTAAATAATTTTTAAAGCAATGATCCATGGAATAAGGTCAATAAAAATGTATTTAGTGTAATACTTGGAGTCATTAGACCATTCTAATCAAGATCTAATGGAGAATCAGTTGACTAATCATGATCTAATAGAGAATAATTCAAGAGTGCCTTTGAGTAAGACACTTTTTGCCGTCCTTATAAATCCAGAAGGCTTATGGTAAAAGTAATTCATTACCATTCTTTTTCTCTGCCTGGGCTTAGTTTACGTAATTGTATTAGGAATCAATTTGTGGAACTCCTTACAGATGGCTAAGGAGGAAATCTTTGCTCTTCCACAAAATATATTCCATCCGGAAATGAATTTGATACTGTGGTGACCTTATGGCAGAGTTTCATAATTTTTTCCAGCTTACGTGTATATCTCACACCCAGATAATTATCTGGCAACATCATAATAAAAATGGTACTTAAAACTGTAAATAGTCCGTCAAATTGAATAATACTTCCATTAGAAGACTCGCTCTTTCAAACTGTTTACAGATAAATTATATTTTGTAAAACAGCAGTTTGCCTATTTTAGTATATTGGCTTTATTGTCAAAATATCTTCGCGAGTATTGGGGTAATATCCAATATTTATAAGAGGTGTCAAGTTAACAGAACGTATATAACGCCACCTTGTAAACGTAGATCCAGGTAAAAATTGGATTGAGAGATAAAATAAGTAATTAGAAACACCAGGTAGATATTAGCCTCATTGAAACAAGCCAAGGGACTCTCAATTTAATGTTCCATCTAATGAATCTCTATCCAAATCTTATTTTAGTCCACTTAAAAATGTGTCAAGACTAATATACATGAAGATTGAAATAATCATGACAACAAATGCAGTTGGATCTAATGAGCATGAGTCTAATCAAAGCCCAAATTTGTGCCAATTTGTAACTCAAGCAAGGAGTACTATCATCTTACTTGGAAAAGATACAAACAGATCGAATAGATAGAGAATGTATAATAGTACAGTCTCATACCAATTCGTTCTTGATGGTCTCACAATTTTAAATCCATCTCTGTCTAACTCTTTCACCCCCACAGATTCAAAGACGTGGACTAACATAAGGAGTCGTCCGAATCCAGGGCCTCTTCACGGCCACGCAGCCTGCAAGCTTCCGAGTTCGATGCTGATGTTCGGAGGGGAACGAGACGGACAGCCAACAAACGAGCTTTGGAGATTCCATTTTGGTAATTGCCCGCCTCCTCCACTCCCTCTCCTCTCAGTGCGGCCGAACTTTGACCCTGCTCCCCCAGCCATTTCCTGCTACCCGCCTCACTCGAATCACCCCGCCACTCATGGAGTCTCACAGGATCCCGATTTGCACGGCAATGTTTCGCACACAGCTGATCCAGCCCCCGTGCGTTACAATACCATCACAATGAACTAACACAAGCCCACACGCCTATAAGGGAGCACTCAATCCGTCTCCCTAATCATTCGTCCACTGGCCTGACGCAGTTAGTTTGTTCCCCGTGTACCCCTCCTCGTCATCAGACCTAAAATAGGAGGAAAAACGGATGAATTGGTGCGAACGTGGACCTCCATTCATCAGCGTCCTGTTGATTTCACCTTGGAGGGGGGGTGTGGTAGGTTCGCTCCTTACATGTGCGTCTCATTAGTTGATTGCTTGCGGTGAAACCACAGAAAGGATTGGCGCGGGTTTGTTACTTGACCCGCCCCGGTTCCTCCGGGCCTGTCACCCTCGCTCCGTTCCCTATCCTGAATCTAAAAGCTGGAAGCTATTTGTATTCATGCCTGAATTTCGGTCTTACATAGGCTCGAGCTTAGAGGATTTCCCAATCGTATAACGATTTCAGGAGAGTCACGTGAAAATGAAGCCTTTCTTGAAAATATTGAATAGTTCCTTCGCTAGGAAACGTTTGAACCATAGCAAATAAAACTTGATAACAATGCATGCAATAATATTTCGTGGGCATACAACGGCTTAGTAAAGCTTTCCCTTCCTGGCATTGACAATGTGTTTTAAAATTCAAAATTGGATTTTCCTACGTAGTCCACTATTACCTTTTAGGACATCATTTTTTTCCAACGTTTCTACATTGAATTAATTCCATCTCTCGAGTGAATTTTTGGAAAAAAAATGACATGATTGACTTTACTATTTGACAGTTCAACAATAAAATTTGTTGAAAGAAATTGCAGGAAATACCGCGACAATAACTTTTAATGGAGTCATCCGCTTAGGCGCAATACAATGCAATAATTTCAAAGCCCCTTAATTGGGATTCGAACCTGGATCTGTCGATGTCCGGCCAAGTGTTAAAACCAATTAAGATACTGAGGTGTCCCCTTACACTCTAAAGTTTCAAAGTGCAAAATGACTTAGCTAGCTTAGGTAGCTTAACTGGCTAAAGCACAGGGCCGGAATCGAGAAATTCGAGTTCGAATCCCAGTCAAGGCGAATGATTTTTACGCTTTAAAATTGTTGCACCACGTCAACAGCATATCAAAAATAATTCAGATACCAATTCCATCTTGATGCTAAACCTAGTGTTTTTTACATTTCCCCCCAAGTTCAAGCCCATAATTATCGTCATTCTTAATTAGACGTATTTTATAAATCGATTGTTGGTGCCATAGAATTATAATGCTCATTACGACGTATTATCTTTCCGAGGACTAGTTTGTGATAGCTCTCAATACTATCCATCTACTGCCAATTTCGCTCTCCTCTCTTTCCTTGCTTGCGCAGATGGAAATAATACAACTATGAAGTCAACTTATTCAATGTCCGGTGTATAAAATATAATCTATTGATATTCAATCCAAGATATGTTCACCATTACATGCAATACTGTTCCAAGGATGCCTCGCCTTATACGACCACATTAATTAACAACATTTCGGGATTTTCGGGACTCGGAAAAGCTTTTTTTTACTCATGCGTTTCCCCGTTCTTAATTCTAATCAAAAAAATAATAAAAAGCTCATTTTATTTTACGAAAAATAAAACAAGAGATGCATCCACTGTAAAATTCAAAACTCGTTCAAAAGATAGCGATAGCACCTTTAATAGTCAAGGGAAGCTAAATTAGCAAAAAAAAACTAGCTTTACGTAATAGCGTGGGAAGAAATAATCTTTTCGGCGTGCCTGGAATGAAATCTCGCGAATTTTCCGCCGTTCTCATGAACCCAACTCGTAAATATTCCGTCTTTCCCTCTGCCCTGTACCCTTTTCTTTATTTAGCCTTTTTTAGCCCCGGTAAATACGTCTTACGCAAAAGATCCAAGAATGGGTTTTAGGAAAAGAAGTGTCCACTTAAATTACACCTACTTATCAAAAGACTTAAAAGCTTAATCAAAGTAGATTTTTGCTTTCTCCCATAAGGGTTCTCTTGATGAATGATGCTCTCGTTTTTAACGGCTTGCAGTTATTAAATAAATATTTACAGAGTCGCATTATTTACAATAGCTATTCAGCTCCCCGTCAAGTGAGAACTCGTCGATTGCTTGGCAAATCATTTCCTTTCTAAGAATCCTGGTTAAAATAAAATATTAACTCTAAAATAACTTACGCTTCCTCCTTATTCCTTCAAAATCTACAGAACAAGCTAGAGCCAGAAGGCTTGAGACGTCCATTGCATAATTATGAATCATCTCGTGTATTTTGCAGAAGTTTTGGAGTTGGATTTGATGTCTAGTAAATAATTCATGTTCAGAGTTCGTGAGAGTTTTCTGTGAGTCCTTTGTACCCTTTGAGTCAACCCCCAAAAAAACCCTATCAGTCGACTTCAACGTACGAGCTTCACTCAGCCTGACACACGCCTCAATCCATTTCCATTGAAAAACCAGAGGTCCCTGCATGATGGACGAAATGTACTCCCTACTGTTATTTTTCTGAGTCCGAGAGAGAAATTAACTCTCCGGAGTGCTGTTAGGATCACCTTGCCTACCTTTCACGCATCTAAGGCATTATGTAGCTCCCTTAAGACATTATACGAATGAATTCCATACCCGAGGCCTGTCACTTGTGCCTCTCCAGCCGAAGTTTTCGTCTCCATCGGTCCTCCACGGGTCGCTTCTCCGAAGGCTGTCGTCATGCCGGCGTCGCTCACGCCAAGCCCTCCTGTATTAATGCATATTGCCCTTGTCATCAACTTATAGCGGCATTATTCCCTCCCTCGTCCCATGCTCCCTCATCCTTCAAAAACTCTCCTACACACACAAACACACCCTCCCGCACCCCCCCACCATACCCGGCGTGGATGGAGATGGAGTGTTTTCGCCCGAACCCCTGGCATCATCCTCTCCCCGGCCCTTTCCCCACCGCTCCCCAAAACCCCCCTTCCACACACTTCGCATCCCCTTCCCGTAGCTCCGACGGCAAATTAGGTTTACCTCCCTCCGCTTCCAGGCTCCCCGGGAGCCAAGGGTTAAATGGACGCGCAAGGGGTAGGAAGATGGGTACAGGCCTGCCAATATGAGCGATGTTTTCCGCTAGGCCTCCCTTCTGATGGTACGTAACTATTTCCACGGTCCGGCGGGTTGTCGGGAGGGGGAGAAGGAATGAAAATTGCGGTCACGTTCAAAGAGAATTTCGTGAGTGGCCTTTCGTCCTCTAATACGAGTATGTGTGATTGCAGTCAACAAAAAAGTTATTAGTTGACGAAGAGCAAACTGGCCTGGTTTCTGGTCTCACACCAAGTTGAATTTTTTTCCCATCCTTTGGAATTCCTATCAAACTAATTATTTCTGTCTAATAATTGGATAAAATGACCAAGATTTCGCGAGTAGATGGTCCTATTTCTCTTTCTATTATTCTTCATGCCATAGACGCTTTCTGGTGAAACACTAGAACCTTAACTGTATTTGTCTTAGATTTGTACTTGTTCGCAGTATAAACCAGTCAGCGACTTCAGGAATCGTGAAGCTTTTCACAGATAGGGTGTTTTCAAGCTTTAAAAGCCCTTCATGAATCTCTCATTTTTCAATCCTGAAGAAGACTGGAAGCTCGGAGTAGTAATGCGGTGAGACTATATGGTCCCGAATTCAAACCCAGATGATGCCTCAAGACGTTTCCCGATAAAATTCAAGTTTTGGATTTTCATGGATGCCGTAGAGTTATGAGAGCACAGGGGTGACGCGAGGAAAGGGAATTGCGCCCGTTTCTTGAATGTGAATTACGCATATCAAGACCCGGAGTGCTAGGTATCAGGTGGCCCAACCATAAGCAATGAGAAATTACCTCCAAGTTGATTATTGTGATAGTGTGAAATCTCCATAGTTTTTGTATGCATAATGTCCCACTAAAATTGCCGAAAAGAGTCACCGCTTATCCTGTTACGCGGTCCCGTTCTAAATATTTTTCCCACAACACTCTTCAAGATAGCATAGCTTTTTTTCCCCAGCCCGCCTTACCAAGCACACCACCCCTTGGCCAAACACACGGTTTTTTAAATGCATCGACATTCTCTTTGAAGTTGAGTTATTTAGCAATTGTTTGTGATTTCACTCAATTTATTTGTAATTTAAGGGTCACTTTGTTGAATGATATAATTGTCGATCATTCAAAAATCTATGTTTTAAATTCATGTGGCAGCGGGTGTTTTGGTGTGCAAATGCTCACATGTCGTTTAGAAGTACTTAGTTTCATGGAATATCACGCCGCCATCGAAGAAAAATTTTCCTTTTTCCATATACCCCAATAATAATTTCAATGAGACTCCAAAGGTGTGATGTACGTATATTGAAGTATTCACATACTATTTATGTTCATCTGCTCAGTTTATGGTTTTCTTTTCACTGCTGCTCCATTGACACTCGTTTGGATATTTGGGTTGGGTATACACCATGCTCCAGGACGTTTGTATGAAATAAATCGTCATCCATCATTTTCTAGATGAATCTGACATAGTAATTTTTATATTAACCCAAAAGGATTTGCGCCAATGGTCGTCAGGTCTAAGCTTTCCGAGTTATTGAGTTGTTTAAAGAGGTTTTAACGCGAGAAAAGGCTGTTTTTATATGTGAATCTCTTTGAACGACATTCTCCTCTTCCGCTCTTACTTGTAGTGTTCCCTTATTTCGCAATGTCCCGAATGTATCGATTTTGGCCATATCTGGCTCTCGTCGTGGAGTCAGTCGAGGGAAATATACGAGTGCAAGTGACTTGATGCGTCATATCAGATCCAATAGACAGCTCCTCGTCCATCCCATCCGTGCTTCCACCCCAGGTTCTAGTTCATCCCTACCGGATAAATATGGGGCGCGCCCTCGATAGTAAAGAAGGAGAACTAGGACTGAGAATGGAGACGGATACACGTCTTTATTCGGGAAAAATTGGGGCCATCGGGTCCTCTATCCCATATACACCATAGCATTTTAAATATAAAATAGAATAGATAGAGTGATCATTGATAATACCGTAATAATTTCTGTATTCTGTAATAATACTGTAGGTAAAGTTATTAATATATTATATGCATATATATATAATATATATATTATATATGTTTATATATATATTATATATATATATATATATATATATATATATTTTTAATTACAGCTAAAAAAAACAAGGTAATGTATCGTAAACGGAAAGATGCCGTCTTGGAGGAAATTCGAGAAAATGTAAGCATTAAAAGAGTTTTAAGAGACGATGACACTGTCAAATACGTTAAGATTAGGTTATATTTTGTATTTCCACGAATAAAGGAACAGATTTAGGGCCTGTAAACGCAGCACCGCAGTGAAAGCAGTTGAAATAAATTGGTATATCCCCTAGGAAACGCAATATCCTTTTGCTCCGGCATATAGACCCTATCCTTGAAAGGAATCGCCCTAAAGCCTTAATGGAAATCCAGAGAAAAACGTCGCCATTTCCAAGGTAACCAGTGAAAAAATACGAGACACTTGCCTATGGAATTCCATAGTAAGTCCGAGAAAATTTCTGGAGAACCACATACACCCACACTGAGAATAATTTCAATCATTCATTTTGTTCTAGCCTATTGAAGGTAGGTTTGGACGGTCTCCAAGGGCTATAATCTTCTACGTAAGTATCACGAGAACTTCCTCTTCTTTACCCTACATTTTTTCCTTCTTTATTTCTCCTTAACGTCTGTCTGGCTTCATGCTCCTTGAAAAACCTATTTCTTCCCTTCTATCACGGCCTTCAGCATCCCACTATGTTGCAAACTTTTTGATAGGAGAATTATTGTTATATCTAGAATTTGCATGAGCCACTGGCCCATAATACAGAAATCACATTGCATTTTCGTGAGCGAATTTAATAGTTGATCTCGTGGAGTAAAAAATAATTTTTCATAATAATAAAGAAAAATACATTTTTGCTTTGATAGTAATCAACCATTGAATACGGGCGGTTCGCAGGATCATCAGAGAGGATAATAGAAAGGCTTATCGCATTACTCAAATCATATGGAAACAGGTTGATGAAAAATTAATGATATATATTATTAGTAGTAATCTAATGGGTTAGAGTAGGTTTATGACGGATCCAGGCACTACAAACTGCTATACTCGTGAGCCGTGATTACCATGACACAAAATATCCATGGATCTTATACGACATATTACAATAACTCATTCTGAAGCTCTGCATGCTTCCTAACTCCCTTAATTCCATCCAAAATGTCTATTCCTTTCCTACCTCTACCTCGCTGTCCCAGTATTATTTCCTCTATTACCGTCTTCAGCATACCATTGCCTCTCATTTACTTCTGCGTCTATTTGTCCTGCCCTCTACGAATTTATCCTAACCGCCGTCTCCCTGCCCCTACCATGTCTACAACTCCATTGCTTGTTTTCCTTTCCACCCATGAAATTATTTTCATTCTTCTCCACACTCAAATTTCATAGGACTACCAAGTCTCCGAAGCGTAATAAACTACGCTCCATATTAAAGTTTTTACAAATCTCCGCTCTTTATTTTAACTAACTCGTAAGATGTCTGTCAACTTCCGCCACTTTTCAAATGCTTCTTGACCTAATGCAATTCTACCCTTAATGTCCCCACTACTCTGTCAAGCCTCCTCCGAAATATTGCCCAAATAGTTGTTCTGCATTACCTGTTTTAGTTTCTGTTTCCCCAACTTTAATATTTACCTTATCTTTCTTGTTTCAGAAGAATCTCATTACTTTCGTTTTCTTATTGCTGATTTCCACCCCATACCTACGTGTCGCACTTATTTTGTAATGAGCTAAATAATGAGAAGCTGGTCAAATCTGGCGGAGTTGGACTCCTGAGACGAAGGACTTGAGAATGATATTTACAATATTTGTGAATAATTATGATGTTATGGTGAAGATTCTTTTTCTAGGAGTTGTAAAATAATTTGCGGACACCGCTTTTTAATGTCAAAAATTGAGGGTATCGCATGCCGTGCATTGAGGGAAAGTGGGTGTCTGCGGGGAGTAGGTGAACTGAGAAACGAAGAATCAGCAGCCGGTCCGGCGATGGGTGAGGATTACTACCAACGTTTCGGGAAGGTAAAAATAAGTGGGGCCGCGATGTTGGGATGGGGGGGCGGCGGCGGGCGGAGCGGCGGCTGAGGAGATGGGAGGGAGGGAAGCCTCCGAGTGCACGTCTCCCGGAGATAAGTTCCCCTCTCCATGAGTAAGTCATGATTTTGGCCTGCGCCAAGTGTTGTAAGGTAGCGCTCCATAAAAGAGGGAGCAATTGATCACGAAGGCGTCTGCCGCTGCTGCGTCAGGTTGCGCAGGCTACCACAGAATGTCGGGAGCTAAGGGAGACTAGGGGGGGGGGGTGCGATCCCCCTCGACTCGCTTGTTATCTCTTTCCCTTTTTCGGACCGACGGCACTCTTTAAATCAGCGGAATTTATGCGAAACAAACTTTGAAGATAACCACGGGCACCCCTCCCATTTTGTTCACCTCGGCAGTTCGCTTTCCCTGGGACATTTTTACCGAGGTGTGTGCTTTTAATGGTGGTCGTTAGTCATGGTCTTGCGCCCTGTCGGTTTCGCATGTAAATTTGGGGTCACAATTTTTCACATCAAAAAACCTCCTCGAAGTTTATTCATTGAGTTCGTATTCATGTAATTGCTTCAAACATGCGTGTCCAGATTTCCGTTAGCATGCCCGACTGCTTCACGTCCATTCATGGAATGAGGAACAAGTTCCCGCAAGCAGGGCAAGTTAATTAAAGTAATATTTAAATGCTCCAGCCAGCAGTTTTATTCCCCCAACATTTTGTGTTCGTGTGTAAGCCATACGGTTCAGATGTTTATTTGGCTACACAAGTCGAGGAAAGTACATTTTTAACCACCCGCGAGGGGAAAAAACAGAATGGGGAACTCGTCCCTCTGGTAGAAAGACAAAAAGGGAAACTTACCCCGCAAGGGGGACGTGTTTTCTCATCGAGGAGATTAGTCTTCGCTTTACACCGCTCTCATAGCAACTTTCCCTTTGCAAAATAGGCAGAAAATACCCCCTCTCACCTTGCTTCATGCTTAAGAGCAAGGCCATTTCACTTTTGCTCGGTCTGATCCGTCGCCACCACAATTTCAGAGTTTTTCCGAAACTTTTGATGTATTTCTTCCTTCCGAAAGTCACCGAGCAACTGACCCCTTCAACTTCTACTTTCCAGCAGTTTTAAATTTTCGAACCATTCGCAGGGTTGGAACTGTGACTTTTGGCCATTATCAAACCAAGTTGACTAAATTTGACCGAAACGAACCACCAATAGTGGTAGTTTTATAGTTTATCAAATTACAATAATGTACTCATACGACTCGGTAACTGTCCCAAAGTGCCTCCATCTACACTTTCAGAGGTTTTTAAGTTTAGGGAGTATATATCCGTGTGGTATCATAAGTGATGGACGAAGTAGCTAAAAAGTTAAGTAACTAAGTTTTAGCGTAATCAGTCTTGTGTAATGTCTAGTGTAATAATGTGTAATAATGTGTAATAAGTCTTGTGTCTAGAGTAATCAGGCCCGTTCAGCGTAATCGAATTGACTTTTTATGGAAAGAGGTGATGAAATTGAGAAATGACAATCATCTAATACCATCATCAATTTTGCTCTTTTGTGTAGAGGTAAGATCTAGATATTCCCCGAAATTAATACAAAAGGAAGAGGCACTCTCAATCAACGCAAACATCCTTTGCCCTTTTCCCGCTAACTTATTCATTTCATGATAAAGTTCACCTGTAATGTATCTATTCGATTCCTATCCATGTGCTTACGTAAAATGTTTCATTACATAGTGCATCCCTCAATAATCCACCCTCTCTTGATATCTCCAGTCCAATTCTTTTTCCTCTCTCCGAATTTCCTTCCGACTTCCCATCTTCACATGCCTTATCAAATACGGCTTCATCTGTCTTCCTTTCGATCAGACACACTTTCTCCATTCTTTACCGAACCAGTTACTCGAAATCCTCCAATATTTGTCCATCTTTCTTCTTCAAAGTCTGCGTTTTCAAACCTTAACATGTTGGATTCCATATTAATGTCTCCATTAATCTTTTTCCTTGCCTCTCTTCCCAGATTTTTACTCATCAATTTCGCCCTTTTTACCTCCGTCTCTTTTATTCCAGTAATTCTTATCTAATTATTTTCCAATTTTTTCGTTTACCTATTACATTTTTACTAAAAACGCTGCCCAAGTACCTTGGTAAGTTATCGAATGCCGAGCATAGTCTTTTCCCGTTTCTCGAATTACTTTAAGTTCCTCAATCTTGATTTTCTTGTTGCCGATCTTCTTCAATCCCCTGTCGAGGATTTTCCTTGGAGAAATCGCAATAATATGACAGGTTAATATGAAACGAAAATTAAAATATAAATTACGGAAACCTGGAAATATATCCATTTTTGTCAACAAATTAATCCGCAAAAATGAAGGTTAGTAATATTTTATTTTTGGCAAATTTTCTTTGTCAAATTTTACTTCCTTAATTATAAGCATATGTTTCTTCTATTTGCTTTAGTTTAATCTCAAAGGCTAAAATCTCGACGAGGTGAAATTAGTGGAAGTATAGATATCGGGTGAAGCAAAATTAACATGCAAGCCACCGATCAAAGACTCGTATGTTGTCTTAAATTAAAAGACCTTAACAGGAAATTCTAAACATATAAAAATGGATTTATTTAAACGGGCGAATAACCCTCCAAATTATTACTGAGAGGGATAATCCTTTAAAACCTGTCAATCCTATCATAAATGTTGAATTCATTCTACAAGCGTAGTAACATTACTACAAGTAGATTGATGCACGGCTATTTGCAATATAATGACTATTAATACAGTATGCATATGTGTTAATTACGCATCAGATCTATCTTCTTGGAAATGGTGGGGGAACTTCGGAATATTTAACGTTCATTTTTCGAGTGAGCTAGATGGAAAGTTGGGTATCGATACATTAATATTTAATCTTGTTGTTGTTTTGCCAAAAGTTTTATCCCTGCTAAAAACTCCTTTTAATATCGTATTTTATATTAATTTTCTTTGCTAAAATTTTATGTTTTTTGTGATTCTAATGGTCACCAAGGCATTTTGGTTGCAGTGATTACTTTCATTTCCGGTAAATTTTGTGCTAGAAACTGCAGTTATACAATTGGAGAAAAATATTAATTTTGTTTAGTAGCCAATTTATAAATTGGTTTATTATTGCTAATATTGGGATTGAAAGTGACATTGTTATTCTTAGTTAATATGCATCGTTAATGCGTACCCGCACTGACTGTATACTTGATTACTACGTACACAATTGATATAAACCATCTAAAGTACGAGTATATTACATATCTTTAATTTTTAGATGACCGCGAGGACAGTTTTCTGGGACAAGCGATGACACCTTAACTAAACAAGGCTAAAGCGCCCATCGCGATAAGGTTACTGATTCCATGAGAATGATTTCATGAATTTAATACATTCATTTCCTGCATTTTCATTAGGTTAATCACTAAAAGAAAAGGTAATAGAAATTTCTTCCGAAAAACTGGCAGTAAATGAGCTTTAAAACTACTTTCCAGGATACAAAAATATTTCTTATTTATAAGTGAGCACTTCTACTTGCCGTTCAAGCTAGCTTTATAGCAAATTACCTTTTGAGATTAATAGGTTTCTAAAAATTGACTTCGACGGCTCTCTTACTCTGCTGATCAGATCGTCGAGAATAAAAGAGCTTTGCTAACGTAAGGCGTGAAGCACCAAAGTAATTTTTGAAAACACGCAGAGAAACCTAAAAAAAAGGTCTTGAGTGAAATAAAGGCAATTTTTTTAACAATGAATGCTATATATATTGATGTCTACGCATCCTTTTGTGATTCACGTTAAAAACGTAAAATACTTGTATTAATTTTCATTTTTTAATAACCTCCTCCTCCTCCTTGGAAGAAATCCGTCTTGGTCCGGACACAACGCATATATATTCCTAAGTTCGTCCCACTCGACGGAGACGAGAAGAATTAGAACCGTTTGTTTTGCACATCAAGGGAATCCCAGGTAATTTCCGGTGAGTAACTCCATGGAAAGTTAGAGTGGGACAGATAATCGGGGTGTGGTTACTTAGAGGACTGACTTACATCCTGGCATGGGTGGGAGGAGTTCCCGGGGCAGCGGAGTCCCTTCAAACGCGATTGCCCCGCGGCACGAACGGTCTCTGGGCGGCCGCCTTCGCCCTCGGAGTCGCGGAAATAGGCGTTTGTTCGCTCGGAAATGAGAATCCTCCTCCGGGCGCCCACACCTGAGCGGTTCGGATGGGAGAACGAGGAGTGGAGGGGAGGGAAGGACTGTAAGAAGAGGCGCCGAAGGCGAGGAGGATGGAGGAGATCACTGCAGTTGATACAACCCTCTCCTGTCGTACCTAAATCAATCAATCGCTATCCCTTGCTTCACGGTGGAAAAAAAAGTTAAGAACTACTCTCTTTGTAAGTTTCATGTAGATTCTCTGAGATAAATCATCCAGTTACTGTTGCCATGAGTTGTTCAAGCAGGTTTCATCTGCAATGGGAGGGAGGTTAATTTATGAATGAAAAGTATTGGGTACCCTGTTGCCTAATTCAGGATTAAATTAAAGGACATTGAAAGGCAAGAGTTGATAGCAAACACAGAGCGTCCTTAGGTTGCATCAACAATGGCTAATTTTTAAGAAAATT
Organism: Hetaerina titia; assembly: GCA_037158775.1. Lineage (NCBI taxonomy): Eukaryota > Metazoa > Arthropoda > Insecta > Odonata > Calopterygidae > Hetaerina > Hetaerina titia. The sequence continues at coordinate 27,599,706 of CM073771.1, read as the reverse complement.
TTGATGCGAGTTGAAGAAAGTGTATGATGTTACCCTAATAAATAGTTGCATGGCTTTTAGGGTCTGTCCCAATTCTAAGAAGAAAAAATGTATTGCAGATCAAATTAAAAATTAAAATTCTTCAGTATAGCACCCCTGTGTGTCCACACACCGATGTGTCAATGCCAGTCGCCGGAAATTTCCTGGAAGGCATCGACGGGAACCTCGTTCAAGCACCTCGTCATGTCATTGACGTTGCCCAGCGTTCCAAAACGGTTGCCTTTCAAGCTCCTTTTAATTCTTGGAAACAAAAATAAGTACGGCGGTGTCACATTGTGGGAGGGAGGTGGCGTAGGGTGTCTGTGGCGATATCCAAGAGATCATGCGCGATTGTCACACGAGCACTTCTGATCTTCCGACAGCACCTTGGGGACCATCTTGGCACACACCTTTCTTACAGCTAAACCTTCCGTAAAAATGCAATTCACTATGGTTTTCGGAATAATGCGATTGTATGCCAACATTCTGACACTCAAGGGTCAATCGGAATTGAGAATCTCTCCCTTTTGCACATTTTCGTTGCATGTTTCATTAGCACTCACATTTTCATTTATTTTTCAATGTCAGAGCTCGTGTCGAGGATAGTGAGCTAACAATTTTACAGACGAATATTGTGCAAGTAAATCATATCTTATTATCAACTTCTGATGGAACCACGGTAATACCGCTCCTCTTAATCATCCCCTGGGGTCATTGAACTCAAGTTACCTGTGAAATTTAACGTATCGCAATATTGTATCGTATCGCCATAAGTTAGGATTTGCATTTTTTTGCAGTTTCAGAATGTAGGCTCATCGTCTAAATTGAAATTCTTATTAAACTAAATACGGTAATTTAATTTCCTTGTGGTAATAATCGCCTACAATTGCCCTATAGTTTGGTAATTTTATCCATAAGTGCCATTTAGGGAGATCAGAATAGGGTAATTGCCCATCCATACCTAAGTTTAAGAATTTTTCATTATAGATTGCACCCACGCCATATGAGCAGTGAGTGCGTTCATTTAAATTACGACGAGAAGAAAAAGCTGTAAGTGCAAATGTATGTAAACCAGTTTCTTTCCAAATTTTAGTGAAAATGAGAGGAGGTACCCCAAGCTACATACCCCCCATGGTATTCCTTAAAAAAAACCATACCCCCCACGGTAAAATCTGAAATGGCACTCCTGATTTCACACCTAATTATTCAAGCTACCTTCCACAACTATGTTAATTTCTAATGACATTTCTTCTTAAAAAACTTATATCTTGTTCTCTTCTCTTCCCTAAACCGAATGGAAGTTAAAATAACTTGAGATCTGGGTTTCGTTGAACTATTAGACTATATCACAGATGGTAGAGTAAACAAATGATAATTAAAATGGTAGAGCTTCATGTATCCTATTCACAGATTGATGTAACTTATCCGATAATTAATGTATCTGGAGCGTCCGCCATGGGATAACATCTTTCTTCGATCATTTGCCACAGAAATTTATGCCCTCCCCCGATCCAACCTCCCTCGCAAGAAAACTCCCCGAGGGAAATAAGTTCCTCCTTCGAAAACGATCATCTCAAACAACTTCTGCAACCCCAGTCACAATTCTTTAGACTGATCTCCGAGCGACCGAAATCAATATGCATAAAATGGTATTTTCTATTCGCTTTGCGTATAACCCGCCGGAGAAGAAAAGCAAAGGGAAATAATTTGCAAAAATAAGTAATTCTGTCGACAATTGAGCGCAAGGGCTCCAATTATATTTACTCCGCAGAGAATAATTATAGTTTAAATCATCTCTCATGGAAAATATAGAAAAATAATGTGGATAAATTTCTAATCGAAGGAATTAGGAAGTCTTGTTTGGAATAATTAGGATGTGAAGATATGCGGGAATCAGACCCCAGTATGTTGTTGCGGCTTGTTTGAAAAGGTTACTACGCAAGTTGCGCAGTGTTTCTGGTTTCTATTTTTTGGACGGTCGAATTGTATGATCTTCGTCTTCTGCCAGATATTGTAAATCGCTGTCTACAAATGATAAGGAATTGTCCTCATTTCCCTGAAGTTTAATTTCGCCAGCTTATGATGTAGTGCTGGACAAGGCCAATAGTTAATGTCTCGACAGATCTCGAGTTTGAGCTTTTTATGGATGTTAATTGAGTGATCCAATATTGATGATATCTCAGAATGCTCCTGGGCTATATCATCGGTTTTTATTCGTTATATGGGAATAGCATATTTAATCTAGAAATTGAGAGATAAAGAAATGAGCTAAAGTTGCTAATTAAAAACAGAGCTAAAGTAACGTAATTGATGATATAATCTAAAATAATTGTCGAGAAGAAAGATAAACTGCTTAGTTCAAAGCGTTTCCGGTTGGATTGATTTCGTCATGCATTGCTTAATCGGGCAATCTTTGTAATATTATTAAAAGGTCATTACAAATTACTTCTTCAGGTAGCTTAATTGGTACAAATAGAGGTTATTCAAAGTACTTATTCTCATCTTGTATTATGTAAATGTCTTATATCACAAACTTCAGCTTCCTCTTCCCCCATTCTCCTGCAATCACTTATTCTCCGTTCTTTAAATCACAGCTTCCTATTTTTTTAAACGCAAATAATATTTTTGTTTGTCTTCCTTGACTAGATTATTTCCTCCAGCATCATTTTCTCAATCTCTTTTTAAAATCTCCTTCCTTCTGCAATCGTCCTCTTCGTTTAAAGCCTTGGCCTTAGTAATACGTCACTGCTCTCCATATCAAAATCTTAACTTAAACTTTCTTCCGTCTTTACCTCAAGTTCCGGTCATCAATTTCCCCCCTGCCACCATTTTTTATACTAAACATTCTCACCTAAAATAATTCTAACGAAAAGACCACTGCATAAAAGCCTCCTTAGCATTTGACATGCTGATCATCTTTGATCTCAGACGCTCTCAGATTTAAAACATTCGGAATCACATTTTTTTAATTCACTCATGAAAAGATATATGTTTTTTACAGGTACAGAATCTTGGGAGCGCCTCCAACCGTCAGGTCTCCGACCTCAGCCTAGAGCCGAAAGCGTGGCCCTAGCAGTGTCTCAATTATTACTGCACCCCCCAAGGAGTGTCATAGGATCTGGCTCTGCAACTTCCGGGGAAAATCACCACGGTTCGTCCTCGGCGAGGGTCCGGCCCAGGGGTGGGGGGTCTGTGGACCGCAGCTCGTCTACCTCCTCCAACAACTCGAACAATCCCCTCCCAAGCGGCTCAACGCGCCACTTCCATTGCCGTGTCTCTCCTTGTGAGCCGTGTGACCCCGGTGACCCCCCCGAAGAAGTCATGAAGAACCTCGAATCCTGTCAGGATAACTGCTGTGGGGTGGAGGACGTCGAAGATGGAGATGGCTTGGCGGCCGAAGACAGGCTCGTGGGTGCCGGGGAATTTGATGACGACGATGATGACGACGAAGATGACTGTCGCTGGGGTGGCAGTGGAAGGAGGAGGAGCAGACCCCGGAAGACGAGCGCCCAAATGTACTTTTCAGCCCAGCATCCCAATGTCCCGCAGACGAACAACAATCTGAGCTTCCTCAGGGAGATATCCAAGATATCCCAGATAAACCTCTCGCGACTGAGCCGACATAACCACTGCAGCTACAGTGTGTTGAGCAGCGATAGCTCAGAGAGCATATGCAATGCCGCTGTTGGAGACCACCACTCCAACGCTCAGTCGTGTGCATTAGGTTGCCGGAGGGACCACCAGCAGGACTTGTACGCTGGTTGTGGGAACGATGGGAGTGTTTGCGGGACACCACTTAAAATGGTAAAATCTCAGAGTGCTAATGTCATCGCGGTGGGAGGCCGAGGGAAGGGAGGTGGGAACAGAGGGAGGGGGAGAGGAGGGAGGCATGGGGTGGGTAGGAAAACGCAGGATGAGTCTGACATAACCCCTTTGAGACTCTCCAGAGACCCAGTCTCAGTTCCAAACTTTGCAGCTATCCAAAAGCCGACAGTACCCCCTCTGACCCCAGTGGAAATGACCAGACTTGTGTTTTTGGATACAGATGAAGATGATGATGGGCCCAACGAATGTAGTGAACGTTCACAGCCAGAACCAGAGGTGGTGAATGATGGAAGTAGGGATGCTCTAATAATCAATTCCCCAGCTCCGCCAGCCACAGATTTCTCAGTCCTCCACCGTCAATTCCAGCCTGGTTCAGGCAACAAAAAACGAAGTGAAAGTTCTCACTACTTATCAGACTCTACCACAGATAGTTCTGGAATAGGTGGCAGTGGGGGTGCCGGAACACCAGTTAGTACTGGAGGAGGAGGAATACCAAAGTCAGCATCTGTGCGCTTCCGCCGGCAGCTCGTCGAGCTGGAGGAAGCTTCAGATGAAACTGTTTCTACTTCAGATTATGCAAGCATTGAAACCGTCAATTGTGTGACCAATAGCAAAGCTCATACCCCAAGTGGAATGGCTAACAATCAGAATTCATCAGCTGGAAATACTCAGAAGATTGAAGAACCTGATGGCCCTTATGGATTCTCAAATCCAAATTATTTAGGCCCAGATATAAGTACCATTTTATCAGGAAGTTCTACATGGAAAAGCAATGGGAATGGAATGAAGGGAGAAAATGGTTCATCCACTCGGGTACAACCACACCTCCAATTGCACCAGACCTATGCCCAGCTGCTGAACAGCCCACCAGACAGTGTTCTCGAGGACTCCAATGGCAGAAGCTGCAGTAGGTTCTTTCAAGA